>JAJEJO010002082.1:259461-386852 GCA_020662805.1 Glaucomys volans
AAAAAAGGGGGGTTGGGGATATAGCTTAGTTGGTAGAGTGCTTGCCTAGCAAGCACAAGGCCCTGGGTTCTGTACCCAGCACTGCCAAAAAAAAAAAAAAAAAAAAAAAAAAAGGACAAAAGGGGGTAAGGAAGGAGAAGGAAGGAAGGGAGAATATGATTTAGAAAGAGAAGAAAAATCAGGTTCAATGAAAGGGGAAGAGTCTTCCTCCGCTGTTTCTTAGGTTTTCTTCTATTTGATGTTTACTTTCAACATTCACATCTTACATCCACTTTGCATATCACGTGCTTCTGGTTTTGCTTCTTTATCTAAGAATGACCTCACACATTTGTCCCCCATACCTTCCTGCGAACCCAGGGAGCCATACTAGATTGATCACCATTCAGGAATGACACAGGAGATTCCTGTGTTCCCTCTCTTAGCAATTGACACAAATCTATCCCTATTTTGCATTAAAAGACAAGACCCCACTGAGGTCGGCCCCCTCTGTTGCCAGGTTGGCTGACAGTTGGAACCAGAGCCAGGGCCCTCCTGCCACAGTGGTCCTCCCTCTGCTTTGTGCTCCACGTTCTCCTTCACTCTTTCTACCTCCCAACATTTCTGTCATATTTGTTTAAATTCCATTTTTAAAAATACAATATTTTTTTCATTCCCTCACTTTCCACCATGAAAAAGTGTCTTTTAAAAAGTGCAAGGTGTATTTCCCACTTTACTCCTGTGCGTTTAACTTTCCTGCCACCTGCTCTTGCTCATGCTTCTCATTTTGATCTGTTCCTTATTCATTTTGCGTTTTGTTCACAATCTCAAAATATGTAACTAACAAGTAGAATGCCCAGCTAATCACCTGTGTAATTTCTGTATACAATACCTAACTTCCAGGTTCTTAGAAATACCTCTCCCTCCTTCATTTCTGTGCCTCAGCTCTCTCCCTTGGCCCTGTAGCTTCTACTCCACTCTCATGGGCCGTCCCATTCTCACCACTATGGGCCACAGCTGGAAGGAGGACACTGTTAAGCAGTGTAGGTTGTGCACTGCAGATTACAATATTCACTACAAAGCAGGGATGCTAAGCCCCAAACCCATGACCTTCAACACTGCCAGTGACTGGCTTTTCCCTGAGATTGAGAATGCACCTGGGCTGCTGTGAGAGGTCAGTGCAACTGCAGAGTTCTGGCCACAGATCTCTGAAAAACTTAAAGCCATTACCAGCAGCCTTTCTGCCCTGAGCCCTGTCACTCCACATTCTCAAAGAAAAGTGCCACAAAATAGGGTTGTGATTTTTTACTTGCTAGTTTTGCACATGTTGTAGATTGAATCACCTAAAGAATGACTGATAACTTCTTTGAAGGTGGTACAATCCGTGAGACCTCCTAAGGATGCCAGAAGTAACCTGCATTCCAAAGATCAAATCTGGCAATGGCCATGAACTAAAACAGAATTCCAACTACCCTCAAATGGGGCAACCATCACTTCAAGGCTCAAGACTATAAGTTTACCATATCTTAGGCTTCAAGGTCATCTGCAAGGCACTGTCACTTCTTTCTATTGGCACCATTGTTCTTTAAGTGAGAACCTGGAGGATTTCATTTGTTCATACTGTTCTGGATAGAGAGGATCCCAGGAATCAACCAGCCACCCTGCAAGCCAAGTCAGATCTTGTGCTGGAATTTAAAGCGGAAAAGGCAAAGATCAAGACCCAAAAGAAAGAAAATATTTCATTGAAAGGACCAAAAAGATGTGAAGAAACCAAATGTGAAATGCCAACAAAAGTTTTTTAATAATGGAGAGAATATCCAAGGAAGATGTGCTAAATTAAAAGAGGTTGCAACAAATGGTAACTGGCTGCCACTCAAAGGCTAGCGATCACTTGGCAGCTCTACCATAACCTAGATTATGACTCAGAGTTAGTTACCCAGTTTGTCATTACTGCTGCTCACAGTAACAATTGCTTTACAGACCACTTCCATCTCCAGTTTCTTCTGCCTCCACAAGAAGAGCAGCAGCTGACATTAAGCAGCATTCATAGGGGCACAGGCTCTGCCTGACACATTAATGAAGTGACTGCTCACAGCCAGCTCACTGGGCAGGTGCTCTTGAACTCCAGAGGCTGTGCTGGTAACACTGCTGCCCTGCTTAGGAGAAATAGCAGTGCCTGCCTTGCATCCTGCACAGAAGTGCAGGAAGCCAGGATGGGAGCTGCCGCACCAAAACACCAAAAGCTGAATGTTTTCTCTGATAAGTGGATGATGATACATAACAGTGAGGGAAGAATAGAGGAACTTTGGATTGTGTAGAGGGAAATGAGGGGAGGGGAGGGTGCGGGGGAAGGAAAGATGGTGGAATGAGACAGACATCATTACCCTGTGTACACGCATGATTACAGGAATGTGTGACTCTGCATCATGTACAACCAGAGAAATGAAAAGTTGTACCCCATTTGTGTAAATCAATCAAAATACATTCTGTAAAAATGAAAAAAAAAAGAGGTTCAGGAAGCCACTTCAACTCTGCCAGTGACACACAGCTCACCTCGCTGACATCTACTGCCCAAGAGGAGCTCCCATGATACGGCTTTCTGTTGCAAGATGAAAGAATATCTACTTAAACCTAACAACTAAAATTCATTTCACGGTCATTCAATGCCATAAAACTGAGTTTTGGGGTTGGTAGTATTCTCTTACTAGTGTATTGCAACAAAGTACGAGAGACTGGGAAGCTGAAACAACAGAAATTAATTTTCTCACAATTCTGGAGGCTACAAATCCAGCCTCAAGGTGTTGATGGAGTGGTTTCTCTTAAGCTGCTCCCCCTGGCACACAGAGCCCTGGGTCTTCACTCAATCCTCCCTCAGTTCAGGTCTGTGTCCTCATCTCCTCTTCTCATAAGGACACAAGTCGTGTTGGATTAGGGCTCTTTCCAATCATCTTATTCTTAATTAACTCTTTCAAGAATCTGTGTCCAAATACAGTAAATTCTAAGATACTGAGGAGTTAGGGCTTCAGCATATAAATTTGGGATGGAGGAGGACATAATTCATCCCACACAACAATCTCTGGACTGAAAGGATTCATTTCTATTTGTTGCATCAGAATTTTTTATTGGCCTTGTCTGCACCTGTTTACATTTTCTGGAATGAGAATCCATACTGCCATCATTATGTTCAACACCTTTGGTCACTGACCCTGTTTCATGTCTGGTGTTGGGTAAGGAGCTTGCTGTCCTTCCCAAAGTGGATCCCACACCCATATGTCACTGTGGTCCAATAGCAGCTGACATAAAGCCTCATTCTAGACTCTTCCAATTTAAGGCTAAATATTAGCTCTAATCAGATCCTACCTTCTATGGTTATTGGAAATCACATGTTGGAAACCAACTCAAAAGGAAACCCTTTATCTGAAATTTATTCTTTTTTATTTATATTTTTATTGATTTATTTTCATGTTGTCCCCAATTAGTCACTCACTGAAACTTATTTCCATATAGGACACTATCTAAGAATAACATGCTTCTTACTTAGATCACAGCAGAACAACAGGTCATCCCTAGGTAAGGATATTCAAAGAAAGGCTAATTTCAAAAATGCTATAGTGAGGGCTGGGGTTGTGGCTCAGTGGTAGCGTGCTTGCCCAGCACAGGTGAGGCCCTGGGTTCAATTCTCAGCACCACATCAAAATAAAATAAAGGTGTGTATCCACTTACAACCAAAAATATATATACTAAAGAATGCTAGATTGCAATTCTTTCCAAAAATATTTACTAAAAACAATAGACTTGGGGATAAATTTACATGATGGACACCTAACAATGAACTTTTAACCATCCAGGAGTTGATAAGCTACTTTACAAAGCAATACATGCTGTAACACCTTTTGTGCTTATTAAAATTTAGTTATTAAATCTGCCTAATGAAATAAATATTTTGCATGTGTTTAAAGCATTTGAGAAATGCTCCTTGTCTAAAGATGGAATTACACATAAAATGCACATTCAGATAAGGTGATCTGACAAATCCACAAAACCCATTTGGTAAATTGACTCTTCAGAACTTCAACTAAGTCCAAAATAAATTAAATTAAAACTTCAAAAAAGAAATGATTTGCAACAAATTGTATAAATTTTTAAAATTTTTGAATTCTATGAAATGCACTAAGAAAATGGTTTCTAAAAAGAAGCAGTTGGTGTATAACCATATTGACTTATTAAGTACTTATAAAAAGATATGAGTTGAAAGAACAGAATTGTTTATAGGAATTGAAGCACCCTAAACAGGATTACCATATGAGTCATATGACTATTAATTCCAATTTGACATACGTGAAGTATTAACTGCAGAATTATTTTAAAAGGATTAAAAATAAATTGGTTTGAAATTAAAAACTAATAAAGGATAAATAAAAGCAAAAAATAAAGAAGTAGAGGTGCTTAGTATTTGCCAAATGAGTAAAAGAAACAAAAATATAAAGAAGTTGACAAAGCAGAAAATAATTTTCAAAATATCTGAAAGAAGTCAATATGAACTGAAATAATAAAAATTTAAAATTCAGAACATTGGAAACTGTTGAAGAAACATTTTAATATTAATTTAAGTATTTCATAAAAAATTGAAATCATCGCATGAGCATTAGTAATCCACATGTAGATTATGCCTTAAACTTCCTGCTCTGAAGACATAATGAGAACTATCAACTAAAACTTTACAGAATCTAAAAAATTTGTTAAAATGATCCCATTAATGTGATTTGCTATAAATATCTCTACTTGGGATATAGCAAATCACAATTAATGGGATCATACTTGGGCATGACCTGTTGTTCTGTTGTGATCTAAATAAGAAGGATGTTATTCTCAGTTAGTATCCTATGTGGAAATAAGTTTCAGGGACTAATCCAGGACAACATGAGAATAAATCAATAAAAATATAAATAAGAAAGAATTAACTTCAGATAAAAGGGTTTCCTTTAGAGTTGGTTTCCAACATGAGACTTTCAATAACCACTGAAGGTAGGATTGGATAAGAGCTGATATTTAGCTAATATTTAAATTGGAAGAGTCTAGAATGAAGCTTTATGTTAGCAGGTATTAGACCACAGTGACATATGGGCCTGGGATCCACTCTGGGAAGGAGGGCAAGCTCCTTATGCAACATAACTAAGTTCAACAATTTGATTGTTGACCAAAATGGCTTGAAGCATTTTGACCTGGAATCAGAAATTGAGAACCTGGACCTTCCTCTCTAGCCTGAGGTAACATTTTATCAGAGCTCTTTTCTGGTCACCTCCATCCTAAACCAAACCCTCTGATTCCTTCCATCTTAACACAATTCCTTCCATCTTAACATCAAAGTTCCCAAGAATTTTAGAGTTTAAACTTCATCCTGACTCAAACAGACAGAGGAATTGTATTTGTATATAAAAAAATTCATCTAGCTGCTTCACACACACTAGGATGCTGTAAACAAAAAGGCCCAGATTAACAAGGTCATTGTTGTGGAGAGATTGGAACCCTCCCTCATTGTTGGTGGAAATGTGAAATGGTGTAGGCACTTTGGGAAATGGTTTGGAAGTTCCTCAAAATGTTAAATAGAGTTTCCATTGACCCAGCAACTTCAATCCCAGTTGTCTGCCAGGAAAAATGAAAACATAAATCCTTTCAAAAATTCACATAAAATTTTCATAGCAGCATTATTGGTAATAGCTAAAAAGTGAAAATGATCCAAACACACATCAACTGATGGATGGATAAGCAATGGCATATCTATACAAGGGAATATATTATGTGACCACTTAAAAGAATTAAGTATTGTTATGCAAAAATGTCGATGAAACTCAAAAACATCACACAGAGCAATAGAAATTGTCACCAAAACCCACATATTATGTGACTCCATTTATAAGACTTGTCCAGAATAGGCAAATCCAAAGAGAAGTAAAGTAAATGAGTAGTTGCCAGCGTCCTAGAGGTGACTCAAGCAACAGAGAGTGGTTGGACCAGGTGACTTTTATGATCACTCTCAGCCCCAAGAGTGTAGGAGTTTGTGAGGGAGACAAATATTTAACTTCATGAAAGCAAGCACCTGTGATAACAAATGAGGAATCAACTCCTCACACCAAGAGAAAGGGAGAAAGACGAGAGAAAAGGAAAGATCCTCGTGGGAGTGGAGAAGCCTGAGCACACACACGTGTGTGAGTCAATGTGCCTGCTTCCCCATGTGTGTACATATGTGCACATGAAGGAGGGAGGTGTAAAGGAGAAAAGGATGTAGATGACTAATTGCATTTCTTTGTGTTTATTCTTTTCAGTGTATAAGAAGTCCAGGGTAGAAAGTCAAAGGAAGAACAGATCTGGATAATCAAAACAAAAAGGGAAGTGGATATATTTCCAGAAAAAAAAAAAAAACAAAAAAACAACAACAACAACAAAAAAAAAGATAGAAGAGCCAAAAAGACAACCCCAAACAAGCAGACAGTGGCATCTTGTTTCTCTTCTCTGTCATCTATGTGTTGACTTTTTTGAGTCATCTGGATAATTACTTCAACCCTTCTTTACCTTGTTTCAAAGAGGCAGTGGTTACAATGGAAATAAAATTGGTAAGAGCTATAATTAATAGTGTTGGACAATGATCCCAATGTGAATGTGTGTGTGCATTGTTTTCCCTCAATCTTGTGAAAGAATCATCATGAATCCCTTTCTACAGGTGAGGAACTAAGGCACAGAGAAGTTAAGGAAATTGCCCAAGGCCACAAAGCAGGTAAGCAGCAGCTTCAAAATCAAAGTCAGGCTGCCAGGTTCCAGAATCCAGCATCCCAGTGCTTGCTGGGCACAGCCTCTGACCTAGCACAGTGGTGACATTGGACTTGGAAGTCCACAGAAGACCTAGCTGCACTTCCATGCTCTGACACTTCAAAGCTGTGTGACTGGGAGGTGCATTTCCCTGGACACAGCCTCACTTTTCTCATTTATAAAATGGCAGGGTAGCCAGGCGCAGTGGCGCACGCCTGTAATCCCAGCACTTGGGAGGCTGAGGCAGTAGGATCGTGAGTTCAAAGCCAGCCTCAGCAACTTAGCGAGGCCCTAAGGCAACTCAGGGAGACCCTGTCTCTAAATAAAATACAAAATAGGGCTGGGGATGTGGCTCAGTGGCCGAGTGTCCCTGAGTTCAATCCCTGGTTCCAAAATAAAATAAAATAAAATGGCAGGGTCTTTTCTCAGGATAGTCATGAAGAGGAAATTAAATCGTTTTGGAGTCTGGAACTCAGGAAACGCTAAATCATACCTGTGACTGGGTACCAGCCTCAGACATCAGTGCCCTAGAAATTTGAGGGCAACAAGTTTCCTAGAGACAGTTAAACCATGTTAGGAGGCCAGGTCCTTCTTAGTAGTTGAAAGCATATCAGGAAAAATACCAGGATGGAAATTACCTCCCCCAACCCTTCAAGGGCTTGGAAGGTGATAAGACCAATCGCTCCTGAAGGGTCTGATTATCCTCCACACAGATCCCTAAAAGCTCTGGTAGGATTGGTTAGTCCGGGTGATAAGGCAGATGTAAGGCATTACAACCCTGATAAGCTCCGTGGTTTTGTTTGCCCACACTCCAAGGAGATATGGGTGACATAGATAAAGTACTGCAGAAACCCCAGGTGGACTTAAAATGACTCCTCAGCCTGGACCGGTGGGAGGGCGGGTGACATTCGGGGTTGACCTGCTACTGTATTTGCTTATGCTTATCTCCGTGGGGCTGTGCAGAGCCAGCCAGGCAGGCCAGGCAGGGAGAGGGGAGGGAAAGCTCCAGCTGGTCAGGCACCAGGCCCTCGGAAGGGAGAAAGTCCTCTTTGGTCTCCAAGATGCCATGTTCTGTCAACCTCTGAAGACGCCTTCAAATGTGGAAAATTGCAGACAGGACATGCTTCCTACACAAAGATCAGCCGTGTGGGAACCCAGGCCAGCCAGGCCTTCCACTGGCTGAGTAGGCCGAGTCACTGCCCGTATCCTGTGGGGGAACTGAGAGGGTGAGATGGCAGGAGGGGGCTAGAAGAAGACAAGACCTGACGAGTGCGAGCTAATTCTCATGGGTTGATAATAGCATATTCTCTGAGTTATGTTAAAATTATGTTTTGAAAAAAATCTGGCGTTAAATATAGTATGATTCCATTTGTGTTAAATGAATGCTTATAAAAAAAGTTTCTAGAAGGATATGGAAGAAATGATCTGTAACAAGGATGTGTGAGAAGCAACTGGGATGTTTCTAGGAAGCAAGTGGAGTTTTGAAAGGGAGCAAAGGTAGGTTTCAGCTTTTCATTTTGGATGCTGTGGGGAATTGCATTTTTACCATACACATGCACTACTTTATAACTTTAAAAAATGAACTTCTTTTCAATACAGCTTATTTTTTAAACCTTTCTACAAATAAACAGACAAAATGCCTTTAAGCCATCTCTGCTTTTTTCCTTGAATGCTACTAGAATTTATTTGCTCATTGCAGTCCCTCCAGGGCTACTAGTCCTTCTGGAATTTGCTTTCTTTTAGAATTATTTATCTTTCAGGAAAACTACTCAACACAGTTCTTGAGTTGTCAGAGTGGAACCAAAGCTATTCTCATGTCCAGGGGTGGCTTCATGCCATCGCCACACGGAGCCCCACAATTATCAAGGCCCCACGCTTGGTTTAGCTCTCTGTTGTTGCCATCTTGAAATTCTTATTATTATGGAACAAGAGGCCCATTGTTTGCATTTTGCATTGGGCCTCTCCTAGCTGCTCTTGCATAAAGCGCTGGGCCATCTTCGGATATGTGAGGTTTGCAATAAACCACACTGGTTATCCCTGTCTAAATAGCAGGTGTAAATAATTGGAATTAGACTAACATTGGCCTCAAGAGCTTCCTGGAAAGATTAACGAAGAGCCTGAGGCCCTCTTAAAGAGGACTGCTCCTCCCCGCCCCCCCTTAGAGATTTGGGCTCAGGTATTGTATCTTCTCATTTTTCAAGAAAACTGGAAGCCCAACTTTTTATGTGAAAGTCCAAATTTTGAAAGGTTGCCAATTCATTTGCAGGTGAAATCTAAATAGAATATGTTCACACACCAAATTTGGATTCTAGGTTGCTAACTTTCAATCTCTGTTTTCTTTCCTCAGAATACTTGTCAGCAACAACTATAAGGGGGAATTTGTTGTCCAGGATTTGGATTTTATACATCAGGCTGACACAGAATTTGCCCCACACAAAAGGAGGGTGCGGAGGTACTGGAAGCCAGGGTGGTAGCTACAGTCCACATGGGAGCTGCTTCTCGCTCTGCGGGTCCAGCCACGCCGGTCCAGCCACGAGCTGTTGTTGCTGCAAATACAACACCCTTTCATTCACTCCTGGTGTTATTTGCCTTGGTTTTCGTGTTTTAGCACCCCATCACAAGGTCGGATGGGGACACGGGGAATTTCTTAACTACTGCTTATTTCCAGAATTCTTTTAAATCATTATGTGAAAACCAACTTAGAAAAAAAAAGAAAAAGAAAAAAGAAACAAAATCCTGGCATTGGTTTCAAAGGTTGTGTTTTTGAGTAGTGCCATTAGAGAATTTAACCAAATGAGAAGCAGCCCTCGAATGTTCTCCCGTCACATAATGTATTATCAACTCCAAGCACTCAAAGTCTCCTGGAATCGGAGGATTCAAAAAGGAGATGAAAGTAATGCTAAAATTAAGGACCTTGTAGCACAAATAATCTAATGTGTTTTCAATTCCTGAGATTTTAAGTGACTCATTTCTCAGAATCATATACTTTAACTGGCGATAGATGCCCCACCCCCAAATCCCAGATTTTTCTGTTTCAAATGAGATATTTCCTTGATTTGAGATTTTTTTTTTTCAGAGTTAACAACAACAACAAAAAAGACCTTGACATTTTAAATAATGGAGACTTGCTTTAAAAAGCCAGGAAGATGCTCTTGGTCCTAAGCTACTTCCCAATAAGCAGCAGGTTACAAACACACACACACACACACACACACACACACACACACACAGTCCCAACCACAGGTCCCTTTCCAACCCCTACATACCATGACTATCTTTGCAGTGGTCTCCAAAAGTGACCTTGGCCCCAGAGGTTGGCAAAATATTGTTGTGATGTCCTGGAGGTAAGTCCCGTAAGACCACTGACCACTCAGCCAGTCCTTGGTGGCTGTCATCCAATTTAACTCTTTATAACCAGTGTTCAGGTCAGTTTCCAAGGATGACAACAGTACCAGGGACTTTACCCAGTGGTGATAAAAGATTTAAGAACAGCAACCAAGAGACTCAGCTGGAGGACCTTTGAGTTTTCTTTTTTCTTTTATGTCTTAAGACACCCTGGCAAGGTGGGGCATTCCCTTTGTCTATCCCCTGTTACTGGGTAACTTTGCCTGTCTCGCAGCTGGGAGCAGGTTCCACGAACAGGCTTATGGCACTGGTGCCAGACACAGATTTCTCCAGATGCTTTAAGTTATAAAAGAAGAATCCTGCTTCCCTCCCATGTTGCAGGGTTACATTTCACTGTTTGCAATAAAAGTGAGTGGTTAGCAGATCCATTTCTCTGTCTCCCGATCCGTGGATACCACTTTTCATTTTCTGCAAGTCGGCTTGCTCATGAGTTACCATGCCTCAAACGTTCGTGGTCAACACTGACACAAACTGATGACTTGATTGCAATAAACAACTTCTTCAGTTTCTTATCAGCAGCATTTTAAGGCTTGGATGGTTAGATGAGAGTGCGTACTGTTCAGATTTCCTTCTAAGGATATACACACGAATGATCATTTCAGAGGCAATGCCATTATCTTGATTTTCCAGAACAAAATAACCTTGCATGCAAAAAGCCAAACGACGGAATACAACACAAACCTAACTTTCCTGAAGCAATCATAGTGCTTTACACATTTGTTATTCTGTTTGACAGATACAATAAATCGTAATAGTTACCAAATTACTGTTCGGTTTCAAATGATGTGCACACATCTATAATCTCAGTGAGCTGCTTGCTGGCCTGCTTTAGGAATGCCATTGTATCCTCCAGGGTAATTCTATATCAATGACTTTCCCAAATAAATCTAGTTGCTGGTTTATATTAATGAACTGTCACCGTTCCTATTGTTTTCCCATGGTCTTGCAGCTGTATTTCTTCACAGGTGCTTGGCAAATTAAAATGAGGCTGGTTTGAGGTTTCAGCCTGATACAAAATCACTCCTTCAGCAGATTGTTAGGAAGTTATTCACGCATCTTGACTCTCGACACTCGGCTCTTCCGCTTACCCAATGCCCAGTTGACACTCCGCGTTTCTGTTTTCCTCACCCAAGAACCACACAGAGCTTGTCTTTCTTTAAATGTTCCTATTAAAGGATCCCAAGCTCTGGCAGCACTTTCTACAAAGAAACCTGTTCCTTCCAGTCAATCTTAACGCTGTGTTCAAAGACCACCAATGTTAATTACTGATGTGTGCAGATTGTGTATCTTTTTGATTGTTTTTTTTAAGATCAGTTACCCAAGGGATCAACAGACAGGAAGGAAATCACTGTATGCTAACTCTTCAAAACCATATTAACAGTTCCATTTTGGAGCTATTATAACTTTTACTTTAAAAATACTGTGTTTGTGACTACTAGTGAAAATGGGAATAGTTAACAGGCTCAAATTACCCTGGCTTCCTCCCTGCTTAGAACCTCCCCGACCCTGAATTCCCTGTCATCATCGTGAATGACTGCACCGAGCTCCAATTAGACACCTGGTTTTGAGCCATTGCTGTGTCCAGGGCGACCCCTCCAGGATCCCAGCACTAAGCCTGGAATGCTGGCTATGTTCAAGTTCCAAGCAGTCCCAGTGCTGCGCCCTCTCCCTTTCTACCCTCAGCGTCCACCCCACAGCGAGGAACTCAAGCTCATTCAAGGGGACATTCCAGTCCTCAACCCCCATTGCGATCTGCACCCTTGGCCTCCCACCTCCCCAGTACAGTCTCCTCCCTTAGTCAATCGTCAGGCCTGTGGATATTCATTCCAGAGTTATATTCTGCCCACAGGCACAGAGACCCATGGAAGAGGCCAAGGTAGACCCAGAAATGGGTTCAGGGCCACTAAGCCTGGAATTCCAGGATGCCCATAGCATTGACAAGAAAGAGTGGGTGAGCACTAGTGTGGGTAGGCACTTCACTTTCACTCAGTGAATTAGAGAATTCTCAGAGCAAAGGCACTTCTAGAGGAGAGTCAGAGAAGGCTGTGTTAAGAGTGGGACCAAGACAAATTCTGGTACTTATAACACTGTAATGGGGTTGATCTATTTGGTTGACTTCTTTTGCCCTTTTCCTCTCTTTCCTAGTTCATAATGGGTCTGCAAACATGATGGCTGGAGCTATGGCAGCTATCTTCTCAGTGTGAGGACAAATGCTTTCCTATGCCAGCTAAAGACTGCTGACCTTTGGATTTATTTTTATGTGAGAGAGAAACAGGCTATATCTTGTTTCTACCATCATTTTCTCATCTCTGTTACAGTCAAACACAAAGCCTCACTGGCACAATGTTGTTGTCTTAGTCCATTTTCTGATGCTATAATAGAATTCCACAGACTGTGAATTATAAACAATAAAATTTTATTTGGTTCACAAGCTCTGGAGGCTGGGAAGTCCAAGAATATGGCCCCAGCATTGGGTGAGGGCCTACATGCTGTATCATACATGGCGGAAGGGCAGGTGAGCACACAGGAGCCAGAGAAGGAACAAAAGTGTTAACCTTAAAACAAACCCACTCTGGAAGTAAGTCACCTACTCCCAGGTAATGACAGCAACTCATTCATGAGTGCAGAGTCCTCATGACTCACCTCCCAACACCCATGAGGTTGGCAATTAGATTCCAACATAAGTTTGGGAAAGAACATTGAAATCATAGCACATGCAAATCATGCCAATGAGAGAGGGGGCTTAAAAATGTATTGGATCAAAATGAATTACAAAGATGGGCACATAGGAGAGAGCAGTAGCAGCAAAGGAAATGGAATGAGGAATGGTCCAGAGGCAGGCAAACGTATCTGGGAAATGGGAGTACAATAATTGGATTCTTGCCTGTAATCCCAGAGACTTGGGAGGCTGAGGCAGGAGGATTGCGAGTTCAAAGCCAGCCTCAGCGACTTAGCAAGGCCCTAAGCAACTCAGTGAGACCCTGTCTCTAAATAAAATACAAAAATAGGGCTGGGGATGTGGCTCAGTGGTGGAGTGCCCCTGGGTTCAATCCCTAGTACCAAAAAAGAAAAAAAAAAAATTGGATTCTCAGTGGGGAGACTGCTGAGCTCTAAGCTGCCCTAGAAGGGCTGGGGATATAGCTCAGTTGGTAGAGTGCTTACCTTGCAAGCACAAGGCCCTGGGTTCAATTCCCAGCACTGCAAAAAAAAAAAAAAAAAAAAAAAAGTTAATTTCCTAAACTGCCCTAGATAGACTGGGGCCCAGCGGGAAGGAGAGAGGAGCTGAGGCTAGTCCATCACCCCCACCCCCACTCACTTGCTCCTCATCGGCTGTGTAAGAGTCAGTCATACATGCCTCCTGGAAGTCTTCCTTCCCAGAGAAAATTAAATAGCATGAGGATACACACACTTGCACAAACAGTCTCATTCACACTTACACTCACATAGTATGTTGCAAAGTTTCAGCATTACATATTGCATAGCAAACTTTTAACTTGTTTTACTTTAGGTTCACAGCAAAATTAGAAGGAAAGTAAAAATAGTTCCCAAATACCCCTCACACCCACAAGTCTCTGGATTATCAATAAACCTCCCCCCATCATCAGAGTGGTGTATTTGTTACCATGGACAAATCATTATCCTCCAAAGACTTTGGGAACCAATCCTCACTGACTGTCTTTGCACTTTCTCACGGTCTAGTCTGGAGCTTGGCACACAGTGGGTGTTGATTAAACCACAGAATAATCAATTATTGGGTAGATCATGGGAAACGATTAGGAGGAAATAACCAAACAGATATTTTTACTAGATGAACTGGCTACCGCCAGGCCAGAGTGTGGGAGGATGGAAAGAGCACATGAGGCTATTCCAATAGTCCAGGTTTAGAGAAATCCTGATGCCAAGATGAGATCACCACGAATAGGAAAGTAAAGGGTAGGTGACATGATCATTGTGAGCAAAATCGGGATGGTGGCAATTGATGAACTGTGATCTGCAAGGAATGAGAAGAATTTATAGATGACAGGAAGATTCTGAGACTAAGCAACTGTACAAATGAGAGTACTGGAGTTGAAAATATGGAAATCAAGCAGACGCATGTGTTTCAAACAGGAACAAATAAGTCCTGGCTTCATCTTGTTGGGCTTGAGCCGTCAAGGAGACATTTAAGTCAAATATAAAATTGGAAAGGATAGAATTTTAGAGTGCTTTCCAATGTTTAATATTGGTGAATGTTCACTCAAGTCTCTTGCTATGCTTTCTCTTTTTAGCTTCATATTCAAAACCTGAGATGTTACTTCTCCACTTTATAAATGAGGAAACTGAAGCACATTGAGATTTTGTCAACTGTCCCAGGGCAAGAGCTAGGAAATGGCAGAGTTGGCCTCAAACCCTGGCAGTCTCCCTGACTCGCCCTCCAAACCAGTCAGCTATCGGCTGAGGGGCTTCCTCCATCTTCCCACTCTGGGTCCCAGAATTTCCCTTGCCCGTCAGTAAAGTCCATTCATTCTGCACTTTGAAGTAAATTTCCCACAAGTGATTTTCAAGTGTAAAATTATGGCATCAATATGAATTTCCCAAAAGGGAAGAGGAGGAACCTAAAGATTTCTAAGGCACTGAACAATTTGGTATATTAACAATGGCAGACACCTGTCATTATACATTTTCCCAAATGCATGGATTATACAAGACCAAGAGTAAATCCTCTATATAGATCATGGGCATTGGGTAATAACAATAAGTTGACTGTAACAAATAGATCAGCTGGGGGTATGCTGATAATGGGGGAGACTGTGCATGTGAGGGATACATGGGCGCTTTCCATGTCTTGCTTTCAATTTTGCTATGAACCCAAAATTTCTCAAAAACCTAAAGTCTTTTCTTAAAGGGGGATGACATGGGCAGTACTCAGGCAGAAATATGTATTACAGGACTTCTTAGAGCCAAAAATGTGTTAATAAGTATTGTGAAGCAGAGTACAGAGGCCAGTCTTCTTGGCCAAAGAATATCTTATTTTTCTGCAGCATCTCAAAGAACTCGTACTCCATGAGACCTGTTTTGGAAAATATTGCTCAATTCAGTTATTCAAGAAAACAGCGAGTTTTTATAACAAACATCCAATCCACAGTATGGAATAAAAACAAAATAATCTTTCAAACAATGGTTCCCAGTCTTGACTGAGCCACCTGTAAATGTTTAAAAAATAAATGAAGGCCAATCCACATTCCCAATTCTGATTTCACATTCTGAGTTAGGGCTCAGGCATTAAAAAGCTTTCTGTGTTCTAAAGTACAGCTCTGTTTGAAAAGACCTGTTCTAGAATAATTTTAGGTATAATTATATACAGAAAACTACAAATGACCCTTATTGGGGTTTGAATATTGTTTAGTTAGTTTTATCACTGCTGTGACCAAAATACCTGCCAACAACCTAAAGAGGAAAAGTTTATTGGGGGCTTGCAGTTTTGGAGGTTTCAGTCCACATAAATGGCCTACTCCATGGCTCTGGGCCCAAGGTGAGGCAGAACATCATGGCAGAAGGGTATGACAAAGGAAAGCCACTCAGAACATAGCAACAAGGAAGCAGAGAGAGGGGCTCCACTCACCAGGGACAAAATATACATCCCAAAGGCACACCCCACCTCCTCCAGCCACAGCCTGCCTGCCTAGAGTTACCACCTAGTTAATCCATAGATCATAACCCAATCATTTCACCTCTGAAAATCTTGCATTGTCTCACACATGAGCTCTCAAGGGACACCTCATATCCTAAACCATAACAAATAATCAAGTTCTAATTTCTTATTCAGGAATGATTAGCAACTACTTGAGAATCATCTCCATTTTGATCCAGGCCTTAATACCTCTTCTGCCTCATCCAGGTTCTTCTGTGTGCTTCACTTCTTTTGTGCTATGCACTGGGGTGTCATTTCCACCTGTAAGTTTCTTTGTGACAATGTATTGCATTATAACACATCCTCTGCTCCTTATCAGTGGCATCAAAGGAATTGTCTTCTTCCATCAAGCATTGGCGTCATCACAGGCAATGACAATTTCCTCTGCATTCTGCCCTACACAATATGTTCTGCCTGCTACAGATGAGATGAGCCACCTTCTATTTGGCAAAATATTTTTAGCAAGGAAAAGGGCTTTCAGAATGAATTTGAGGTGGAAATGGAGTCTTCAGTTTAGAAAAAAACAGATCCATCCTAGGATGTGTCCTGCACATGTCCATTAAACAGTCTTCCTTACTTAAGCAGTCTTGCAAGTCTCCTCCGTTCATGGTTCACTACTGTAGCCCAGAAAGGGCTCCACAGCCTGGGATGGCCACTTCCATTCCTCCTTATCCCGGTCTCAGATGATTGGCACCAGAGAAAGGACAGGTTTCTGGTCCCAGAGGCAGGAGCATCTCAACATGAAGAGATTCAGAACCAACAAAACTCAGCTATAACTTTGACTCTGAGTGATGTCAGAGACATAAAGTGATGCCAGCACAAGCCTGCCAGACAGCTAGGAGTCCCGTTGAGAGGAAAGTGGAGAAAGGCAGGAAGCAGAAGGAAAAAGATGGAAAGGAGGGAGAAAAGGAAGAAGAGAGTGAAGGGAAGGGGAAAGGAGATGGGGAGGGGAGCAGGTAAGGGGAAGGGAGGAAAGAGCCAGCACAGAATCACAAGATGTCATTTACTATGGCCTCAGGTGCCATTTAGCTTCATTCTTTGACTAACCCTTCCCTAGACACCAAACTGATCTTATCAACATAATTAATCCCTGTTCTCTGAATGATTATGATCAATAACAGCTTTATGAATGATAGTGATATGTCATTGCAAGCAATCAGCAATTGACTAGGATTCACAAATTAGTCACCTAGTCACCCAGTTTTGAGGGGAAGCAAAGCTCAAGATTTAATTCAAAGAATGCAGTAACTTGTGGATTATTAGGAAGATTTGAGGTCATCAGTACAAGTATGGTCTGCCTTTCTTAATTGGTCAAATGGAAAATATCTCCTGTCCTCAATGTCTTTAATGACTTTCATTAGGCCCTTCCCATGTAGTTAATTGCTGGGGATCTTTCATCAAGCTTCTTGTTAATATTCCTTGTAATATTCTCACCTGTTCTGATGTCAGTCTGGCTCATCCATCACCTCTGTAGGGTTACTGTCGCATCCAGGGCCGCCGACTCATTCAGCATCATAGCTAACATTCTAACACAGCTAGAGATTTATGACCTACCTCTGATTCTATCGTCTGAGGCCAGGCTGGGCCAGGCCTTTGACTCATTCACTGTACATCTAGATAGTGCAATTGTGTTTGAAATTTTCCCTCCAAGTCTAACTCCTAATGATGGACAGATATCTTTTCCGTGAGACCTGGAACAGGCTGGCTGATCTACCATGGATTCCCCTGAACAACTGAGATTCCAAGCTACTATAGGACAAATTTCAAGTACCGATGGAAACACATGTGTTTCCTCATTCTATTTCCTCTCTCTCACTTTACCCAGTTATTGAAACGAATTATACATTTTCATCATTATTATTTGAATACTCATTTGGTCTAAATTTGTATTTCTTTTTATCATTCCATAATCTATTAAGTTACTTATGTCACAAAGGATGTTCATTCTAAAATGTGGGTGATTCATTTAGGATTAATTCCTTAAATATATAGTCACATAATTAATGCCATCTTCCTGAAAGTAAGACTTGATCTTCTCCAAAGAAACTTATGAATTCCTTTTTTTTTTTTTTTTTTTTTTTTGGTTCTGGGGATTGAACCCAGGGGCACTCCACCACTGAGCCACATCCCCAGCCCTATTTTGTATTTTATTAGAGACAGGGTCTCACTGAATTGCTTAGGGCCTCGCTCAGTTGCTGAGGCAGGCTTTGAACTCGAGAACCTCCTGCCTCAGCCTCCCAATTGCTGGGATTATAGGTATGCGCCACCACGCCCGGTAAAGCTTATGAATTCTTAATATGTTCTCAACCACAAGAGAAAGGGGGTCTTTATAGTAGTTCTCATGTGGCGTTTTAGTAGTTCCTATTTGATGTGTATGTGGGAGAGAAGGAAGGTAAAATTATTACCTTCAAAAACAGACCTTGACCCCACTCACACTCTTGAGTTTTAATTCAGGGCAATGGTCATTCTTCAACCACATCACCACGCAATACTTCATCTGCTTTGCATGAAACCCATGTCCCTGTGTCTGTGTGGAGTGTGGGGAGTGACCCATGGCCAGTCTTGTTTTGATGTAGCATCTTGAGGAACGGGTTTCATTGGGGTGGATGTTCTGCTCGTTGTTGATTTGGCCTCTGCTTCCTCCAGTGACAGCCTGTCTCAACAATGTCAATGCCTCTTCAGCACTGACAATAAGCAGACATGATGGCAGGTTGCTCCCTTAATGACTCCACTGATGACATGCAGGTGTGCACCAAAGTTGTCCCTGGTCCTGGAGCTCTTTCTTGTTCTCCTGGGCGGTTGGAGGGCTGGCTCCATTAGCTTCCAACCTTCTGAGAATATCTAAAACTGTTCTGGGCACTTGCCAGCCCGAAATGAGCAATGTATGGTCATAATGAATCTCTGACTCATAATTTTCAAGATAGTATTAAGGACATATTAGGTCACTTCATTTAACAGACTGAAACACATCAAGAGCATGCTCACAGTTAGATGCATTTGAGGCAGTTAGTTTTCCTCTCACCTATTACAATGGACACATCTTAAAAACTGCAAATATAATTCTGAAACTCAGTAACAAGTTTGCTGTGCTCATTTTGTGAAGTTCCACTCATCCTTCTAGAGTAGGAGATACAATGAAACTTAGTGCTTCTGCAGGTGAACTGTGGAACTAAACTGTCCTGATTTGAGTCCCAGCTCTGAGAAAGATACTCAAGTGACTCAGTTTCACTGTATGTACCATTGGACCAATAATAGGACCTACTTTCTAGGGTTGCCATTAAAATCAAACAATGCTTGGCACATGGTACATACTTCCTAATGGCAGGCTGTTATTAATGGAACTGAAAGGGAAACAGAGGTGGAACGATTTTTCTTAAGACTGAAGAAAGGATCAGAGACAGGCCTGGGAATCCAAAGCGGGTCTTGAGATCAACTTTCCACAGCTGCATCCAACAGATAATATCCCCCAGACAGTGTGGGCTCCTGGTGGTGATTGAGTGATTGATTCCTTTATATCGCTTGCTTGTTTACTCTGCCACTCATCACTTTTGAGGACACCTTTTCCCTGCTCTTGTTTGCTCTTTTTCCTAATTGTCATCTTGGGTGTCTAGTGCTGGCACAGTTGCTTCCCAGCTCCTGCAGACCCGGAGTCTGTCTTTGCCTCGGATGTACTGGTTACCGTTATTCCAATCAGAAGGTGCTGAGGCGACACTTGTGAATCCATTAATTTGCTCAGTATCCTTGACAGAGCCTATAGGACTAGACTTAGCCAATCATCCCATAAATATTGGACATCTCTTATGTGCAGATGGGTGGAATGGGGAAGGGCAGAAGGACTACAAAAGAGGACGCAGACATTTATTCAGGCTTCAGCACAGCACTAGGCACTTCAGATGAATTGTCTTTCTAATTCTCATCACATTTTGCAGCTAAAGGAATGAAATCTCAGAAGGCTATACTAGAAACATCGAAGCCTAGGATCCAGAATGGACCAAGAACAATTTTGTGATGGAAGTTTGGGTCATATAAGGAAAAGAAACTAACATCATGGGGGTCCTTAGGAAAGAAGACCCATTTTCAATGCCACTTAGTGGGCATCCTCTCCCTTTTCCTTGCCATAGTTCATCTCTCCATCTGTCTCCTGGTCCATCCTTTCTAAGACCATGAGATCTCAACTGTTTCCAGTACCAGGCCACCTCACTCTGCCCTAGTGCCACTCCAACTGTTCTATTTCTGCTCATTGTTGTTTGCAAGTAGTAGTAATGCTGGCCAGTCCTGATGGAGTTCATTCACATATAACTCTGAAGAGCACACATGAAGGTCAGGTGCAAGTACATCAGGAAAACCAACATAAATGCATGGGCTCAAACTTCCAGTTAATATCCTGGCTTCATCCTTTGCTTGTCCTGCCTCAGGTTCCCTGTCTATTAAAAGATGTGAACAGTTCTATCTATGTAATTAAGTTGTTGGGTGAAGTCAATGAGCTAATACAGGTGCAGTGCCCACTACCATCCACGTGCTTGGTGAACACCAACCATTCCAAATACAGACTGACATTCTGCTTTGTATACCCACATCTCACAATTGGCTTCCTGCTTCTGATTCTCTGACTTACTTGAAAACATCACTGTATGCTCTCTGTTTGAGCTTATCAACTTCACCTTCAACTCCCATCCAACTTTCCACTGCACATACCTTTGCGGTTCTGGCAGCCATGGCTTCAGGTACGTTTTATTTTTAATGTCCTCTGCCCCACAGAGCCCACATTAATTGACTATCTGATGGAGAGGTATGGAGCTCAGGCTGGTCTCCCAATGTAGGAACCTCTGAAAGGTCCTCCCACTCTCCAAACTCCCCTTTGCATTGGCTGGAGCCTCCATAAACTGCATCTCAACCCAATGACTCCTTCCCAATCCTGTCTTCTTACCTTTCTTTTCCTAGGTGTTGGTCCTCAAAGCACTCCCTGATAAACCCTCCTTGGTAACATTATGGCAGCATCTGCTTCCTGGGGAAACCAGTCTGCATTGCACGTAGACCTGCTTTGTGAAATGAGGCCCCAAAGCTAACAATGGTGACGATGCCTGATTCACAGACAGAAGGATTATCATCCACACAAAAGGGTTATCACTGACCTAGAAACTACCTGCATCTCTCTTCTGGGTTAGAAATTCCATATTTGAGCAGACTGTGGCCACCTCTAACAGCCATCCCAGGAACGGAGACCTGCTCACCTTGCCCATGTGCCAATGAAAGCCCTGGGATGGGAAGGCCTGGACTAGTCAAGAGGTTCACAGGCCTCCTCAGGAATGGTCATCTGCATTCCTAAGTCACAACTGACCCAATGACCAGTCATCACAGGAACAAGAAGGGGTCATCTGGTGCTTAGTGATAGCTGCACCTTTTCAGCAGCTGAAATGGTTCTCAATCAATTTAACCAACCAACTCAACCCAAACCCACTCCTGAGACCAGAGCCAGCAGGTCACTGATGGGCACCTGCCTATGTGAGAAGTAGCATGCCAGAGGCAAAATTAAGGGAGGGCTGCCTGCTTTATAGAACTGAAACTCCCTTCAGATCGATCTCCAGTGGCTCCTTCACTTCATTTGTGAGGCTTCCTGTGGCGGCACTGTACTCTTTGAAAGCTTTGTGGTGGTAGGAGTTGGCACCCTCCCTCTATTGTTCCCCTTCCAATGGCCATCCATTCTTGAAAGGAGGAGAGGGTAAAAAACCTTTCTGGAGAATCTCACACAGCTGTTCAGGTAGGGCTGCTCTTGGGCCCTTCCCAGGAAGCCCTGAAGGAAAATCACAAAGCGGGTGAGGTCACTCCCTCTTGTCAGTGCCTCTGCTCTTATTATGTGTTATTGTTTGCTACTGTGTTGTTGTTCCAACTAAAAGAAACAGCTTGTTCTCTAAGATGCTGTGTTGAGTCATCTCACTCCCACACTCCCCTGGGAGTGGAGACCGTGCCTGTGGCAGGGATGTGGTTGATCTGAGGTGGAGGGGAGGGCATGGAGGCAGGTGTTTCTGTTGGTTCATTTGAGTATGGATGTACAGGACCCACTCCTAGCTCTATGCCTGACACCTCTCCCTTTTATTACTGAAGATTTTCAGCATCAAACATATCTTTGGCAACTCCTGCTAAATTTCCAGTCATTAAAATCGCATGAAACAAAAGGAGCATGTGAAATCTCATGGCACTGACTTTCTCCAACAAATGGAAGAGTTTCTGCATGCTCTGTAGTAAAGAAAATACCTGGGAGCTGCAGGGAAGTTCTGGTGATCCTTAAAGCAAACGTCAAAGTTCTCGTATACAGAGGTGACTGGATGTCTATCCTCTGTCATCTACTCGCAAGGGTAACTGCCCAAATTTTGTACCACAAACCAGTCTAAACTGCCTTGGATTAAAAACTGAGCTTTCCATTTGTATGTCCCGACACGCACTCTGTACCCAAGGATGCCTCTTGTCCTTATCAAGTCATAACTGGAAACTCACTCTGTCATTTGTAGCCCAACCATACTGGTGATGGGTGTGACACAGCTCCCTGATACCATATGGCAATCGTCCACGACGACTCCCTTATTTTCTACTGGAAAATAAACCAGGAGGGGAAAGAAAAACTAAGAACTATGGATAAAGTTGCCTTTCTTAAAGAAAGGGCCAGACTAAGAGCCAGCACTTCTTCGTGTCACATATTGTTTGATTCAAATGAAGCACAGAAATGCAAACAAAGTTGAGAATTTCCAAACACAAACTTCAGATGTGAGGCTATATAATTCTTCTATGGCAGAAAGAAGTCTTAGGTACATGAGTATCAAAATCATTTTTTCCCTCAAAGAGAAAAATCCCATATGTTTGTGTTTCATAGTGATTACAAAGACCACATTTGAAATTATACATAGAGACTGATTTAAGGAAAATTGTTTATGGGAAAGAAGTTTTCATGCAAGATAAATTGGATGAGCAAAAAATAAAAAATCACTTAAAATAGATTTGGGGGTTTCTAATTTACCATGAGATTTCATCAGCTGAGAAAATACTTATAAAAAGTTTTTTTAACCAAAGTGTGATTTGTGAGAAGTAGCAGAACACAGTAGTTAAAAACATTGACCATAGTGCCAGACTGGCTGTGTGACCTTGGGCAAGTTACTTAATCTGTCTGTTCCTCAGTTTCCTTGTCTTAAGATAGGACTAAAGGTAATAATGCCTAAGTCGTGGAACTGTTAGAAGGATTAAATAAGTAAACATTTGAAAAGCCCTTAAAACAATGCCTACCAAATACTAAGTGCCGTGTTAGTGTTAGCTAAGTACATACCAAAGTTTGCAAGAACTTTTTGCTCCAGAAATTAAGGCACACTTAGGTAATACCTCTGACTGCCTGTGTGTTCAAATGTCAATACAGGAGCCTACTCTATTTTTTTAATTGCTAGATCTGCCCACATATTTGTTTTTTTTAAAAAGATACTCAGAGACACTAAGCAATTTTAAGAAAATTTCATTGCTGTGCCATAAGTTGATTTTTATGATAATAATAAAAAAAAGAATAAGTAATGCCCTTACAAATATTTATATTTAATGTTATGGCATGTTTTCTTATGGCCCAGAACACAGTAGTGTTTCCTTTGACAATAGTAGAGAACTGAATTCATTTATTTATTTTCTTTTTGTGTGTCCTGCCTCCTTCTCCTCCCCATCAGTATCTGAAAAATAAAGGAGGAGGGAGGGTTGGAGGAAGAAAAGAAGGAATAAAAAGGAAACCAAACCATTATTTTCAATAAATTGGGACTACAACTGGATTCAGCAGGATTACGACCAGAATAATAAAGTTCAAGCATATGTATGGATGCTTTTGACTTAGACAGTGTCTCTCAACAGCTCATCCTTTTAACACTAAATTCTCCAGTAGTCTGAAGAGCCATCTAAGGAATCCGGCCTTCCAGTCTGAACCTGAGACGTTGGAGGAATGAGGACACGCCAGGACTTGGGGGAAGCCTAGGAGTCAGGCATGAATCATGGGCCTGAAGGGCTCTCCTTGTGTCTTGTTCAGATTTACTTTTCCTGGGGAGACAGGCAGAAGTACCCTCCTACCCTCATGTGTTCACTCACAAAAGGGTTAAGACATTCTGCAATCACAAAGTTACATGTTTCCAAAGTACACAAGACAGCAAAACTTTAGAACTTATCATGAAAGACAAATGAGATTCCGTTTCTGTCTTATTCTCAGTATGTGGAAATTATGATTTAAAAATTCCCTCCCTAAACATAGGGTTGCTAGAATTGGGCAAGCAAAGGTTTCATTTGTGTGCTCATCTAAATAAAGGTTTCCCTGTCCAATTTCCATTTATCTCCATGTTATTTACCATCCACTCCTCTCTCATACCTTCAGGAGGAACACTATTTTCCTTTCTACCTCTCACAAGATTGTTCCTTGCTTGTTTGTCGTTTGGACTTTTTGTTTGGTGAATTGCTTTTGTAAATCATATTTATAAACCAATGTTTTTAAACATACTACCCTAAGCAAAGAAAATGTATAAGAAAAATAAATAAATTAGTACATGATGAACCAAGGTTTAAAGAGGCACTGAGCAGAGAAAAGAGGAGGAGAAAGAGAGAGTCTGAATGGGGTCATTTCCATTATGTAAAATCCATACTCTCAGCATTGTTGTGTTGATTTCCCAAGGTTGTCACAACAACAAAGGACCAGAAACTAACTGGCTTCAAACTGTTTTCCAGCAAGGCCACTCTCTTTCCAAACACCCTGGAGAAAGCTTCCTTGCTTCCTCCAGCCTTCAGGGGTGGCAAAAAGCCTTGGGGTCCTTGACTTGCTTCTGCTTCACCCCAGTCTCTGCCTCTGTCATGACAGGACATTCTTCTGGTGTCCTGTCTTCACATCTTCTTATAAGGACAGGGTCATAGTAGATTAAGAGCCCCACCCTACCCCAGCATGACCTTACCTTAGCCAATGACATGCGTGATGACCCTATTTCCAAATAAATCACATTTCTTTTTTTTTTTTTTTTTTTGTGGTGCTGGGGATTGAACCCAGGGCCTTGTACTTGCGAGGCAGGCACTCTACCAACTGAGCTATATCCCCAGCCCCAAATAAATCACATTCTGAGGTACATTTTGAAGGACACAATTCAACCCATAACATTGAGTAACAGTAATAATAGCCAAGATTGTATATGCCCTACATATTCTACCTCACAATAAATATTATCCCTCATTTATGGATGGAGAAACTTCTACTTTAAGAATGTAAGTCCCTTGCCCTATATCACAGAGCTAATAAATAGAGTCAAGATTTGAAAACAGAATCTCCAGCCCAACTCTTCACTGGCACAGTTGACAAAAGAAGTGATTTTTACCATCCACTCTTCAGGGTGGGCCCAACTGTTCCCATAAGTGTTCCTAGCACTGTGAACACGATGAGTGCAGCTATAGGAACATAAGTAGGTGGGAAGGTAGGGAGTCTCTCTATTTCACTGCCACACTTAGATCCGATCTTATTTGGAGCAGTCACTGGGCCTATCATGGACCTCTAACCCATACCAGCCTGCTGACCAAGATGCTCTGCCCACGTGCTCTCCAGTCATTAATGCCCACCTGCACATCTTACAAGCCAACAGGAAGTATTTCATGCTAAAAGAAAGTCCATAACTCTATTCCCAAACCCAGTTGTATGGTACTTTCTCATATTCAATGTCTTTATTCTAATCATTAATGGACCAATTTTGAAATCGTACTTTTATCAGCTCACCACCTGTGCCTGGTATTCTTTTCATTCCTTGTTGTAGTCAAATACTCTTAGTTTAATGAAAACTCTTCGCTCTTCCATAAATAAAAACTAGTATGACAGGATATAAGCAGAAGTATAAGTTGTGTTTCTTTTCAGACGTGAATACAGTTAAAACAATATCATGTTTTTAAAATAAAAACAAATAATGACGTCAACATTTTTTAAAAGGTAGTCAACTTTTAAAATCTGCATCTGGAGAGTAGGCTCCTTAGAAGGGCAGGGTCCTGCCGGATCAGCCGGCAGCGCAGGATTCCTTGGCTCTGTGCTGTGTGTTCGAAGACAAAGGCGAGTCCAAGTCAACAGCCTGTTCTGTTTCCCAGCTTTGATGATTGCTGGTACTAAGGATCCCAGATCCTGTGAGTGTGCATCTGGAAAGAGACTAGTCACTGTTTCTGATTGCTCAGACACTCCATTTCTCATGAAAATGATTTAGGCAACTTTCCTTCAAAATTTTTATTTCAAGAAACTACATGAAGAAATCTCCAGAATGTTATTTTTTGATGGGATAAAAAATTGATAATGTCCCCAAAGTGATGGTAATGGTTTATGAGGTTCTCAGGCAGGGAGTGCTGTCTCACCACAGCATTATCTGAGCACAAAGTTGCTGGCCAGAAACCAGTGGGTGAGGCAGAGCTCCAGGAGTGTAAGCCCCGGAGCCCTCTGGGCACCTCCAGAGGCCCACAGTGCCTCTGATGCCTCTTCCTTCTGGCCAGCTGCAGGTACTGCTCTGGCAGCATAAGCAACTTCCAACACACTCTCCACTATCAATTCAACGCCACCACTGTTACAGGGACCACAAAGCTGTGACCAAATTAAATACCTCATTTTATTAGAAGACATCAGCTTTTAGTTATTACACTCAGAGGGTTATAGGAATACCATGCATTGCTTTGCTCAGCTCAGTATTTACTGAGCACTGACTATGCACTCGGCAAGAAGCCAAGGCCTGGGTGCACCACACGGAGCAAGGTATATATGATTCCACTCTCCCCTTTCTCTACCTTGGCTTATGGTCAGAAAGGGAAGGCAAACACTGAATAAAGAACCAGTTAGAAGGGTGATATGTGAGGAAGTGTGTGGTGAGATGGTTACAAGCAGCAGGACCCTAGCCCAGCCCTGCTGAGGAAGGTTTGGGAGATCTGTTTGGATTAACCTTCAGGGGGCACCTGCACAACAAGTAGGAATTTGCCTGGTTGGAAGGAAAGAGTGGCTCTTGGAGAGCAAAAGAGACCAGATTCTTGAGGTTCCTGTTAAAGGCTGGAATCTGATCGAACTATCTTAATGAACTATCTCAACACCAGATGTCAACGTCAGACACTGCCTATAGTTTCTATTTGGGTTATTGGACTTAATATGGATGACCTTAAGGTACATATTATTACCTTAATATTTTTAAATAAAGCCAAAGTAATTTATTAGGTGGGATGAATACATACATAAAGCATCATGTGATAAAATTTTGGCTCTAGATTTCTAAATGACATCACCACAAAAGCACTTTTTAAAAAATCTAGCAACCTTCTTATTTAAAAATTGTAAACAATGATTTTATTTGAAAGAGAGCTTATAAATCTTAGGATGAAAAAAAAAAAAACAAGAAAATTGAGATCCGTGGAAGCAAGTAGGAAAGAATTCTCTTTCTCTAATCTCAAAATATTCCAAGTTGACCATAAAAGAGGTAGGTGCTTGTAATTTATCACAGCTTTTTAATGACTGCTATAATGACTGCTGGGATTTCTTTCTTCGTTTAACGTATAGAAATGGAGAGAGTTGAATCAGTGTCAGATCACAGTCCTCAGAACCCTCATATAATACCTAAATCCTTATAAGCCTGCCTCAAAGTAAAGAGAAATAAATAATGCTAGTAATTACTCCTTGCTCTCAAATGGGATTTACTTCCAACCCTTACTTCACAATCTGTTATCTCCACTTACTCACCCATCCTCCTTCTCAGTTACCTAACTCCTTTCAGGACATCATTAGCTCTGTTTTAAGGATGCGAGAACTAATAACCAGGATTACAAGTGAGTTATTCGAGGTCAGAAAGCTACCAATGGACTCAAGAAAGGGACACAGCCCTCAGTATCCTACCTCGCCATCTTCCACCTGATCACGTTTCTCAGTCTCAATGCTATTGCCACGTGGGCTGGATAAGTCTTTGGGCATCGTAGGATGATGAGCAGTATGGCGAGCCTCTACCCCCATCCTCTAGTTGGGATAACCAAATGTGTTCTCAGACACTGACAAATGTCCCCTAGAGGACAAAATCGTATTCTACTTAAGAATCATTACACTAAATGATTCTGTGTTGAAATTTTCTAACCATGTAGCTCTCTATAGGCAGAGTTATGCATTTTTTATTTCTATGGCCTTATACTTTAGTTGAAGATGCATATTATCCATTCACTCTCCTTATAAAATCGATGATAACAAAATTAAAATATGCCTTTGAAAAAAAATTGGAAAAATAAATCCAAATACATGCTCCTTAGCGGCAGCCCAGTTAATATGCAACTCCTAGAAGAAAATGTAAGGTCAACACTCCAGCATATAGGCACAGGCATCCAGTCTGTTAATAGGACACTTAAAGCTCTGGAAATACTGCCAAGAGTTAATAAATGGGATGGCATGGAATTAAAAGGCTTCTGCACAGCAAAGGAAACAACAAAGAATGTGAAGAAGAACCTACAGAATGGGAGAAAATCTTTGTTAGCTACTCTCTGACAGAGGATTAATATCTAGAAGAACTCAAAAGAAAGCCCACCAAAACACAACCCAAATACCACCAAAAAAACAAGCAATAAATGGGTAATTAATTAAAAAGACACTCCTCAGAAGAAGAAATACAAATGGCCAACAAATATATGAAAAAAATGTTCAATGTCATTAGCAATTAGGGAAATGCAAATCAAAACTACACTGAAATTTCATCTCACACCAGTCAGAATGGCAGTCATCAAGAACACAAACTGTAATAAATTCTAGAGAGGATGTGGTGGAAGAGGAAAACTTTTATACTGTTGGTGGGACTATAAAATAGTACAACCACTATGGAAATCAGTATGGAAGTTTCACGAAAGACTAGGCATGGGGTCACCATATGACCCAGCTGTTCCACTCCTCAGTATTTAGCCTAAGGAATTAAAGTCAGCATGCTCTGTGATACTTGCAAACCCATGTTTATAACAGCACAATTCATAATAGCCAAACTTTGGAACCAACCTAGGTGTCCATCAGTGAATGAATGGATAAAGAAAATGTAGTATATATACACAATAGAGTTTTATTCAGCCATAAAGAAAAATGAAATTATGTCCTTTGCTGGAAAATAGATGAAACTTGAGACCAATATGTTGAGTGAAATAAGCCAGACCTAGATCAAGCATTGTATTATATATTTTCTCTCATCTGTGGAAGTTAGAAAAGAAAAAGGAAAACAAAGGTCGGGGTGGACCTCATGAAAATCAAAGGGAGATCAGCAGATGAAAGGAACCAGGGGGGAGGAGGAAAGGAGAGAGGAGAAAAGTGCTGGGGAGGGGTACTGGCCAAATTATATTGTTACATTGTATGCATGTACAAACATGCAACCACAAATCCCATCATGATATACAACTCGAATGCACAAGAAAAAATGTGGAAAGAAAAACAGAACTATGACTGTGGGTTTAAGGGTGACTAAGGGGATCTTATACATATTGGAAATTATACTGTGAAGTGTTTTGATAATTACTTATAAATTACTGTTCCTATACTTAACTAATTGACTTTGTTATGAGAAAAACCATATTTAATAAAAATTTTATGGAATTAAAAAAAGCAGCAGTCCCGTTAATATTTTGATGTATTTCTCTGGAATTTATGTATATTATCTTTTATATTTTCAAATAGAATTAAGACTACTGAATAAACAACTTTATATGGGGAAAAGAATATTCCATTATTCTTTTCAAACAATTTTAAAGACTATCATTCTATTATATAAATAGACATCATTGCCCTGTGTACATGTATGAATGCACAGATGATGTGACTCTACTTTGTGTGCAACCAGAGAAACAATAACTGTACTCCATTTGTGTTCAATGAATCAAAATTAAATAAATTAAAAAAATAAATATGTTCCTTATATAAATAAATCCTACCTTGTTTTACAAAACTTTAGACATTCATTATAAGTAAGTATGTTATGAACATCACTGCTATGAAATCCTTGAGATATCTCTGATTATTTCCTCAACATGTATTCCCAGAGTTGAGTGACGGGTTTAGAGGGAGTAAGCTGGTGTACCGTGGTGCTGTCAATTGAATTATGCTCATGGCAAAGACCATGAAAGCACTTATTTCCCCAAAGCTTTGCCAACATTAAGTGGTTTGTTTTTACCTTTACCAACTTGGCATTTAACATTTTTAATTATGTTATTATTTAATTTGCCTACTTTCAAGTTGTGAAATAGAAGACTTTAAGGCTTCAACAGAGTCCTGTGTGAACTGCTTATGCATGTTGTTTGTCACTTTCTACAAATTATTCATCATTTACATCAAGATTTGAAAAACACCCACAAATTGTAAAATGTTAATCATTTGTCAAATAAAAGGTAATTTTTTCTTCAAAGTTCATCATGTCTTTATTTCTTGGCAATGCAATTTGTCTTTAACTCTGAATAAGGTCAAAATAAAAAAATGATTCCATTAGGATTTTATGCAAAGTGTACTGAATCTAAAAATTATTCTCAGGAATTTGGCATTGATCCGGTACTGAGCCTTCCCATCGATGATAGCTGGATCTTTTTCTCTTTATTTCCCTCAGTAGAAAGGTTGTCTCTATTAAGTGTCCACACATTCCCTCCTTCCTATTTTATAGTATTTTATGACTACCAGATAGGATTTATTTTCCATTGTGTTTTCTAGGTGGTTATTTTTGCCATGTTCTCTCTCTTTTAAATAGATTTTCTATTTCTGAAGAATATCTCATTCTCTGCACACAGTGGGTATTTGAAAATTATTTGCTTGTAGTTGTTCTTAATTTCTCTAGGTTTAAAAGCTTTTATTGGCAGTTACTCTGTGGGGTTTTTTCCAGGAGGGAAGGGAGTTATTGGGGATTAAACCCAGGGCCTCACACATGCTAGGCAAGCGCTCAACCATTTCCAGCCCTGTGGGTGATCTTTTAAGAAAATGTTCAAATTTATATTCTTCCTTTCCTTTTGCATTATGCTGCAGGGAACTTACATACCATAGTACATACCACTCTGATAAAGCATATTTAGAGATAGGGCCTACTGATATATTAAGCAATCTTCTACAAAGCAGCTTAATAAAATAAGAACTAAAATAAGAATCAGAAACTTGAGACTTACACATGTGTACTAGTTTAGGAAGCAAATTTTAAATTACTCTCAGTGTATTTATTTAAACATTGGTGGATAAAACTGAAGTTCCAATTTATATGATACAGATTTTATGTCACATTCAGAAAATGTCAAAATGACAGTATTTACTATTTGAGGGATTGGTGGTGGACAAAAGCAGAATTATTTCAAGAACTTTATTTTATTACTTAAAATTTTGCCTAGCAGAGAGATTTTGGTTGGTAGATCTGACTCTTTTATAATTAGCACATTTGATGCTTTATGTAAAAGAGTATGACTAAAGGGATTTTGGAAACTTGAAAGCAGTTTAGCCAGGCTAAGCATTCCTTTTGCAATCTTTACACTCTTAAAATGCTTAGCATTGGAATCCTTTTATTTTTCATATATAGTGCACAGATAAAGCAGCTTCTACTCATTACCATGGTACAGTTTTATGGTATTTATTACCTCTAAGAGCAGGTGCTTTAAATCACTAACAACCTATGCAACCTTGAATAAATCACTTAATCTCTTTGGACCCTGTTTCTTCTTTTGATACAGAAGAAAGTTAGAATCAATAATTGCAAAAACACTTCTTTCAACTCCAAAATTCTAAAATTCTATAATTCAAATTGCACACTAAGTGTTATCGTTCAGCTGCGATTTGTACTTTTCTCCCATTACAATAGATAGGAATACACATAAATCAGAGTACTTAAAATATGAAAGAGGTAAAAAAATGTGAACTCTGAGTTTTCACATCCAGCCATGAATGAATGGAGTAGCTGGTATGAGATGAACCCATCTATATTTACACCACCACAAAACTGGACACATACTAAAGACACTGGAAAATAGGCAAAGCAAGATCACAGGCCTTGACAGTTGCATAATTCACAATGGGAGCTCTAGAATCCCATTGCTGGAGGACAACTTCCCATCTATGGTACAAAGAGCTAGATTCTAAGATAAGTATAGTGCCCAGTGAAGTAGGGAGTCAAAGATCAGAGTCTGGAGCCACTAAAATGACTGAAATGTTCCAGGCAGGGGATTAGAGAGGATGGTAATGGGCCCAGTCAGCTCCAAAAGTCTGAGGCCAAGGTCACACTGTGAAACTACATGAGGCTTCCAAGAGAGCAGGTGCTTTAAGGTTAAGAGAGTAACAGACAAGCAATAAATTAAGTAGTTCTGGGAAGGGTTAATCATCTACCCAGCCAGAGTGTGGAAATCTCTTTAACATCCTATGTCATATGGTATTCAGAGGAGATGACAAGAAACCTGTACCATGAGAGAAAGGACAGTATTCTTGAGCAAGTCCCACTTTCAATCACTTCATAATAGGATAAAACCAAGTTTTGAAAGTGTCCACAGAGGAGAAAATGTCACCAAATAAAAGGGTCTTGGACTTTTCAAAATCAACTCTTGACAAAATATAAAGCAAGTTTAGCCAATACAGGATGGTCAGCTAATAATTGAAATTACTAACAGATCAAATTATCACTCTCAAAAGAGGCAACTAGAATTCAGTATCATAGACAGCGTCCAGAATATGACAAAACTACAGGACCTTCAAAGACACAGGATAATGTGATCCATGCTCAAAAAACTTAAAATAGTAGACAGAACTAAATATGCCCTGGCCCAGATATTTAGCTGATAAAGTGCCTGTTATAAATATGTCCAATGAACTAAAATAAAATACATTCAAACAAAGAAAAATAGGGACTTAATGAGTGAACAGATAAGAAATCTTACTGGGGAAATAGAAACAATAAATAAAAAAATAAATTGATAGTGAACACATAAAATGGTACAACCACTTTGGAAAACTGTTTTGTAGTTTTTTAAAAAAATTAAACAAATGGAGTACTACTCAGTCATTAAAAAGAAAAGAAAGCAATTATTGACACCTTTAGTAACTTAATTGATTATCCGGAGAATTATGCTGAGTGAAAAAAAGTCAATCCCTGAGTATTACACACTGGATGATTCAACTTATGTAATATTCTTAAAGTGATAAAATTATAGAAATGGAAAATAGGTTTGTTATGGTCAGGGTTTAAGAATGGGGGCCAAGCAAGAAAGAGGATGGTGGATTGCCCACTGTAGAGGAAAAATATGAGGGATTATTGTGGTGAGGAACTTTGTCTGTATTTTGACTGCAATTAATACCCATATCTTGGATGGAATATTGCACTATCATTTTGCAAAATGTCACCATCAGGGGAAATAGGAGAAAGAGTCCATTAAACCTCTCTTTTATTTCTTCAAATTGAATGCAAACTTACAATTATTTCAAAATACAATGCTAATTAAACAGTTTTAAAAATTCATCTACCTTATAGCCCAGAGTCTATTCTTGTGTTTGTCCGAAGAACTTAAAGTACATGTTTACAAAAAGCCTTCTAAAGGAATGTTTGTAGCAGTATTCATAATAGTGAAAACCTAGAAAGCCTAGGTGTTCATTAATACATAGAATACATAATATAATAAAAAAACTGAGATGTTCCTACAATAGACAACTTTTCAACAGTTGAAAAAAAATAGTGAAATAATGAAACATGAAGTAACATGGATATATTTCAAAAATATTATGTTCATTGGAAGAATCTAGACACACAAATCATGTTGCAATATCCCATTCATAAAATATTCTAGGTTAATCCAAAAATAACTTTGAAAATGAAGAACAAAGTGGTAGGACTCATACTTCCTCAATTATAGAACTCACTTCAAAGCTTCAGTAACCAAAACAAGATGGTACTGTCATAAGCTTAGACATAGGCACAAATAGAATAGGATAGAGAATCAAGAAATAACCCCCCACAGATATGGTTGATGGATTTTCTCCAGAGGTACAAAAACTGTTCAGTGCAGAAGTGCCTTCAATATATGTGCTGGAAATACTGGACATCCACATACAAAAAAAAAAAAAAAATGAGGGTGGAACTTTAATTTACTCCATCTATAATTTTCAACTTAAAATGGATCAAAGACCAATACTTGACAGAAGATTTAAGTCAAGTTTATTAGTATGATTCATCACATATTATTATCCATTATTATTATTATTATTATTATCCCTTATTATCCTTTTTTATGGTAATATATTTTCTTTTGTTCATAATCATAATTTGTGCTCTCTTTCTGGTTTATTAAGTTTATTAATCTTCCAAAGAATTAACTTTTGAATTTATTGATTTTCTGTTTGCATGTCTGTTTTTTATTTTACCAATTTTGTCATTCTCTTTCTCATTTCTAAGTGCAAGTAATTTCTTGCTTTTACTTTTGTTTTTCTTTTTTAGACAAATTGGATAAATTTCCTTAAAAACACAATTTGCCAACATGAAGAAGATTTGGACCTACTATTTCTTCTATTTGGTGAAGGGTCTCAGGTTTAATTCCTAGATCCTTGATCCATTTTGAGCTGTGTTTTGTACAGGGTGAGAGATGGGTTTAATTTCATTTTATGGATTTCTAGTTTTGCCAGCACCATTTGGTGAAGAGGCTATCTTTTCTCCATTACATGTTTTTGGCACCTTTGTCTAGTATGAGATAACTGTACTTATGAGGGTTTGTCTCTGGGTCTTCTATTCTGTACCATTGGTCTACCTGTCTATTTTGGTGCCAATACCATACCATTTTAGTTACTATTGCTCTCTGTATTTTGAGTTTAAGGTCTGGTATTGTGATACCTCCTGCATCATTCTTCCTGCCCAGGATTGCTTTGGCTATACTGAGTCTTCATTCTTCCAGATGAATTTCATGATTGCTTTCTCCATTTCTATGAGGAATGTCATTGGGATTTTTATCGGAATGGCATTAAATTTGTATAGCACCTTTGGAAGTATGGCCATTTTGATTATATTAATTCTGCCTATCCAAGAACATGGGAGATCTTTCCATCTTCTAAGGCCTTCCTCAATTTTTCTTTAATGTTCTGTAGTTTTCATTGTAGAGGTCTTTCACCTCTTTTGTCAGATTGATTCCCAAGTATTTTATTTTTTTTGAGGCTATTGTGAATGGAGTTGTTTTCCTCATTTCACTTTCAGATGGTTCATCACTTATGTAAATAAATGCATTTTATTTATGTGTGTTTATTTTATATTCTGCTATTTTGCTGAATTCATTAATTAGATCTAAAAGTTTCCTGGTGGAGTTTTTTGGATCCTCTAAATATAGGATCATGTCATCAGCAAATAGTGACAGCTTGAGTTCTTTTTTTCCTATTTGTATTCCTTTAATTTCTGTGGTCTGTCTAATTGCTCTGGCTAGCATTTCAAGCATAATGTTGACAGAAGTGGTGACAGTGAGCATCCCTGTCTTGTTCCAGTTTTTAAAGGGAATGCTTTCAGTTTTTCTCCATTCAGAATGATGTTGGCAATGGGCTTAGCATAAATAGCCTTTACAACGTTGACGCATATTCCTACATCCCAATTTTTTCTAGCGTTTTGAGCATGAAGGGGTGTTGTATTTTGTCAAATGTTTTCTCAGCATCTATCGAAATAATCATATGATTCTTAACCTTAAGTCTATTGATGTGATGAATTACATTTATTGATTTCCTGATGTTGAACCAACCTTGCAACCCTGGGATAAATCCCACTTGATCATGGTGCACTATCTTCTTAATATGTTTTTGTAAGAAATTTATAAAGAACTTAAAAAACTTTACACCAAAAATACAAACAACCCAATCAATAAATGGGCTAAGGAACTGGGCAGACACTTCACAGAAAATGATATACAAGTGATCAACAAATATATGAAAAAGTGCTCATCATCTCTAGTAATTAGAGAAATGCACATTAAAACCACCCTAAGATTTCATCTAACCCCAACTAGAATGGCTATTATCAGGAATACAAGCAATAATATGTGTTGGCATGGATGTGGGGGAAAGGGCACACTCATACATTGCTGGTGGAGTTGCAAATTGGTGCAGCCACTCTGTAAAGCAGTATGGAGATTCTTCAAAAAACTTGGAATGGACCCACCATTTGACCCATCTATCCCACTCCTTGGTTTATACCCAAAGGTCTTAAAATCAGCAAAGTATAGGGATGCAGCCACATCTATGTTCATAGCTGCTCAATTCACAATAGCTAGATTGTGGAACCAATCTAGATGGTGCAATTGAAGAATAGATAAAGAAACTGTGGTATATATACACAATGGAATATTACTCAGCCATAAAGATGAATAAAACTATGACATTTGCTGATAAATGGGTGGAGCTGGAGAATATCATGCTAAGTGAAATAAGCCAAACCCAAAGAACCAAAGGCGGAATATTTTCTCTGATCAGTGGATGCTGACACATAATGTGGGGTGGGGAGGTGGTTTCTGAGGGAGATAAGAAAAGAATGGAGGAAGTATGGATGGTGTAGAGGAAAATGGGACAGGAGGGCATGGGGGAAGGAAAGATAGCAGACATAGCAGACTGAGACAGACAGTATTACCTTATGTATATGTAAGATTATATGAATCGTGTGAATCTACATTGTGAAAAAAAGATATATTCCCTGTTGTATAATTATATTAAAATGGGTTCTACCATCATGTGTAATTAAAAAGAACCAATAAAAAATTGTTTTCCTAGTGAAATCATTGTATCTTTAAGGAAGAAATATTGCCAAATTATGACAGAAAATAAAGAAGTATAATCATAACTCATTTTACAGGACATCACAATGCCTGAGAAAAACCACACAACAAAATAAAAAATAAGCAGAATTTTTAAGCCAATACTACTCATTGATAGAAATAAAGAAGTTACAGAAAGTGCTAAGAAATAGGACAGAGCAACAACAACAACAAAAAGACATTATTTATGGCAGGATGGGGTTTATCCGAGACACACAGCATTGGTTTAATATTAACAAGGTAATTAATGAAAATTACCATCTTAGAATAAAGGAGAAATATCCATGTTTGTGTCAGTATTTGCAGAAAAAGTCATTTGACAAACTCAGTATCTTCTCATGATAAAAATGCATCAAACAGGGAATAAAAGAAACTTCCTCCACCTGACAAAGTTGCCTCTAAAAAACAGACATCACAGCAAACACAGTGACTGCTGATGAAAGATTCCAGTTTTTCTTAACATTAAAAACAGATGTACAGTCTACCATTCTATTCAAAACTGTATTGGCATTCTGGCCAGTGCAATAAGGCAAGGGAAAAACAAAAAACAAACAGGCAGGGAAACAATCATCAAAACTAAGAGACCTGACAAGAACAACTGTAGAAGAGAAAAAGCTTATTTGGAGGTTCACAGTTTCGGAGGTCTCAGTCCATAGACAGCTGGTTCCATTCCTCAGGGCACAAGGTGATGCAGAACATCATGGAAGAGAAGGGCAGAGGGAAGCAGCTCACATGATGATCAGGGAGCAGAGAGAGACTCCACTCACCAGATTCAAACTGTACCCCAAAGCCACACCCTCAATACCCCACCTCCTCCAGCTGCACCTGTCCTCAGTTTCCATCCTTCTCAGTTAATCCCATCAGGGGATTGATTCACTGATTGGGTTAAGGCTCTTATAACCCAATCATTTGTCTTCTAAACTTTCTTGCACTGTCTCACACATGAGCTTTTTGGAGACACAACACATCCAAATCATAATAATATTCAAAAATCTATTATATCTTTCTATGATAACTATGATCAATTTGAAAGTAAAATTAAAACACCATTTATATTGGCATCAGAAACAAAATACTTAGAAATAAGTTCAACAGAAGATGCAAAGACATGTCTTCTGAAAAAGAATACTGATGAGATAAAGTAAAAGAAACCTAAATAAGTGGAGATATATCCCCTTTTCATGGATTAGAAGACTCAGTATTAAAATGTCAAGCTTTGCATACTGACTGACACAAAGTAATTCAACTGGTCTCATCAATCTCATTTTTAGAAATTGACAAGCTGATTCTAAAATTCCTTCAGAATTGTTAAGTATGTACAAAATAAAATTTAAATAATAATAGGAGGACTTACACTACTTCAGGAATCATAAATTTACCATGATAAATTAGAGCAACAGAACAGAATAGAGACCCCTGAGTGGACCCCCAGTTATAATGTCAATTGACTTTTGACAAAAATGCTAAAGCAATCCAGTGGGGGAAATGGTAGCCTTTCAGCAAATGGCACTACAGTAAATGTACATGTGTATGGTTGGTGGGGGGAACAAGTTCAACCCTACCCTTGCATTATGTTTAAAATTTTGAGATAAATCAAAGAGCTGAATATATAAATTCTAAAGCATTGTAAGCTTCCAGAAGAAATCATAAAAGAATATTTTAATGACCTGGATTCCAGTAAAGATTCTTTAAATTAAGCACAAAAAATAACAATAAACATGAAGAGAAATTTAATGTTAGATTTAATGGAAAAATGTAAAATCCTATCCACCAAAAGAAACCTTAAGGAAATGACAAGAAAGACAAATCTGGGAGAAAATATTTACAAAATATATCTGACAAAATGTGATTATCCAGGGAATATAAAGAATTCATATTCTTCAATAACAAAAAGATAACCAAATTATTAAAAAGCAAGAATCTTGAACAGACAATTCACAAAGAAGAAAAGCACATGAAAAGGCACTAAACATAATTAGTCACTAGGGAAATATAACAAAACCACAATGAGATACCATTACACACCCACTGAAATGGCTAAAATTAGAGATTGACAACGCCAAATGTTGGCAAGGGTTTAATGCAACTTCAAATTCCATACATTGCTGGTGGGAATGTAGAATGTTAAAACTGCTTTGGAAAATGGGCCTGGCTGTTTCTCATATGATCAAACATAGACATAACCCCACAATTCGACTCTTAGGTATTTACCCAAGAAATATGAAAGCATTTTCCACATAAAAACTTGTACAAGAATGCTCAGAGTTTTACTCATGGCACAAGAAATTGCAAACAATGTAACTGTCCATTAATAGAAGGATGGATAAGCAAACTCTGGTGTGTTCTTACAATGAAATACCATCAGCAATTTTAAAAAGAAAAGATTCACATGACAACATGGAATAAACTAAATACATCACGCTGATTGAAGGAAATTTTCCCCAAAACAATACATACTGCATAATTGTATTTGTATATGGTTCTAAAGCAGCCTAAATGAATGTATGATTTTAAAAAAACAATAGATGCTTCTGGAGATGAGGCACAGAGATTGGCTTAGAAGGAAACTAATAGAACATAGATAGGATGTATTTAGTCAAAAATTATCAGTACACTTTAGATTGGTACATTTCACTGAAAGTAGATTTAAAAAAACAAAGGAAATTTAGAGTAATAATTGCAGTTAATGATATACACACTGAATATGTGGGATGAAGTGTACTGATGTCTGAAACTTACTTCAAAAAGCATCAAAATAAGATAAATAAAATAAAAGAATAAATGAAAGAATAAGTGGATTTATTTGAAAAACAACAAAATGTTAATCAGAGCATCCAGGTGATGGACACCTGAGTGTTTGAGGTAGTTGTAGTTAAATTATTTTTGTTATTAAAACTTTTTCACATTAAAATGAGTTGAGAAGTGTTGTAAGATACCAAGTCAATATATAAAAATAAATTTATTTATATTTAAGAAAAAAAGAATTGTAAAATGTTTTTACAACAGTATCAAAAACCTTACAGGGCTGGGGTTGTGGCTCAGTGGTGGAGCGCTTGCCTGGCATGTGTGAGGCACTGGGTTCCATTCTCAGCACCACATACAAATAAGTAAAAAAAGTTTCATCAACAACTAATAAAAATATTTTTAAAAAAACCTTACAATACTTAGGAAATATTTAATTAAAGATAGGGAATTCTATATACTAAAAAGAAAAAAACATTGATCATAGAAATAAAAGGTTTAGATACATGGAGAATTATATCATGGCCACAGATTAGATGACTTAATGTTGTTAAGATGTCAATTCTCTCTGTCTTGATTAATAGAGTAAACGAATGTCAATCAAAATTCTAGTAGGCAGCTTTCTAAAAGTTGATGAGATGATTCTGTGCCTTAAATGGAAATGAACAGAACCTAAAATGGCCAAAATAATTTTGTAAAAGAAGGAATTGAAAGAATTGCAATATTTATAATAAATCAGGTATTATTTAGGATTTATTATAAACACTTATTTTAATCAAGAAAGATTGGTGTTTATATAAGGATAGACTAATGGATCAGTAGAGCAGAACAGAGACCCCAGAAATAGATCCACACATACACAGTCAATTTTTACAAAGGCGCCAACAAAGTTCAATGGACAGAAGATATTCCTTTCAACAAATGGTGATGAAAAATTCATATTTTTAAAATTGATTCTGGAACCCTTATATAATCACCTGTAAAAATTTAATTTTAAATGTACAAGAGAACTAAACACAAGTCAAATTATAAAATTTCTAGGAAAAAATGCTTTAAAAAACATTTTATTGTATATTTTGAGGTTTGCAACATGATGTTATGGGATACATTTGGATGGGTAAAATGGTTACTGCAGTTAAGAAAATTAATATACATGTCATCTCACATAGTTACTTTTTGTGTGATAAGAGCAGCTTATAGCTATCTATTTAACAAAAATGCCTAATACAATTTTATTAACTATAATCCTCATGTTGTCCACTAGAGCTTTAAACTTGTTCACCTACATATGTACTACTTTGTATCCTCCTATCTACATCTTCTCATTTCTCCCTCCACCCACAGAATTATTCTCTCTCTGTATATTTGACTTTTTTTAAGAGTCCACATGTAAGTGCAATATTTTCTTCTGTTTTTAGCATATTTCTATCTATCCACACTGTGCCAAATGCAGAATTGTGTTTTATTAAGGTTGAATAATATTCTGTTGTACATATAGCACATTTTTTTCACCAGGTGTTCACTGACAGACACTTAGATGGTTTTGAAATCTTGGCTATTGAGAATAATGCTACAGTGAACATGGGAATACAGATATCTTTATACAAAGTGCTGATTTCATGTCCTTTGGGCATATGCCCAGAAGAGGGACTGCTGAGTCACAGGACAATTCTATTTTTTAATTTCTTTAGGAATCTCATACTCTGTTTCACAATGGTTGCACCAGTTTTCTTTTTAACCACAAGTCATCCTAAGGGGTGTGAGGTTATATCTCAATGATGAATTTAATTTGTATTTCCCTGATGATTAGGAAGTTTAAGCAAATTTTCATGTCTCTTAGCCATTTATATGTCTTTTTCCAGGAAATGTCTGTTCAGGTCTTATGTGCATTTTTAATGAGGTTATTCGATTTTTCTGCTCTTGAGGCAAAAGAACTCTTGACACATTTTGGATATTAACCCCTTAGAAGAAAACCTGCAGAAAAAAAAATTCATGTCACTATAGTAGGTAAATGTTTCTTAGGCCACAAAAAGACACCAATTAGTTTTGTAATTGATTAGTTGGACTTCATCAAAATTTAAACCTGCTCTTCAAAAGATGTCATTAAGAAAATGAATTTTTAAAAGGAAGTCATACACTGGGAGAAAATATTTGCAATATACATATTTGAAAAAGGAATAGTATCCAAATTATATTAAGCATCATTACCACTCAGGATGACAGTCAATCCAATTTCAAGAGACAAACATTGAACAAACTTCAGAATAATGATATGTAAATGGAAAGCAAGAAAGAGAAAGAGAGAGGAAGGAAGGAAGGAAGGAAGGAAGGAAGGAAGGAAGGAAGGGAAGGAGGGAGGGAGGGAGGGAGGGAGGGAAGGAGGAAGGCAAGGAAGAAGAGAAGGAAACAAAAAGAAAAGGAAAGGGAAGAGTGCAACATGATGGGTCATTGGGGAAATACGAATTAAAACCACAATGAGAATCAGACCATACTCACCATAATCACTGATGTTAAAAACAATGACCATAGTGACTTTGGGTCTTGACTCTTACATAACTCATGGGAATATAAGATGTTAGGACCACTTTGGAAAATAGTTCAGCAGTTTCTTACAAAGACAGACATAGATTTACTGAATGACTAGGTTGGGGGATGTTCACAAAAATTTGTACATGAACCTACAAAGTTTTGTTTACAATAGTCAAACACCAGAGCCCATATGACCTTCAACAGGTGAATTGTTGTGTGAGTTGTGGTACACCCATACAAGAGTATTAGTCCTAAGTCAAAAGGAACAAACCATACACTCAACAAAACAGACACTTCCAACAATGTGATGCTGAGAAATAAGTCAGACCCAGAAGAATAATACCTTCATTGAATGAAGTTATGGAACCAGCCTATCTAATCTACAGTGATACATCATCTGGATGCTTGATATAAAGCTGTTAGGGGGATGAAAAGATGTGCTTGACCCCAAAAGAGCAAAAGAGAATTTTCTGAGGTAATTGATTGGGTTAGTGATTACATGAGTATGTACAGTTATTGAAATATCAAACTGTACACTTGTAATCTTATTATATAGAAATAACATCCTTAAAGTATATTAAAAATAAATATTTGAAAAATCTTAAGTAAACATTAACAGCAACTAAGACTAATTCTGAAGACAGTCTTCCCTGGTAATACTTAAGGAGATTTTCCTGGCTTGGGATCCATTTTTCTAAATGTGTGTTTAGTTTGTACTATGTAAAGCTTAAAAGTTTATTAATGCTAAAGTCACATCATAACCTCTTCCACACATTAAAACTGTCAGTCAAATTTTATTACATGAATGAAGTACTTTACCTTAAATCTGTCAAGATAATTGCTAAGATTAAGTTAAATGGAAAGAAAAATAAAAGTAAAGCATAGGACAGGAAGTTATTTTTAAATTAAAGAACAGGTTCTATAAGGAATCGTAAAGCAGTATGGCGATATGATACATTGGTTTTTCAGTAATATCTTTCCATCTTGGCAAATGTTGGCTTAACTCCTACAAATATAGTCAGGAAACCAAATGGATCAGTTATACTTTCAGCTGCAAGGAATCAGAAACCCCAACTCAACTGACTGACACAATGCAGCATTTATCATCTCCTGTAACTACAAGTTCTCCAAGGACAGCTGATTCACTGGCCCAGCAGTATCATCTTTCCATTCTGCATTTTTCCTCAGAACAGCACTTCTCAGAGCTCCAGGATGGTGAGGGTGGAGCCATGATTCACACCTTTTTGCTTGTCTCCTTCCAATCAAGTAGCCTTTCCTGGCTGTCTTCTCTCCCACCTCCCCACTCAGAATTTCATCACATGCCACACCTACATAATGTGTTCACAAGAGAAATGAGACTCACCAATGACCCTAAATCAGCTCTTGATATCCAAAGAGAGGAGAATGGAGACCTCAAAAGAGCAGGGATTATCTTCTGTGAAGAAAGAAGGGACAGGAGGAAAGCTTGGTCCACAGTTAAAAGTGAGTGCAACACTAGGTCATGAAGAAAATTAATTTGATTCCTAAACTTCCATTAATTTTTCATTTTACTTTCACATGAATACCTCACTCTAGGGGCTTTTTTCAACCTGTAAAGGAAAACCAAATTGAAAACACCAGTAGCCTAAGCTAGTCTCCCAAATCCTTTGCCCCCTTTAAGGAGCTCAAGAACATTTTCTGACTTTCGGACTAGCACAGAGGAAATTAAAGCAATTCTCACTCCTTATGTGCTATTTATTGCTCTCTACATCACTAAACCTTATTTATTTCTTGGTTTGCAGCACAGTGATTGTAGAGCAAGTGCGAAGCAGCAAATAACTTCCCTACTGCCAAAATTGGTAGCGATTTTGCTCTCAGTGGAATATATTGCATGACCCTTCAATGGTGGTAAATGGTCGTGGGCTCTTTTTCTCTATGGTAATTGTGATGATTTCTAGGATTGGTAATTGGTAGCTGTATGCATCTCACAAACAGGAAAAAAAAAAAAACTTTCCATGGTGGCATAAGATACTAAACTTAGTTGTGTCCTCACCACATAATACATTAGCTACTACCCATTGTCCAAAGGGTCTAGTAGAACATTAATGTTGGCCTTCAACTTATTACTTTTCCATGAAGTGACATCTCTTCTGCTGTGATATCCCTTCCACAGGCACACAGAAATGAAGCACTAGCAGAATTCCCACACTGCAATGATGTTGCAACTGTGGCAGGAATGAATGCTAGGGTCAGATTGTGGTTTGAATTAATACGTGAACCTGTTCTCTTCATTTTTCATCTTTTCCCCTTAAAAGAAGCCGAATTAATTAATCCATTATTATCAATACCCTGGCCTAAACATTTTTCAGCCCATCTTGGGACAACTCTTATCTATGAATTTAGCCACCTCACACCATTAGAAGGTCCTTAAGTCTCAATGGTAAAAATGAAAATATAGCTAATCAATATCATAAGCGTCATGCAGTCTAACATTCCCTGTTCCAGTGGCAGACAATCATTTGCCACCAAATCATGAAACTAAGGAAGCTTTGAAACAACATGATCTCAGTCATGGCTGTAATGGAATCTTCTGAGGAACTATAAATAGTTGTGATGCTAGGGACTCACTTTGAGTAATTTATATTCAATTGGTTGGAATGAAACCTGGGCTTGGGGGTTTGTTTTTGTTTTTAAAGTGTCCCAGATGGCCCAATATGCATCCAGGGTTGAAAGTCACTCATTTAAAGCAGTGTGTGTTCCATAGACCCACAAGTATTAGCATCACCTAGGAATTTGTTAGAAATGCAAATTCTCAGGCCTGGCTCCAGACCTACTAAGTTAGAAACTCTGGGTATTTGGGCCCAGCAATCTGTCTTCCTTGTCCTCCAGGGGATTCAGATGCATACTTAAGTTCAAAGAATATCTCAGAATATGACTAGATTTAGCCATAGGGTCTTTGAAGAGATATGTTAAAATGAAGCCATTAGAATGGCCCTCATACAATATGACTGGTGTCTTTATAACAAGAGGACATAAGGACACAGACATGCACAGAGGGAGGACCATGTGGGAACACAACAAGAAGATGGCCACCTTCAGGCCAAGAAGAGCAGATTCAGAAGAAGCCAACGCTGCAAACATCTTTATCTGGGACTTATATCCTTCAGAATAGTGAAAAAATGAATTTCTGTTGTTTAAGCCATTTAATTGATGCTACTTTGTTACGGCAGTTCTAGAAAACAGTCCCTAATGCTAGAATCCTGGCCTGTGATCTGGCTCCTACCCCTATCCCCATTCTCTCCTCATAATAAATTCTTCAGGAAGGAGGAGAAGTAGCAATGTCCTCTTTGCAGACATGTGATCAAAGACTTGGGAGGTAGTGATTCTTGAGGGGTATAAGACTTGCAAGGAGTGTGCATGGGGAATACTGTTTTCTATGCTACTCTCGTCAGTTGTTTTGTTTTGTTTTTGTTTTTGTGTTTTTGGTACCAGGGACTGAACTCAGGCACATTCCACCACTGAACCACATCCCCAGCCCTCTTTTGTATATTATTTAGAGACAGGGGTTTACTGAGTTGCTTAGATCCTCACTTATGCTGAGGCTGGGATTATAGGTATACACCAATGTGCCCGGTCTCTCTTCAGTTTTGATTTTGCATTCTCTCCCAAATATAATGCCAACATCAGAGTTTTCCAGTTCTATATGTGGCTTTCCACTTGATCAGAGACCTAGACTTCATTGTAATCAGCAAACCTTGTTTAAATGTCTGCGATATGCAAATCCCCACACTGGGTCCCATGGGTTGGAGAGAAACATTTCCCCATATATGTGTGACTCTGTCAGTCTGTATATATTCTCCTCTCTTGGGGAAACGTTGAACCTATATAGCTAAAAAACTAACTTTAAGGCTAGATAGAATAGGAAAACTTCCAAATGAGTGACACAGTTACTGTTATCACCGAGTGTAAGAAAAAAGTTCTAATTTTGGAAGTGATATTGACAGAGGGTCAATTTTAGACAAAAATGGGATACTTTGAGACCTGTGAGCAAGGAGCAGGTTTATCTTGACTTCCATGCTCTGTCATACCTCCAGCCCTGCCTACTGAATCCTTCCCTGTCCAGGCACAACTATTCTCTCCTCCACAACCCATTTTCTACTCCTCCAAGAAAAATGCCTTGATTTTGTGGAATATTTGGAAAGCTTTTCATATAACTATACAACTTAATATATTGTTTTATTAGTTTATGTATATATCTGTTCTAGTTTGTAAGGTACTTGAGGACAAGCCGTTTTATGAAGTATACTCAGTATCTTAGTTCCTGACTCAAACTAGATATCAACAGAAGAGATTGGTGAATTCAACCAAACTGAAGCTGATAAAAGGGGTATGCTACCTGAAGAAACAAAGACCTTGATAGTTTTGCAAAATATTGTTTGCATTATGACAACAGCAATCTTTACAGATAAAATGGTTTCTAAATAATATTCCTCTTGCTTAGCATGAATTTAAGTTTCACCATCTTGGAGAACGGCCAACCTTTGGAAGGGTATGTATGCATATGGGTTCCATCCCAGCGTTCCCCACAGGAAGACCAGAAGAACATAGGCAACATATTTTTCAGGTTTCAGGAACAGCAGTTAGAATATAAATCCCACTCTCAAGTGATCCTTTGGGGTCCTTATGACTTAAAATTTGCTGCTGGAATTTATTATATACGTGGATTATTTTGGTGTGGGAAGATATGAGACCACACCAGTGGACTAGAGATCAGGCATTCCTAAAGGGAAGGGAAAGACTGCATTCTGAGGAACTGAAGAAAGGTTCTTTCTCTCCCCAACCCAAAAAAACGAAGAAATAGGATTAAGAAAAGTTAGAGGAAGAAAATTGTGAGATCCCTAAGACAAGGAAACAGAATTGTCCTTTTTCCTTGGTTTCTGGTGATAAACAGAATCTTTTCTTTCCTATATTATAATTTCTCTGCAGTTCCTTTTCTCCTCTGCAACCAACCTGCAGTATAGACTGTGGTACACAAAGCAACTTTGTGTTAGTTGCAGAAATAATTAGCACCCAAGGCGATCAAAGTCACCACAGCCTTCTCTGCCAAGCTACAGCCAGCATGACTGGGGCAACATTGCATCATGGGCAATTATTCACCTCGGAGTTGCAGGCAGCAGAGTCAGCAGCAAAGCCAGCAGGGGTCCAAGGCCAGCCAAGAGGAGGTGGTAGGAACAGGCAGCAGCAGTCAAGTGGCCAGGGCATCTATTCACTTAGAAGAGAATTGAGAAAAATCCCTTAAGCCCCAAGGGAGAGCACCTCCTGAATATGGAGCTTCTCTTAAGTTGTACTAAAGATAAGGACAAAAAGAATGCTTTATTAAAATATTAATGTCGTTAAAGTTTTAAATGTGCTACAGTTATTGTGTGGATGATGCAACTGACTTCGTTCTAAGGCTGTGGTAAAATGTGGGACTCATTTTGGTGATGAAATACCTTATCAGAAAAAAATAAAATTAAGCATGCATTCCCCACCCTGTAAACCTGTGCAGCTATTTCATACATACATTATTGTATTGATTTATCTTCTATACATTGAAATACAAACAGGAATTTCAAAAGGGTAAGAAGACCTATCAAATTTCAAAAGGGTAAGAAGACCTATCAAAATAAGCATCCTAACTCATTATTTCCTATACCCCAATATCATTCCCCTGAATCCCAAAATCAACCAGCACAGTCCCTGACGTGCTCACATTTGTTTGGAGCCGCCAACTTGGCAGGGAAGAAGTTGAGTCAAATAAATACAGATTAGAACCTCAGTTTTGCCACTTAAGGCCAGAGGAGTGTAAATCTCAGTTTGGGTAAAAAATGCAACTACAATGATTTTTGAAAAGATTTACATGAGACCATGTTTAGCATGAAATCATTTAACATTGAAATCATTTAGCATTTCCCTGTGGTTTGGGGCCGACAACACAGTAAGGTCTCAATATATTCCAACCATTATTACTAGATAGCACTACACATCTGAAGCCTGATGAAGACACAGGAACCAGGATAATGCCCTTTTTTGGTAGCAATAAGCCCATAGGACAAGTTTCTTTGCAAAGAAAGAGTTAATGAGAAGACCTCATTGATAGATAATAAAGGAAAACCCACCAGAACAGACACAAATGATGGCCTCAGGGATGTTAAGTAGTTACTCACTGTATTTATTATCCAGAGAGAAATGCAGATTATATATTTCATGATCCAGATGGGAATAGTTATTTAATCTACAGTAACGACTATTCTAAATGGCTCTATTGAATCTCTACTTTAAAGTATACTTCAGAAGAGTTGCAGGCTATGAGGGAATAAAGCAAGAAACAAATGTAATGGTTAAAGGATATTTTTGCTAAAGCTTAATTAAACTTGAGATTTTGTACCATTCTGTGTATAATCTTCAAAAGACTTTTTTTTCTGAAAAAGAGACCAGAAAGGGTGCTATGAAATTAGCCTTAGAGCTATGTAGATTTTGAAGGGCCCTTAGAAAAAATTGTAAAAAAAAAAAAAATACAGATTTCAATTTTAAGCGAAGCATTGAAATTGCTTTCTAGCATCTCACACTCGCAGCAGCATTGGTACCTACTTGAAATGAACAACTGCTAAAGGAAACAGCTGGTAGAAAGCCGTTACTGCAAAGCAAAGTGCATTACACATGCTGTAATTAGTTTGCAATCATTACTCAGTCCACTGTTGGAGAAAAACCTTGATTTGATCACACCAGAAGCATTCCTTGTAGTGAGCAAAACTCGGGACATGACTTCCCTACATTTGAGTCAAACTCATACCTCCACTGCTGCTGATATCATGATGATTTCTTTAATGTGGTCAGAGTGACAAGTGGACCAGAGAGATACTTAAAATGAGCATTTTGTTATCACTGTTGTTTATCTGGAAGAAGTACCCCAAAATAATAACTGAACATTTTTGAGTGATAGCTATATGCTAGATGGAGTGGTACAGAAAAAATAAAACAAGCCACAAAGGAAAACCACATAAACAGCATCAAATTTACTAGAGGCCACATTTTAAAAAAATAAATAAATAAACAAGTGAAATTAATTTTAATAGCATATTTTTAACACAGTGTATTTAAAATATTATCTTTTTTGATATGTAATCGACTTGCCACATTCCAAGGGCTCTAGTGCTGTATGTAGCCAAGTGGCTTCATATTGAACATTTCAGTACTAAATGATTGCTGTGGATTAGACCCTTTAATTCTCTGAGCAGCAGTAATAGCCATGTGATTGTAACTATGACTCCATTTTACACATGAGATGAGGGAAGCACTAGGAGAGTAAGTAACTTACTCAAGGACCCACAGCTAGGAGGAGACTCAGGCAATCTGATTTCAGAGCCTGCTTCCTGAGAATTGTAGTGTCCTGTCTCAGTAGCAGACCTTGCTGCCTAACCAATGAAACAACCTGAAAGTGGTAAAGATTATCACAAAAAAATTACGAAAAGACAGTTGACTAGCCTTCATTTTTGAGCCCTTTCCATTGCAATGTTTCATGGGGTAAAAACTGTTATTGTATTGTATTATTTATGTGGTCTGCCTATTTTATAGATATAGAAACTGAGGGAAAAAAAACTGTCACTAGGTCAGGGTCACAAAGCTAAAGTACACTGGAGGTATTCTGACTGTAGAACCCAAACACCAATCACTAGTTTGGGTCTACTAAAAGATCTGACCAACAAAACAAACAGAAACTTCATTTCACAGTGAGCAGAAACAATTTCTGAAGGGCACGGGGTTGAAATAATGAAAGTGAAATAATTTAATTCATTCAAGAGATGAAGTAGAAAGATCATCCTCAAGATATTCACTTTATTGAAAATTAAAATTTGGTGAGCTAAAAGTTATGGAATTTCATATCTTATTTACAACTGGGCAGGGAAAATCAGTGGATAGCCTGCTAGCCTTTAGAATTCCTATTTCATTGTCCACTGTAGTGTTATTCTTCTTTGTGACTGATCTCAAACTTTCTACTATGAGAAACATTTAGAATAAGATGAAAATGACCAACGTATCAAAGTAAGAGCCTTAGGTTAATCATTAAATATACAAAGATGCCCCAACCACAGTAAATGAATAGAACAAGTGACAGAATATATAGTATGGTAACATTTTGCTGAAACAGCAGTAACAAAGAAAATATAGAAAAGATTCCGCAAATATGCAAATCAGTGGTTGTAGAGGTATGGAGGAAATCACATGGAATCTTAATTTCTACATTATATATTTCTGTAATATTTTAATTTTTATAACCAAACTAGATCATGTTGGTAAACAAAAATGAAAGATGATTAGATAGATATTTGGATAGAAAGATAGATAGAATGAATGGGTGATAGATACATAAATAGACATGATGGATGGATGGATAGATAGATATAATGGATGGATTAATAGATAGATGTATTATAAATGTTCCTATGGCAACCATGAACCTCCTCTGTAGGGTTGGTTTTTCTCCATCTCTCACTACAAGAGATTAGTTTCAGACATATTCTTTGCCTCCTTGGAAGACAGTAACAGGGCCTGAATGATTGGGAATAGATACAGATCTGTGGGGAGGACATGAGAGAGGTGAAGAAAGTTTGAAATGGGAGAGTCCCTAAGAGGGAAAATGGAAGTTAAGTCACTGCGAAGGACAGGAAAAAGGAGGGACTTCAGAGGACATCCAAAGTCCAAATGCAAAAAGGAATTTTTTCTACTAGTATTTTCTCAGACTTAACTTTCAAATTTTACCATGACTTGGGCCAAAGTCCTTTACTTCATCTCCCTACCTAATCTCCGCTCTTCCAATGCCAATTCCCCATCTCATATTCCCAGCAGAGTCCTCTCTTTTGTCTTCCAAGTCCATATAAACACACTTGGCAGCAAATACACAATCACATGTTCACCAAAAGCTACATACAAGAATGTGTAAAACAACACAACACCATGCAAAAGAGCAAAAAACTGGAACAACTTTGTACAATAGTCTGGAAGGGTGGACCACAATTATTCACAGAAAAGTGGATGAAGCTCACAAACAAATATGGTTGGCCAAAGAAGACAGACACAAAGGGTGTGGCATATTCTATGAGCCTATCCAAATCAGTTTTTTTGTATGTTTGCTTTTGAGATGTTGGGATTAACTCCAGGGCCTCATGTATGCTAGGCAAGCACTCTACCACTGAGTTACATCCCCAGCCCTCTGCACCAAATTTTCTTTTTCTTTAATGTATTTTTTTAAGTTGGCAATAGACCTTTATTTTATTTATTTATATGCGGTGCTGAGAATCAAACCCAGCACCTCACATGTGCTAGGTGAGCACTCTGCCACTGAGCCACACCCCCAGCCCCTGAATCAACATTTAAAAGAGATGAAACTGATACTGATATTAGAAAAGCAGGTGTGGTTACCTTGGGATGATAGCACTTAGAAGAGGAGACAGTGAGCTCCTGAGGGTCCAGTACTGTTTAATTTCTTGGCCTGAGGGTGGTTACATGGGTATGTTCAGTGTGAGACCATGCCTCATGCTGTGTGTCTCTCAAATATGTTTCTGGGTGTATGTTTGAGATTTACAAAAAATTGTAAAAATATATTCAGAAGAAGACCTTGCCAACTGACTGATATCCCTACTTTCGGATAAAGAACATAAATTATTTTTATATTCCCTAAATAAGAATAACTGCATATGTGTTGAGTTCCTTCTCTGCCTCCTTTGGTCTTAGAAATCGAGGTCAGAAGACACCTTATTCATCTCCTAAGTGCACTCTCTGTAATAGGGTCATCTATTGCCCTTACGACATCTTCAAAGTCTGATACTTTGAAAAATATTAATAACACTCGTACTGTTCATTTTATCCACGTTGTTCAAGATAATCTATAACTTTTAACTAATTATTCCTTTATGATTTGGGGAGAGAAATAATGTATTTAAGATTTATTTTCCCTACTTTAAAAGTATAGGACTATATGAAAAAAGTCAATTGATATACAAAAGGACTGCCAGCAGAGACAAGGAGAGAAAAGAAGAAAGAAAGAAAGAAAGAAAGAAAGAAAGAAAGAAAGAAAGAAAGAAAGAAGAGATGAAAGGAGGAGGAAGGGAAGGAAAAGAAGGTAGAGGAGGATGAAGGGGAAGGAGAGATGGGGAGGTGAAAAGAACAGCAGATAAGGGGGAGAAGAGAATGGGAGCGGTATGAGGAGCAGGAGGAGGGGGCTTTAAGCAAGTCTATAAAAAAGGAAGCAACATGTTGGTTTGGAAATGGTCTGTCATTTGTGGTACTTAGTTGGGTGCTGGTTTCTCTCCCTGCACACCATCTGGCCTTTAGGATGGAGCCATGAGAATAAAAGCAGGAGAGTGTTATGACTTAGGTAAAATCAAATAAAATCAAATGTTGAGACAGAGAAGTAAAAGAAATGTTGTCTCACAACCCTCAAAGGCAAGCCTTGAGTGTGGGAACTGGCTATGGAAAAAGAAGATGGATAAGAAGGAGCCTTGGACATTGGGGCTGGTGAATGGGGCAGGCTGTTGAAGATACCGAAGCTTTTGGCTGGATGCTTCATTCAATGTGGTGGTGGTGGTGAAAGGAGGCTTGTACTAATATCTCTAACTTCTCTTTGCTGACTTTAAGGGTCAGGAAGGTGTTGGGGGTGTAGAGGACCCTCTGATGCTGGAAACAGGAGTACAGAGGCCACACTGCATGTAGAGCCTGTTGCAGGTAACTGAGTCACCCTCTCCAGCATCAGGAGCCCACTCAGTGCCAAGGAGTCTGCTCAGACCAGCACAGCAGTCTACAGTCCAGCCACTCCAAAACAGGGATGCACAGGACCTGCCCCTCCAGTGCCCCCTGCACACAGTAACACACTCAGACCTCCACAGCAGCGCCACCTTCAAGAAAAGATAATAAATGGGGCAGATCTTTGAAAACTGGGACATGTTCCCAGATCAATCAAACATAGAGAGACCATTTAAACAAAAGGAAGTGAACTTTCATTGGACTGAAAGAAGGCTGTGTAAGCCAGAAGATATTGAGCTATTACTAATTGACAGATGTAAGTTTCCTGAGACTGGTGGTGGGTTCATAAGGAGAAGCAGCTTACTTTATAGAAAATACTGAAGCTATTTTTTCTTTGCACATGTGAGTATAGTGAGAACACATTTTTGACCTCCCTACCCTACGCAGGAATTCATGCCTAATTAAATATTCCAAACAGAGAAATCTTTCCAACAAAATGTACATTAGACCACCAATGTTTTTAATGTTATTGCTTTCACAGAAGACATTTGATGAAAATTCCAGAAAATGGTTTTCTTGTATTTCCTTTTTTAAAAAATGGATTAGTGACCTCTCTATATATTTTCCTTTGTCAACCAAGATTTTCATCAAAATGGAAGCTATGAAAGATAAGAAACATTCTGAAAGAAGACACCAAATACAAAGACCTGAGACTCAGATCAAATACAGTGTGTGGCCCATGAAGGGAAAAGATTATCTTCCTTTTGACATTTTACTTGGAAAATATCTATATCTTCATATTACAAATATTATACACATTCTGTTCCTACAAATAGTAAATCTAACTTCTAGTATATTCCTTATAATCAAATTCCATAACACAATACTGCATGCTTCTGTAAAGGAGAATTCAGCTTAAAGAACATTAACTACTTGCCTTGAGTCAGGCTTTATAACTATGAGAGTTTTTAAAAACATATTAACAAATAAGAAAAGAATGAAAAACACATTTACACTATGTAAATGTGTTTGTAATACTAATTTTATGGTTTGATCTTATTCATAAAATCAGAATCCCAGTATTAACAGGCAAGTAGAGATTAACCAGTAAAATTTCTGAATTTGCAAGATGAGAAAACTGAAGAAGTAGGAAGAGTCCTACTGACAAGTCATCATTTCATATTAGAGTAGTATTCTTCCCTTAATTGAGTGCCTGGTTTCTGTTGCCCTATGGGACAACAGTGATCCAGTGAGTGTGTTATTGACTAGATGTTTCCATCAGAAACTTAATATGTTTGGTATTGATAAGAACCCCAAACCAGGATACTTAGGTCCTAGTCCTAGTTCTAACTAATCACATAACTTGGATAATCATTTAACTTCATGATATTTCAGCATCTCAGTTCTTTCTATAAGATGGTGGGTTCCATTTAGATCATATATAGCATGTCTTCAGGGTTAAATATAATTCTCAAATCATGATTTTTTTCCTTGTGAGTTCAGAACAAGTCTGTGTCTACATGGATGAAGCAGAATTTTTTTTTTAATCAATGATGATCTTTAACATGGCGACTTTAGACAGACAAATCCTTTCCTTGCCTTAGAAGTTGATAGATAGGACCTATCACTGGCATGATCCAGATGCCTTTTCCATTGTCTTTGTCTTTCCACTGAAACTCAGGAGTCTAGTTGTGGTGAGTATCTGGTGGATTTGTAGTATGTAGGCTAATCCATACTGTCAGACACAAAATAAGCACTCAACTATTTGATAGCTTAAAACACTTAGAATTCCAAATTATATATTTACTGTTGTATAGACAACTCTTATGTTTTCAATGCTTCACTTACAAGGGGGAAATCGTGGTGCAAAGAATTATATACTATTTATATGTAGTGTCTATTATAATTGATTTAATATTGATTCTTTAAAATATCATAATATAAACTCTGAATGACATTTATCCAGTAAAATTCTAGAAATCTTTCTAAACACAAGATAACATAGACTGTTTTTATTCCACTGCTCTCTTCTGACTTGCAATAGACAATTCAATTCTTCAATACTATACACTAGGTTTACTTGGAGTGTCACTGAAAAGAAAGGTACAAACAACCTATTCATTTCTCATGACATTGTTAGTCTAATTAATAAAAGTCACCCAGGTGCAATGTATGATGGGAGCGATTTACAAACTAATAAATAAACACATTTCCAAAGAACTATGACTTATAAAAATAATGCCTCACTTAAAAAAATAATAATAAAAACTGACTATTGTCCAAAGACTGCTTGTTGGATTGTTGGTTTATAAGCAAACAAACAGAAAATTCCAACAGTAACTTCTCTGGAGGGAGACAAAGCAGTTCCATAGAAGTAAGTATACAGCAGTATATAAAAGACCCCGTTAAGGGTAATTAAAAAAAAATCTTGAGGTGATAAGTTCACTGAATATCCTTCTGAAAGAAATAAAGAGAAGCAGGAACTTGGGGCTGAAATAATATCTTGCGGGTTTGCAAAGCTTTTTATCCAAGGACCCATCCACTTTAGAAAAATAAACTCATTAATTTTCCACACATCTTTTTGATTCAGGGCAAGTGCAATGTTATTACAACCTTTTGTACACAGAGGAGATAGAAACAGAGGGAAGACCCATGGCTCAGACAATGCCCAGATCCCCGCCCCCTGTCCCAATGCACTGGTCCTGCAACCCTTTGTCCTGCCCATCTTGCCTGGATGAGCCAAGACCCAGGGCCACATAGATGAAAGCAATGTTACCATAACATTCAGTATTTAGTACCTTTCTTCCAGGGTGCTTTGCAGACATTACCTCATTAATCTTCATAACAACTTTAAGAAAAGGAGAGGGAATGGTCTCCACCCTCATTTAAGGATGGAGTAGCAACTGTTTATGGCCACAGCACAATTCAATGTTTTGGCTAAAAATGGAGCCACACTCCCCAAACCATCAGGTCAGGGTATCATCTGCCACTTCGGCAGGATAGCTGTTTGGGACAGCTGATAGACAAGGAAGCTGATTCCCAATGTAGGAAGATGTGGAAGTAGACCAGATGAATATCACCACTCATTGTTACCAAATGCAGCAAAAAACTCTGTTCCCATGTTAGTACAACAAATATTTATGAAGGGCCTTCCCAGAGCTCTATGTTGGAAGAGGCAAAGAGAGGAAACTGGGGGAAGCAAGGGAGAAGGACCCATAAATCAGTGGAAAACATTCCACTCAGAGTTCACATTCATTCACTCAACAAAGAGCTGTCAGATGCTGCAGGTAGGGGATTCAAATACAAATCAGACCTTCCCTTCCAGATTAGTCCAATAAGATAATCAGGTTTTTAAAATTTGGAACATATAGCAATAATTATGAAATAAAATTATGTCCTGTGCTAGGGCAGCACAAAAGAAAATGCTTACATCAGACACACAGTAGGATCATTCTTGCAGTGACACATAGCACATAGCCTAGAAAAGAGACACTAGTCAGCTCTTTAAACACACTAGGTTTTCAAAGCAAGTCTATTTGGGTCCATCAAGGCCAATTGATGGGAGTCCTACTAGGAGAATCCAAAGTTTAGGAGACACAGGTTAATTTCTCCACTCTTTGCTCTGAACTTCCTGCCTTGTTTGAGAAGATTAAACCAGGAAATCTTGAGTGAACACAAGATTAATAGTGGAATGGTAAACCAAGCACTTTACACATTTTCTTTCCTGAAGGACACATGAAACACTCCATACAGAACTGTTTCCTTCCTAGGACTTTTGGACACCTTGCTGCACTGTAAAAACATTCTTGGGTCCCCACGGTGGTTCCCAGTTTACATTGGGACGAGTAGGTACGGCAAGCATCTGCAGGTCCTTGTGCACATCTGACTAAACACACTATATGTGAGTGTTTATATACTGTTATGTATTTCTTAAACATGTTGCCCCACAAATTATCTCATTTTGATCTTCACAACATGCCCGTGAATACACAGGCATGTAATGCTATGTCTACTGATGACTAAAGAAAACGAAGCTTGGAGAGTTCAAAGCTTTGCCTGGGTTAAAACAGAAAGTGATGGAGAGCCAGCCAGACTCCACCCAGGGCTTCCTGACTCCCTCCCTGTCCAGACATTTCCCCAGACCTCCTAATGAGGCTGAGCGCCCAGAGTCTGCAAAGCCTGGGGGTGGATAAGATCGCTGGTTGACCAAAAAGAGGTGAGATCTATGAGAAAATAGAGTGTACTTGAGGTGTTCCAGCAAGTTCTCAGGTGTGCCAAGCAGGCAAGAGTTAAGAAATCTTCAAAGGTAGCTCACAGGTACAGCTGAGCCATACCCTGTCAACTTTCAAACTCTCCTTCCCTGTGTTGGTGGGAAATGGGAAGCCAGCTTGCCTGTTCTAGTTCCTATGACTGGCCCCAACGTGTGTGCAGGTGTGAATACCACCAAAATCAGGCAGTGCTATCTTTATTTGAGAATGGTAAGAGCTCTTGGAGAGAATCCATGACACTCATCAATATTTTCTTAAAGATGTGCTCAATCTAAAGAGAGTATGAAGAAGAGGGCCAGTGGAGAACATGGCCATAGCACCTTACATCTTTGTAAGGTGAAGGGAAGGAAGAACAGCTCTCAGGGGACAATGTGAAAACACCTTTACTGTTGAAATTCCCTCTAATTGCATTTTTTGGATTTGATTCTAATAAACAAAATAAATCCTTCTCTGTCAGTTTAACACCAAGCACAAAAATTGAAAATTTCAGAAGTGTACTATGAGTATGGAGATGGTTTTCCAGTAAATGTGTTGTCTCCAAAATCCCTACAGGTGGACGAAAGGTCTCCAGAGTCTTGGCATCCTGGTCTTCAGCCTCCATCTCTGCCCTTCATCCAGTTTCTCACTACCACTATCCCCACCTCAGTCCTTGTCATGTGCCTCTTAAAAATGATCTCACAAATTTTCCTTGATGCATTCCCAGAAAATTTGTGAGACAAGCATTTCTCTAAAGCAGCATTCAGTTATCTTTAGACCTATCTCTTCCTGTTTGCATGGTAAACTTGATCTCAATCATCTTTGTACCTCTGGTGCCTAAAAGTGTGTGTGGCATGGAATATTTTTTCTTTTTTCTTTTTTTTTCTTTTTTTTTTTTTTTTCAAAGCAATGGGGGTAGGGGGGGAAGAAGAAGAAAGGAAGAGATAATAGTGAATGTTATCTCTGGTTTACAAGCAAATACAAAGTACTTAGATGGCCTGATCTTGATGGTCACACAACTGGGTAGTAGCAGATTCAGTTCTAATCTCAAACCCACAGTTCCATGATACCAATCCCAGACCTTACTGCTATCATTTGAGTGATGGCAGAAGTCTCCCTCACAGTAACTGGCATAAAGAATGGGTAGTTTATCAGATTTCCCATTTCATCTCCTCTGTGATTTTCCCTTGTTAGAAAAAAATGGGTCTTCCCCTCCGTACCTAGTCTAACTCTCTCATCTCGGGCAAATAGACCTTCAACACCCTGAGTCAGGACTTTGCATTCGGTTAGCGCAGAGTAGATGGATGAATAAGGAGGCTGAAGAAAGAAAGCAGAAATGGAAAACACTACATCTTTCAGGTTATTTATCAAGCAAGCATAGGTATGACAACAACCAAGCCACAGGTATGACAACAACAATTATGAAATATATTTCTGAGAAACTCAGGGGAAAAAAATCCCATGACTTGTTTGGTAGAGTGAAGCATACATTTAAGCTAATGCTATATACCATTTAAGAATAAATTACATTTTTAGAAGATAACAAAAGCAGAGACATGAAGAGTAAACCCTCAAGGCTTGTAAGCAGGCAATGGTGGTGCCATGTGATGGTGGTGCCTTTGCTGCCAGTGGGTGACACAGGCCAAGCATTGAAATCCACTCTCCTCCCATGCACATGCATTCATCCCAGGTGACACCTGGATCCTAGGAGAAGGGTTAATATTCATTCATAAGCTTCCTCAGAGGAGATGATAGAAGGCTCTGCAGGAAGGAAAGCACGGGCTAAAGGCATGGTTTCCAGGCCCTTAGACTTCAGAGCCAAGAAAAAATTTATTAGGAAAAAAATTCAGCTTCTGATATAAGGTTATAGATAGTTTAATTTTTTTCAAATGAAATGTCATTTTATTGTGTCATTTCCATTTCCATTTATTGTGTCATTACCATTTTGTGGTAAAAAATTAGAAAGGACCTCAACTCATTTTAAAAAAGTATTTTTAAGAAATAACTTGCATTAACTTTGTGAAAATTCCTCTTCTGGCCTCAATTTCCAGCTTTGCTACAGACTGATGCAAAACTCCTCAGGGACCTGGGTCAGTCTCCACAGATGGGTACTTCATGTACAGACTGGCATTAGAGGATTAATGCTCTCCTCATTAAAATAAGGGTACATAAAGCCTAAAGCAAACAGAAGCAACTCTATGGAGTCAGGAGTAAGTGAGTGAGTACCACAAAGACAGAAGACTCTAGAAATCATTTTCCCTAGAGTATGAGGTCAACTATTGAATAATTGAGCATAGGGATGATATCACTATGAACAATCGAGTAGCAACCATGGGATATCTCTGCAACTGTCACTAGCATGATACCCATCACCAGGATTCATCCAGGGCAGCATGCTCAACCCTCATACTGAGCTTGTACTCAGGAACTTTAAGCCTGTGGCAGAGGAAAGAGATCCTCAATTATCCCAGGAGAGTATGTATGTTAGTCCCATTTGACATACACTGCAATAGGATTAGTGAGAAAGTGCATTTCCAGGAAACAGGAAACACAGCCACCAAAAAAAGAATGATGGTTAAACTCAGTCTCTTTCCTGCTTCCTTTTTGGTGCTAAAGTGTGTCAAGCTTGAGCACCCTCAGGATCTTTTTGTTGTAGTTCCTCCTGCCTGTAGATATGGAACCCCATCACTCAGAGGTGGGCTTCCAGATTTTCAGATCTCAGCTTCAATGCTGCATCCAGAGAGGCCTCATGGGACACCTGTCTGAAACAGGTAGGGTATTTACTCTCACCTCACTGTATTTTGCTTCTCTGCATAGCACTGATTGTAAATTGAGATGTTTTATTGGTTGGTCTATTTTCTTATTGCCAATCTCTGCCTAATAGGCAGAGGGCAAACTCCATGAGAGCAATGACTTTGTCAATATCATCGCCACCCTACAATTCCTGGTGTGTGGTACACAGTAGATGTAGAATAAATACGTGTGGAACAACATGATTAACTAGTGCAGAAGAACTCTCCTTTAAGAAAGAGAAGTTCAGATAGGCAAAATTACCTGAACACACCACTGATTTGTGGCCACATAGAAAAAAGAAAAAGGATGAGTCAGAGGATTGATTTCTAACCCAAGTTCTTTTCCCTGGTTTTCTGTTGATTTTACTCTGATTTTGACCATGTGGTTCAGAGAATAGGTCATCAGAGAAAAAAAATGGAATTTTAAAGGAGGTATGGGCAAATTTGCAATATAATTTGACCAGTCTTAATCCACTGAAATTATTCTGCCTTTCAACTTCGGGCCAGAGTTAAAGAACAGAGACAGTCACCTATAGGTAATAAATTAAAGGGCCATAATGAAATACCCTCACCTGAAATACTGCCTCAAAAGCCTGTTAAAGTGTAAATTAGTCCATTGAAAAGCTTGATGCACTCTTTCTCTTTCTCTTTCTTATTCTTTTTCTTATTTGTTATTTTTAGATATAAATAACAGTACAGAGCATTTTGACATATTACACATACATGGAGTATAACTTAGGATCCCATTCCTGTGGTTGTACACAATGTGGAGTTTCACTGGTTGTGTGTTCATATATGGATGCATTGACTTTTTAGATGTTTCTTATCAAAGTGAATTTCCCCTGAACACTGTTGATTAAGTCAGTCCCATTTTCAGCTCCTTCCTCTTTTGCACTCTTTAGAGGTTGACAAAAATGAAATAAGGAGGCTCTAGCCCCTATGCATCTGTAGGGATCGTACAACAACCTAGCATTAGCATGAGTGAAGTCAACAGAAAGACACATGAGGAAATTGTTCCTTCCTAATAAAGGGACAGACATTGAAGCTTTCTTCCTTTCCTTGTCTTTCTGCCTTGAGTATGTACTTGATGACTGGAAATTTAGCAGTTACCTTGCAACTATTAGGAAAACATCAATGAGATCTCCAAGACGTAGATATGACACTGAAGCACTGAAATACCACCAGTAGCTTCCCACCTCTAGTTTTAATATGTGAGACAAACACATTTTTGTTTGCATAAGCTACAGTGAGTTAGATTCTTCTTTATATGCAGCCAAGATATTTCCTTTCTGACAAAAAAAAATTAAAAATAACTGAATTTTCCCCTGCAAAGAGCCAGGGTAATTAATATGCTGGCCTCACTTTTCTCTCTGCCTTTAATTCCCCAACCCCAGTTCTCCATAAGCCAGAGAGGGTAAGTAAGCTTTCTGATGGATGGTCAGTCTTTAGGGGCCCAGAGCAGAGTGGAGAAAGAAGGAAGGGGATCTGGAGAGCCACACAGAAATCAGCCATGCCAACCAGCATTCTTATCTCAATAACAATGCCCTTATGGCAAATGAAATTAAATACCCATTGCCAGTATTCAGATCATGAGAGCAGAACTTCTGCACTTGAACACTGGAGCCCCAATGCCTCATCTTTTCCACTCCCCCTTATTTCTATGGTGGCCACTTGCCACCTCCCCAATTCCCAACCTCCTCCCTACCAGTCACCTTTACAGAATTTTATGGATGCTTGAAACATAAGTTGACAACCCATTAATTTATAGCACTGTCAGATAAAATGCCCTGCAGCTTCCAGTTAAACTTGAATCACAGATATACAGAGAATAATATTGCATTGAACACAGTTAAACTAAAATCTTATTTGTTGTGTCTCTGACATTAGAATTTAACCAGGCATCTTGTTATATTTATTTGCTAAATCCGACTACCCTATGAATCCATAACATTTTTTAATACTAATCTGAATGAACAGGACACAAAAGGGTTTTTATACAGGGGAGAGATAGAGAAATAACAGAGATAGCCTAGAAGAACAACTAGAAGTGCTGAAAGTAAAAGAGAAATACAGAAAGTAACCCTGGAGGCTTGGAAATGGAATTTACCTAGTACACAGTTTGGTTCAAGACTGGCTATGGGAAGACCCTGCACTTTCTCCTTCAGAAGAGCATCTTTCTGGTGTTTATGGATGTCCTAAGTATAGTCCACATGTCTGTTCAAAAGTTGAGGCTGCTCAGCCACCCACTGAGAGGAGGAAGAGGGAAAGGAAGCATTACTATTGATGATGTCCTCAAATCCTGGCTTCTCAACTCCCAATCTGGGACATTTGGCTGTTTTCAGAGGCAGAAAATGTTTCTCATCCAATTAAATAAAATGAAGCAGAAGCTGGTGGAACACTTCCAGTTAAATACTTGCTCCTCTTATCTTCTCCTTCACACCCTTCCCTCATTAGCACAACTGAGCGCATCAAGCGCACTCTCCATTTCTAATAAAGATGTTCCCACTGTATTCCTAATGAAAATGGCGCGTAGATAATAGCCCCTTCCTTAGGAACGCTATGAGTGACACGGAATCCCCAGAGTTGCCAGGAAGAGCTGGCACGCTGGCCAGTTCCCCTAAAGAATGCCTGGTTAAGGTGAGGAGATGGGAGGGGGATGCAGAGCGTTTACAGATTCCTTTATTAGAAACTCAGTTCGGTAGAAACCATGCGATCCTGATTTATACAATATTTTACAAGAATCAGAGAGAAGTCATGTTCAGAGTCTTATTAGAAGTTAAATTCACACACAGCCACATCAGGGTATCAAGTGTGTATCTTTAGAGATACTTAATTGGCCCTGCTTGTCATGTTGAAAAGTGAAGCAAAGACTGGGATGCATTGATTCCAAAAATGAAAATAAATTGGAACACGCAACCAAAGCATTCCTCATATTTATGAGCAATGAGGTTTATTATCAGAAAAGCCAAACCCGAATTACTAAGTGACTGTTACTCGCAAAGCAAAATGTTACCTATGCAGGAAAATAGAAGCCGACTCATTATAGAATTAATGATTCATTTACAAGTAGATATTTTAAATCCAATGAAAGAAAAGATTGGGCCATACGTGGGAGGCGGAAGCACGTGAAGCCATCTCCATTTTATCCTGTTTTTAGAATAGAAGATGAAATCACTCAGGGAAGTGAGAGAAAGACCGAGTACCTCATTTGGTGTAGTTTGCTTTGACTCCTAGTTCAATGACTGTTTTTGACACTGTTTTAAAGTATTTAGAGATAATGCTCTTTCAAACAGACTTTGCAATATTTTCCTGATACCACAAAATAATCACTTCAAAAAACATTAAAGATAGGGCTGGGGTTTTAGTTCAGTGACAGAGCGCTTGCCTAGCAGGTGTGAGGCACTGGGTTCAATCCTCAGCATCACAAAAAAACAAAAAAATAAAATAGAAGTATTTTTTTAAATATTAAAAATATATTTCATTTTTGGTTATACATAATATATACATTATATCACATATAAGATACACATGATATCTTATATGATAAAATATTATTATATGTATATTATGTTATACATAATACGTATGTCAAAAGAACTCTCAAAATTCCCCAATTAACAAAGAGTTTTAAGTGGTGACATTCACCTTAAACTGATCCACCAGTCAGGTCCATTTGGTTTCTTAGTGTCTTAAAGTGAAAACGATTTTCTCCCTTTTTATTTTAGCACATGTATTTCTGTTCCAAAATAGATACAGTTTAGTTAAGCTAACTTCCTGTGCCCTGCTGGGGGTCTGTGTGATGAGAACTATCTTACCCAAACTTAAGGCAATTACCCTGCTGCTGGTCATGCAAGGCTGGAGTAAACAAAAACATTAAGGGGAGTTAGGATGTTATTAGCCAAGTGTTTGCCTCCATTTCTGGGTATGTGTTGAGGCAGTCACCCAACCTGAAAAAGATCAAATGTGTTCAGGCACATTTCTTAAACCCGAAGACTTCAATATTCAATGATTTAAAAATCATTTGCTTTGACATCCCATGTTTGGATTTAAAAAACAAGGAGTTGCCTTTACTATTACATGAACTATTTCATACCACTAAACACATTGGACGTGATGCAAGATGATATAACCACCTTTCTAAAGAGAGACAAAAATCAGTTTATTGTATCTGGAATTACCATAATAATATCAGATTTATTTGCTTCCCTCTGAAATTCATTCAACCAACTTTCATGAGTTGCCAGCTATGTGTAAGTCATCATGCAAGCTCTTAGGAGACTCAAGAATGAATAATAGTACATCTGTATCTTTATGGAATATTGACCTTCACAGACATTCACTGATTCACTCAGCTTTCCAGGGGGTGCCAGCCACCTACTAATCCCAAGCAAACTGAGGCACTGAATGTTCCTTTTACATTAAAAATGTAAATGCACTGAAGTCCTGGGACAACCTAGAGGCCCCTTCTCAGGTTTTTCCAAGTTCTGAAAGCACCTAATTCCTGTTCCGCTTAAGGTATCTAAAGTAATTTTTTTTCCTGAGTCCTGACTAATACAAATGTGTTTTATTATATCCTAATTTGATACCTATGAATGAAATATGCACAATCCTCTATGTCACTGAGCAGAATGTTGTATTAACTAAAAAGACTGAATGAACACATTTATTCTCTTCTCTGTGTCACACAAACATTCATCATTTCCCAATAAGCCATATTTCTTCATAAGTCCTTGTCTTTGAACACTGATCTTCCACCAGGTGGCATGCCCTCTGGCCTAACCCCATTTTCTCATGTTGGAATTTTGGTTTTCAAGAGGCAACTCAGAATTCCCTCCCTCCAAAGCCATTTCTGATCCTGGCCGTGCCCAGAGCCCATGGCTCCAGTACCACTGATCTGTGTGCTTGCATGGCACTCCTTTTGAACCCGACATCATGCTGAGAGCAGCACTGCAAATTCGAAATTATGTTTTCTGAAAAGTGAAAGGAATCTACTGATGCAGTAATTGAATCTCACTCCCAATACCTGGAACTGGGCCCCAAACCCTTCCTCAGTACCTTTGCAAAGGACTGTGCAGCTTTGGTGGAGACCAGGCAGCAGAGCTGATGTAGCCAGAGGTCAGGAGCTCAACAGGCCTCAGGGCAGGGCAAGATGGCGGGCGACAGTGAGGCACAGCTCTCCTAGCTCAGCTCCCAGAACTGAAGCGGCAGGAATGCTGCTTCCCCCGAGGCTCAGAGCGAAAAATTCTGAGACTGGAAGGGTAGTCGGCCTCAGCCGAACCACAGACTGTTCAACTTTGTAAATGAATCTAAAAGAAAAGTACCCCTGATTTTATCAATCTTTCACAGAGAACCAGGAACCATCTTGGGACTACGGAGCGCCAGAGGGAACAGGAAACCTAGATCCACGAGTTCGCCGCTAGGCTAGGTCTGCATAAAGCCGAGCATAGCGCAGACTTAACGGAGCCTAACAGCTCTGGGAAAACATAAACTGAGAGCATTTTGCCTGGGGGAACACAATGTGGAGGTCAGAGAGGGCCCGGCTCTCCCCAGCCCTGTGAGACCTGCGGTTTGCACAAGGCCCGCAGCAGCGGGTCACGAAGTAGAAAGGGTCGGTGTGAGGGCACGTGGCTCTCGACCACCGGTCCAGCACCAGCCCGGTCCCTGAGACCCTCCCGGATCGGGCGCCCACCGGGCCCTACAATTCCTGGCACCAGTCTGGCACCCGCCCCCTGGCCACCCAGCCCCCAGATCTTGCAGACCCAACCCAGCTCCCTGCTCCGCCTACTAGGCCCGAGGTTTTGCGGCCCGTCTATGGCCCAGCCTGCGGCTGCCAGGCCCACCCAGCCCAACCCAGCCCAACCCGCAGCTGCACCCGCGGCAAAGCCCATTGCCCACCGCTGATCTGCCTGACCCAGGCCAGTCGGCCCGCCAGGCATAACCAGCCGCTCACCACCCAGCCGGCTCACCCAGCTCACCGCTTCGCTGACTGACCCACCAGACTAGGCCGGCTAGGCCCAACCGTCTGGCCAGAACCCAGCTTGCCCAACATGGGCTGCCCGGCCCACCTGCCCCAACCAGCAGTTTCGCCATGCTACCCACAGCCAGGCCCGTCCACACCAATTCCCAAGAAGGGAATTGGGAAGTCTTAAACCCCAGCCTTCAACTTGGTGAGTAACAAGATAAAAATGATGGACGCAACAATCCACCACCCATACTCCCATGCTTTGTTCATTCCTCAAGAAGAAATGAGAAGATAATCGGTTGGGCACAGACAGCAAACACACTATGCTCACTATTTTGTCTACCATAGTGAAAACAACTCCTTGATTTCTTAATTTTCCTTGATTGTTTTGTTTTGTTTTTATTGTTGTTTTGTGTTGCTTTTGGTTTTGGTTTTTTTATATTTGGATGTGGTTTTTGTTTTATTTGAATGTGTACTGATTGATTCAGGGACTCCTGTGCATATACATATTTGTTTCTCTCTCCTCATTTCTAGCTTTTTTTTTTTTTGAAGGTGTTATTTTTCCCATGCTGTCTATTTTGAGGGCTAGGAGTTTTGATTAGCACATTTTAATTTTGTTTTGCATGATCTTTGCCCCTATGCTCTCTCCCTTATCTTCATCTTTTTATCTATTGCTGACAGTCAAATTACACTCTCTTTCTCCTACTTTATACTCTCACTTCTATTTTTTAATTAATGTTTCCCCTTAATAACGTATCCTAAGTTACTGCATGTGCCCTATTACCCTTTGAAATTTACACTTTTCTACCCTCCTCTCTTCTTCTTTCCTTATACTGAATAATATCTGAAAATTTCCTATTTTCTATCCTTAACACCTCTTAATACTAATTGATATATATAACATTTGTCCCTTCCACTAAAGTCACAGAAATAATTAATATGGGTGAAGTCATAGACAACAACTATTGTTTGATTTTATACTAGACATAATCATGATTATTTCCTCTTTTTTACTCATGGAAATTGCTGTTCCTACTATTTCTGCATCTTGTACCAGTTAACACTGTAGGTATTAAAATAGGAACTAAGTATACCTAGTCTACTGCTATATATTGTTTGCATAGATTGTTGCTATCACTAGGCTCCCCCCAGATCTGTGAAGTACTAGTAACATAGAGGGACACTATAAACTTGTAAGATAGAATTCTACAGCTTCACACCATCCAAATAAATGGGTAGACACGCAAACAATATGAAAAAGCAAGGTAACAACAAACTACCTCAAACAAAGCAGAATACCTCAACAATAGACCCTATTGATACTTCAGTGGAGGAAATATCAGAGCTGGAATGCAGAAAATTCATGGTTAAACTGATCTATGAGGTAAAAGATGATGTAAGATATGAAATCAGAGAGAAAATACAAGAAGTAGAAGATCATATCAAAAAGGTGATAGAGATCCTGAAGAAGAATCAGTTGAAAATTCTTGAAAAGAAGGAATCAATAAAAACAAATTAAAAATTCATTGGAAAGCATCACCAGCAAACTAGACCACTTGGAAGACAGAGTTTCAGGCAATGAAGACCAAATATATAATCTTGAAAATAAAGTTGACCATGGAGAAAAGATCATAAGAGACCATGAACAAAACTTCCAAGAAATGTGGGATAACCTGAAAAGACCAAACTTAAGATTTTTTTTAAATAGATGAAGGGTCAGAGATACAAACCAAAGGAATGTGCAATCTTTTCAATAAAATAATATCTGAAAATTTCCTAAACCTTAGAATGAAATGCAAAATCAAATACAGGAAATATATAGAACCCCAAATATAAAGAATTACAACAGATGCACACCAAGACACATTATTATGAAAATACCTAACATACAGAATGAGGTAGAATTTTAAAAGTCTGTCAGAAAAAATGACAGGTCACATTTAGAATGAAACCAATCCAGATCTCAGCTGATTTCTCAACTCAGACTTGCAAAGTTAGGAGGTCTGGGAATAATATATACCAAGCTCTGAAAGAAAATGTATGTCAAAAAAGAATTCTATACCCAGCAAAATTAAGCTTCAGAATTGACAATGAAATAAAAACCTTCCATGATAAAAAAAAAGTTAAAAGAATTCAAAACTAGAAAGCCTATACTACAAAATATACTCTATAAAATATTTCATGAAGAAGAAATGAAAAAAAGTGAGAACCAGAAAAAGAAAGAACTACACTAGAAGAACAGTCAATCAAAGGAGAAACTAATTCAAATTAAAAATCAGAAATAATATGACAGGGAATAAAAATCATACCTCAATAATAACATTGATGTAAATGGCCTCAACACATCAATCAAAAGACATAGACTACGTCAGTTGGTAGAGTGCTTTCCTTGCAAGCACAAGGCCCTGGGTTCAATCTCCAGCACCACAAAAAGAAAAAAAAAGACATATTGGATTTAAAAAAACAAGACCCCCAAAAATTCTGTCTCCAAGAGACTCACCTCCTAGGCAAAGATATTCTCAGACTGAAGATAAAAGATGGGAAAAATCACATTCATGTGGATCTCATAAACAAGCACAGCTTTCTATCCTGATATCAGATAAAATGGACTTCAAGCCAAAGTTAATCAGAAGGGACAAAGAAGGGCATTTCAAACTCCTTAAGGGACTTATAAGTCAACAAGACGTAACAATCATAAATAGTGATGCCACAAACAATGGAGCATCTATTTATATCAAACAAACCCTTCTTAATTTCAAGAATCAAATAGACCACAAAACAATAATAATGGATAACTTTTAAAAATTTTTACACACATCATTTTGATTCATTTTACACAAAAGGGGTACAACTACATTTCTATGGTTGGGCATGATATAGATTCATATCATTTATGTAATCATACATGTACATAGGATAATGATGTCTGTCTCATTCCACCATTTTTCATACTGCTGCCCCCTCCCCCACTTAATTCCCTCTATGCAATTTAAAGTCCCTCCATTCTTCTCTCACCACCCCCCAAGCCAATTATATATCATCATCCACTTATCAGGGAAAACATTCAGCCTTTGGTTTTTTGGGATGGGCTTATTTCACTTAGCATGATATTCTCCAATTCCATTCATTTATTTGCAAATGCTATAATATTATTCTTCTTTATGACTAAATAATATTCTGTTGTGTGTGTGTGTGTGTGTGTATGTATATGGTTTCTTTATCCATTCATCTTTTGAAGGGCATGTAGGTTGGTTCCACAGTCTACATATTGTGAATTGAGTTGCTATAAACATTGATGTGGCTGTGTTAATGTAGTATGCTAATTTTAAATTCTTTGGATATAAATCGAGGAGTGGGATAACTGGGTCAAAAGGTGGGTCCATTCCAAGTGTTCTGAGGAATTTTCACACTGTTTTCCAGAGAGGCTATACCAATTTGCAACTCCACCAGCAAGGAAGTGTCCCTTTTCCCCCACAGCCATGCCAACATCTATTATTGTTTGTGTTCTTGATAATAGCCATTCTAATTGGAGTAAGATAAAAACCTTAGAGTTGTTTTAATTTTCATTTCTCTAATTACTAGAGATGTTGAATACTTTTTCATATATTTATCAGTTCATCTTCTGTAAAGTGTCTGTCCAGTTCCTTGGCCCATTTATTGATTGGGTTCTTTGTATTTTTGGTGTAAAGTTTTGTAAGTTCTTTATAAATTTTGGAGATTAGTGCTCTATCTGAAGTGCATGTGGAAAAGATTTTCTCCCACTTGTAGGCTCTCTTTTCGCATTATTGATGATGTATCCTTTGCTGAGAAAGAGCTTTTTAGTTTGAATCCATCCCACTTATTGATTCTTGCTTTGATTTCTTGTGCTCTGGGGATCTTGTTAAGGAAGTCTGGTCCTAAGCCAACATGATGAAGATTTGGGCCTACTTTGTCTTTTATTTGGTGCAGGGTCTCTGGTCTAATTCCTAAGTTCTTGATCCATTTTGAGTTGACTTTTGTGCAGGGTGAGAGATAGGGGTTTAATTATATTTTACTACATATGGATTTTCAGTTTTCCCAGCACCATTTGTTGAACAGCTATCTTTTCTCCATGGTATGTTTTTGACTCCTTTGCCTAGTATGAAGTAACTATTTTTATGGGTTTGTCTCTGTGTCTTCTATTCTGTACCATTGGTCTGCCTGTCTATTTTGGTGCCAGTACCATGCCATTTTTGTTCCTGTTGCTCTGTAGTAGAGTTTAAGGTCTGGTATTGTGATACCTCCTGCTTCACTCTCTCTGTTCAGGATTGTTTTGTCTATTCCATGTCACTTATTCTTCCAGATGAAGTTCATGATTGCGTTCTCCATTTCTATGAGGAATGTCATTGGAATATTAATTGGAATCGCATTGAATCTGTATAGTGCCTTTGGTAGAATGGCCATTTTGACAATATTAATTCTGCCTATCCAAGAACATGGGAGATCTTTTCATCTTCTAAGGTTTTTCTTCAATTTTTTTCTTTAGTGTTCTATAGTTTTCATTGTAGAAGTCTTTCACCTCTTTTGTTAGATTGATTCCCAAATTTTTTTTTTTAGTCTATTATGAATGGAGTGGTTTTCCTAATTTCTCTTTCAGAGGATTCATCACTTATGAATAGAAATGCATTAGATTTATGCATATTGAATTTATATTCTGCTATTTTGCTGAATTCATTTATTAGCTCTAGAAGTTTTTTAATGGAGTTTTTGGATCCTCTAAATATAAAATCATGTCATCAGCAAATAGTGACAGCTTGAGTTCTTCTTTTCCTATTTGTATCCTTTTAATTTCTTTGTCTGTCTAATTGCTCTGGCTAGTGCTTCAAGAACGATGTTGAATAGAAATGGTGAAAGAGGGTATCCCTGTCTTGTTCCAGTTTTTAGAGGGAATGCTTTCATTTTTTCTCCATTTAGAATGATGTTGGCCGTGGGCTTACCATAGATAGCCTTTACAATGTTGAGGTATGTTCCAACTATCCTCATTTTTTCCACTGTTTTAAGCATGAAGGGGTGCTGTATTTAATCAAACATTTTCTCAGCATCTATTGAAATAACTCATGATTCTTAACTGTAAATCTAATGATGTGATGAATTATGTTTATTGATTTCCAGATATTGAACCAACCTTGCATCCCTGGAATAATCCCCACTTGATCATGGTGCACTATCTTTTAATATGTTTTTGTATGCAATTTGCCAGACTTTTGTTAAGGATTTTTGCATCTATACTCATCAGTGATATTGGACTAAAGTGTACTTTTCTTGATGTATCTTTGTCTGGTTTTGGTATCAGAGTGATACGAGCTTCATAGAATGAGTTTGGAAGGGTTCTCTCCTTTTCTGTTTCCTGGAACACTTTGAGGAGTATTGGTATTAATTCTTCTTTAACAGTCTTGTAGAATTCAGCTGAGAATCCATCAGGTCCTGGGATTTTCTTGATTGGTAGGCTTTTAATAACTTCTATTTTGGTGCTTGAAATTGATCTGTTTAAGTTATATATGTCTTCCTGATTCAGTTTGGGAGGATCATATATCTCTAAAAATTTGTCAATGTTTTCAATATTTTCTATTTTGTTGGAATATAGATTTTCAAAGTAGTTTCTAATTATGTGACATATTTCAGTGGTGTCTGTCGTGATCTTTCCTTTTCATCACAAATTCTAGTCATTTGAGTTTTTTCTCTCCTTCTCTTCATTAGTGTGGCTAAGGGTTTATCAATTTTGTTTACTTTTTCAAAGAACCAACTTTTTGTTTTGTCAATTTTTTGTATTGTTTCTTTTGTTTCAGTTTCATTGATTTCAGCTGGGATTTTCATTATTTCCTGTCTTCTACTACTTTTGGTGTTGATCTGTTCTTCTTTTTCTAGAGCTTTCAGATATAATGTTCAGTCATTTAGTTGTTGACTTTTTATTTTTTTAATGTATGAGCTCAATGCAATGAACTTTCCTCTTAGTACTGCTTTCAGAGTGTCCCAGAGATTTTGATATGTTGTGTCATTGTTCTCATTTACCTCTAAGAATTTTTTTTATTTACTCCCTGATATCTTCTGTTATCATTGCATCATTCAATAGCATATTATTTAGTCTCCAGATGTAGGAGTAGGTTTTGTTTTTTATTTTATCATTGATTTCTAATTGCATTCCACTATGGTCTGATAGAATACAAGATAGTATCTCTATTTTTTCTATTTATTAATAGCTTCTTTGTGCCATAGTATATGGTCTCTTTTGGAGAAGGATCCATCTGCTGCTGAGAAGAAAGTATATTCACTTGATGATGGAAGAAATACTCTATACATGTCTGTTAAGTCCATATCATTGATTGTAGTATTTAGTTCTATAGTTTCTTTGTTCAGTTTTTGTTTGGAGTATCTATCCATTGGTGAGAGCAATATGTTAAAGTCACCCACTATTATTGTGTTTTGGTCTATTTGATTCTTGGAATTGAGAAGGGTTTGTTTGATGTACATAGATGCTCCATTGTTTGGGGCATAAATATTTAAAATCGTTATATCTTGCTGGTTTATAGTTCCCTGAATCAGTATGAAATGTCCTTCTTTCTCCCTTCTGACTAACTTAGGTTTGAAAACCACTTTATCTGATATAAGGATGGAGACCCCTGCTTTTTTACTGAGTCCATGTGCATGGTATGTTTTTCCCCATCCTTTCACCTTTAGTATGTGGATGTCTTTTTCTATGAGATAAGTCTCTTGAAGGCAGCATATTGTTGGGTCTTTATTTTTAATCCAATCTGCCAGTCTGTCTTTTGATTAATGAGTTTGGCCATTAACATTCAGGGTTAATATTGTGATATGATTTGTATTCCTGGTCATTTGGGTTTATTTTTGGTTTATTTATTTTTTTATTTTTGAGTACTGGGGATTGAACCCAGGGCACTCCACCACTGAGCCACCTCCCTAGGCCTATTTTGTATTTTTATTTAGAGACAGGGTCTCACTGAGTTGCTTAGGGCCTTGCTGAGTTGCTGAGGCTGGCTTTGAACTCATGATCCTCCTGCCTCAGCCTCCCAAGCCACTGGGATTACAGGCATGCACCACCGTGCCTGGCTATTTTTTGTTTTTAACTTGCTTGGTTTCTCCTTTGATTGGCTTTCCTTTAGGATAGTTCCTCCCTTTGCTGACTTGTATTTTTTTTCACTTCCTCCTCATGAAATATTTTGCTGAAAATGGTCTGTAGTACAGGCTTTCTATTTGTAAATTCTTTGCACTTTTATTTATCATAGAAATAGTTTATTTCACCATCAAATATGAAGGTTAGTTTTGCTGGGTATGAGATTCTTGGTTGGCATCCATGTTCTTTCGGAGCTTGAAATATATTGTTCCAGGCCCTTCTTGCTTTTAGAGTCTGGGCTGAGAAATCTGCTGATATCCATATTGGTTTCTCCTTATATGTAATCTGACGCTTTTCTCTTGCAGCCTTTAAAATCCTATCTTTATTTTGTATGTGAGGTATTTTCATTATAATGTGCTTTGGTGTGGATCTGTTATAATTATGTGCATTTGGTGTTCGGTAAGCTTCTTGTATTTGATTTTCCCTTTCATTTTTCAGGTTTGGGAAATTTTCTGATATTATTTCATTGAACAGGTTGTTCAATCCTTTGATTTGTATCTCTGTGCCTTCCTCAATCCCAGTAATTCTTAAATTTGGTCTTTTCATATTGTCCCACAATTTTTGGAGTTTCCATTCATGATTTCTTACCATCTTCTCAGTATGATCAACTTTATTTTCAAGATGAAATTTTTTTTTTTAACCACTTAAGGGTTTTTTTTTAATTTTTATTTATTTATTTATTTACTTATTGATTCATTGAACACAAATGGAGTACAGCTATTGTTTCACTGGTTGTACACAAAGTAGAGTCACACCATCTGTGCGTTCATGCATGTACACAGGGCAATGGTATCTGTCACACACTCTGTTATTAATTTTACCCCCCAACTGCCCCCACCCCTCCCTTCCCTCTATGCTAGCTATCTTTCCTCCAATCTTGCCATCTTTCCCCCCCGCATTATGCATCATCATTCATTTATCAGAGAGACCATTCGGCTTTAAAATGAAATATTTTTGTCTTCATTGTCTGAGATTCTGTCTTCCACAAGATCTATTCTGTTGGTGATGCTTTCTATTGAGTTTTTAATTTGGTTTATTGTGTCTTTCATTTCAAGTATTTCTGTTTGTTCTTTTTTTCAGAATCTCTATCTTTTTATTGAAGTTCTCTTTTGCTTCCTGCATTTGCTCTTTTAACTGTTTATTGGAGTGATCGTGCATTGCCTGCACTTGCTCTCTTATCTCATCTTTTGCTTCACAGATTATTTTAATTATGTAGATTCTAAACTCCTTTTCTGTCATTTCTACTGTTGTGCTGTCATTGGATTCTATCAAAATAGCATCTTGGTTTATTAGGGACACTTTTTCCCCATTTTTTTCATATTATTTCTGTATATTCCCCTCTACCAGTGAAGATCTGAGTTATTGCAGCTTCCCCACTGTAGGCTTAGTGTGACCCTACAGGATTCCAACACCTTTCCTTTGAGGGGAAGATCAATATTAGCAGCACCCAATACAAGCAATATGCAGCCCTACACCAGAAAAGCCCTACAAAGACTTTAACAGTTTGTAATAAACAAATTGGACAAGATCAATTATTATCTACAGTATAGCCAATAGGTTTCCAATGAGCTTGTCTTTAGCATGAGAAAAGGGAGAAAGAGACTCCAAGGGAATAGGTAAATAGAAGGAAAATAGAGAGAGAGAAAAAAAGAAGAAATAAAAAGTTAAAAATTTAAAAAAAGAAAAAAATTCAATGATTCACAGTCTTCCACTACTTAAACCTCCCAGTCCTCAGTATCTCTGTGTGAGTGCGGTACCTGTCAATCAGCCTCCAGTCTCCTGTAGGCATCTCAGGAAGCAGGCCACCCTCCCAGTGATGATGACCACATCCTCAGGGGTAAATCAAAATGTCTACACCAGCCTCCAAAGAAGCTGGGGAGCCGCAGTGCAGGAGCCAAGTCCATGTGAAGTTGGGAGGCAGTGGGGGAAGTCCTGGGTAACTCTAATACATACACCTCTCTCATCACTACGTGGATTCTCCAAAGAAAAACTAAATAAATAAGCTATAGAACTAAAAGATTCAATTAATAATTTAGACCTAACAGACATCAATGACTGAATATACTTTTTTCTTCAGCAGCACATAGATCTTTCTCTAAAATAGACCTTATCTTAGGCCACAAAGCAACTACTGGCAAATAAAAAAAAAATAGAGATAATACCTTGTGTTCTATCAGATCATAATGGAATGAAATTAGAAATCAATGATAAAATAAAAAAAAACTAACACCTGGAGACTAAATAATATGCTATTGAATGACCAATGGACAGCTGAAGAAATCGAGGATGAAATTGAAAAAAAAAATACTTAGAAGTAAATGAGAATAGCAACACAACATATCAAAATCTCTGGCACACTATAAAGGCAATTCTAAGAGGAAGGTTTATTGCATAGAGCTCAGTCATTAAAAGAATAGAAAGTCACTAAGTAAATAACCTAATGTTACATCTCAGAGCCCTAGAAAAAGAATGAATCAACACCAGAAGCTGAAGACAGGAAATAATTAAAATCAGAACCAAAATTAAACTGGAACAACAACAAAAAAACCCCTCAAAAAGTGAATGAAAAAAAAGGTTAGTTCTTTTAATAATAAATAAAATTGATAAATCCTTAGCCAAGCTAACAAAAAAGAGGAAAAATTCAAATTACTAAAATTAGTGATGAAAAAGGAAATATTACCACAGATACTACTGAAATACAGATGATAATCAGAAATTATTTTGAAAATCTATACTCCAATAAAATAGAAAATCATGAAGACATCAAGAAATTTCCAGAGACATATGATACACCCAAATTGAATCAGGAGGACATAGAAAATTAAACAGATTGATTTTGAGCAATGAAATTGAAGATGCCATCAAAGCCTACCAATGAAGAAAAAACCCAGGACCAGATGGATTCTCAGCCAAGTTCTACAAGACCTTCAAGGAAAAACTTACACCAATAGTCCTCAAATTATTCCATGAGATAGAAAAGAAGGGAACCCTTCCAAATTTATTCTATGACGTTAGTATCACCCTGATACCAAAACCAGACAAAACACATCAAGGAAAGAAAAATTCAGACCAATATCTCTGATGAAAATAGATGCAGTAATTGTTAACAAAGTACTAGCAAATCACATACAAAAACATACTTAAAAGATAGTACACCTTGATGGGGTTTATACACCAGTGAATCTCCACATTATATACAAGTTCAAGAATTGGAAACTACACTCCATGTATGTATAATATGTCAAAATTCATTCTGCTGTCAGGTATATATAAAAGGAACAAAAAAAAGAGGGTTCAGGGCTGCCACCATGCTATTTGTTGCCCTGACTCCATAGCAAGTTCTTCCTTGCTCCTTGCATCCTGTCAGCCTTTCTCCTGTGAACGGGTCCATAGAAAGTGAGTGGCAGGCTTAGGGCCTTGCTAGGTCCCCACCAGGAAGAGCATCTCACATAATGTCCTCCCCTTTCCAACCCTCCCTCCTTCTTAGGGATCTCTGGCTTCACATTTACATAATTTTATCATATTATTCTCATTTTTTACTTGTGGTCTTCTAGGTCTTAAAAGCAAGAGCCATGACCTTCTATCTTGGCAGATTTATGTGTAACAAATAAAAAAATGCTCATTGGATAAATGATCTTACAGTTTAAATACACCTCATACAACTCCACAGAGGAGATATGGAATCTTCTTTAAACAATGTCTTCTTAAATTTTATTAATAATTACTAATAATTGTATATACATACATGGTACAATGTGATATTTTAATATGTTTCTATTATGGAATGAATAAGTCAAGCTAGTTTAAATATTCTTTACCTCACATACTATTTTTAGTATGTTGAGTACATTTAAAAATATGCTCTTTCAGCAACTGTGTAATATATAACACATTATTATTAACTATAGTCACCATACTATATAATAGATCTATAAGTTATTCCTCCTTTTTTAAGGCTAAATAGTATTCCAGTGAGTGTGTGTGTGTAACACATTTTCTTTATCCATTCACTGTCAATTATCAAATATTTCTTGGACACCTACTATGGACATAGCTGTCTAGGACACAAATCCATTTATTGGAGCATTTTAAAACTGCACTTAATTTAAATCTTTAAAGATTTTTAAATATTGTAGCTACTTTACAATGGATCATTGGTCTACCTTCAACAATGGTTATTATTAGCACTTTGAGGGTAGATTCTCCACCTTATTTATCATTATTGTGATTCTATAGATCATTTTTTCTAGAGAATTGACATCAACAAAGAACACAGCATATCTATTTATTTATACCTTCTTTAATTTCCTGATCTTAAAGGAAGAGAATTCAGTCTCTTACCATTAAGTATGATGTTAGCTGTAAGTTTTTATAGATGCCCTATAGCAGATACAGGAGGATTCCTTCTACATTTACAGAAGTTTTATCAAGACAGGGGTTGGATTTTGTCAATGCTTTATCTGCATCTATTAATATAATCACATGATTTTAATTTTTTAGTCTGTAAATGTGATGATTTACATGAATCAATTTTGGAATGGCAAGCCAACTTTTCACTTCCAAGTCAAATACCAGTTGTTCATGATATGTTATTTTTTTACTGCATTGTTGGATCAAATTTGCTAAAATTTTGTTAAGAATATTTCCATTTATGTCCACAGGGGCTTTTGGTGTGTAGTTTTCCTTTCTTCTAATGGTTTTGTCTGGCTTAAGGTATCAAAGTAATGTCAACTTCATAGAATGATATAAGAAATACTCCTCCTATTTAATTTTCTGGATGAATTTTTGTACTAATGGTGCTATTTCTTCCTTAAATGTTCAGTTACTTTCACCATTGAGGCTATCTGAAATTAAATTTTAATTTCTTTAATAGATAAAGGTTTATTCAGAATCTGATTTCTTTAGATTAAGCTTTGGTAATTTGTAATTTTTAATAATTATTTTCTAATTCTTTTCATCTAAGTTGTCAGTATAGGCATAAATTGTTCATAATATTTCCTAATTATTCTTTTAATATCCTCCAGATTTGTAGTTAGGTTGCCTCTCTCATTCCTAATATTGATAATGTGTGTCTTCTTGCCACGCCCATTGATATGGACCCCAGCATCTTCTTTCTTTTTTCCCTGATCAGCTGGGCAGGAAGTGTATCCACTGTATTGATCTGCTCATACAACCAGTTCCTATTTCATTGATTTTTCTCTATTATCTTTTGCTATTGCATTAATTTCCCCCTCCAATCTTCATTATTGCCTTGTTTTTACTTACATTGTGTTTAATTTGTTCTTCTTTTTTAGTCTGATAAAGTGGAACCTTATTTTCAACTTTCTTCTTTCTGATACAGTCATTTTGTTCCAAAAATGTCTAAATGTTGCTTTTATGCGCTGCACAAATTTTGACATATAATGTTTTCATTTTATTTCAGCTCAAAATACTTTCTATTCCTCCCCCCACCTAGTTGTTTGTTGTTGTTGTTTGTTGTTTGTTTTGTTTTGTTTTGTTTAGCTTCTTCAACCCATGAGTTTATTTAGAAGCATCTCAGTTTCTAAATATTTGGGAATTTTCTATATACCTTTCTGTTGTTGCTTGCTAACTGTGTCTTGTTGTGATCAAAGAACATACTTTGCATAACTTGGATCCTTTGTAAGACTTTTTTACAAACAGCCCAGAATATGATCATCTTGGTAAATGCCCAACTTTAAAAAAAATAGCATTAGGATGTTGAAGTATTCTGCAACATCACTTAGGTCAAGCTGGTTGGTAGTATTGCTTATATCTTCTGTATTCTTCCTGATTGTTTGCTTGTTTTACAAATGGTTGAAAGACAAATGCTGAAATCTTCTACTCTAATTCTGGGTTTGCCTCTGTCCCCTTTCAGTTCTATTAGTTTTTGCTTTGTGAATCTTCAAGTTCTTACTAAAACACAGATGTATGGAACTTTGAGTCATTTTGATAAATCAACTACTTTATCATTTTGAAATCACCCTTTTTAAAAATTCATAGTAATATTATTTGTTCTGAAATCTGCTTTGCCTGATATTAACATCCTTGTTTTGGTTATTATTATCAAAGTGTATCTTTTTCAATTCTCTTACTTTCCACATATGTGTGTCTATATTTACAATGTGGGGTTCTCTTAAGCAGCATGTCATTGAATTTTTCTTTTCAATACAATCTAAAACTATCTGACTTTTAATTGGGGTTTTTAGGCTGCTTACATTTAATGTGATTTTTGCATGTTTGGGTTAAACGTTAGCTTATGGCTATTTGTGTTATTCTTCTCATCTGTTATTTGCTCTTTTTTCCTTCTTGTTCTGCCATCTTTTGAATTGAGTATTTTCATCTCATTTTTTTATCTTTTTATCTCCCTTTTTTCTTATAAACTGTCCTTGTTTCTTATAATTTTTCTCATGTGGCAGCCATTAGGAATTTTCATCTTTTTGGGTGCTAGATACATTTTCTATTCCTTTAAAATCATTGAATTTTTGAGAGGAATCCAATTAAATTATTTGAAAAACTTAATATTTGGGGTCTTGCTTTCAAACTTTTTAGGTGGAACTAGATGAGCATTTAGTCTATGGATGACTTTGCTCAGTACCGACCCAATGCCCTATTCTTTTCAGTTTGGGGGAACAGGAATTATACATACTGAGTCCTTTGTGAGCTCTGAGGACTGTCTCCTTAATCCTTATCCACTAGAACTTTCACAGCCTCAGGCAACTTCTTCACAAGCACACACTGATCAGTACCCAGCTGAAGACTCAACAAGGCCTCTGGACATCCCCTAGTGTTCTCTCCCTACCACCCTCCTCTGCTGCTTCCCTGTCCTGCATCCTGTCTTGTGAACCCCAGTCCTGTTGGCCTCCTTGGGTTCCCAGCTCCAAACACCACCTTGGGAGATAGGCAGGCTCCTCTTGCACTCCTGCTGGCTGCAGTGGGCCCTGGAGACTGGATCAAGACAACTACCTCTCTTCATTTTTTTCACACATCTCAGAGAGCACTGTCTGTTGTCTGATTTTTAATGTCTTGAAAATGGTTGTTTCATATATTTTGTGTAGATTTTAGGTTGTTTCATGTGGGATGGTAAGTCTAGTCCTTCTTACTTCTTGGCTTAAAGTGAAGCTCCATATTATTCTACAATCATGTTCCTGTGCATTCAAGTGCCTTTACACAATTTATAGTACAGTTATCTTTACCCATATATTCTTATATCCTCCCCTGGTCAGGGGCTTATGATTATAATTGTACACTCGTTGAGATTAAGAGATATTAGAAGTCATTTAGTCTAAGTTTATCTTTTTTTTTTATTTAATTTTTTTTTTATTTACTTATTGATTCATTGAACACAAATGGAGTACAGCTATTGTTTCACTGGTTGTACACAAAGTAGAGTCACACCATCTGTGCATTCATGCATGTACACAGGGCAATGGTATCTGTCACACACTCTGTTATTAATTTTACCCCCCACCCGCCCCCACCCCTCCGTTCCCTCTATGCTAGCTATCTTTCCTCCATTCTTGCCATCTTTCCCCCCCACATTATGCATCATCATTCATATATCAGAGAGACCATTCGGCTTTTGGATTTTTGGGATTGGCTGATCTCACTTAGCATAAGAGTTTCCAACATCATCCATTTACCTACAAATACCATAATTTTATTCTTCTTTATGGCTGAGTAATATTCCATTGTGTATATATACCACAGTTTCTTTATCCATTCATCTACTGAAGGGCATCTAGGTTGATTCCATAATCTAGCTATTGTGAATTGAGCAGCTATGAACATTGATGTGGCTGCATCACTGAGGCAATCTGATTTTAAGTCCTTTGGGTATAAGCCAAGGAGTGGGATAGCAGGGTCAAATGGTGGATCCATTCCAAGTTTTCTAAGGAATCTCCACACTGCTTTCCAGAGTGGCTGCACCAACTTGCACTCCCACCAGCAATGTATGAGTGTACCCTTTTCCCCACATCCTCGCCAACACCTGTTGTTGCCTGTGTTCTTGATAAAAGACATTCTAATTGGGGTAAGATGAAATCTTAAGGTGGTTTTGATTTGCATTTCTCTTATAACGAGTGATGTTGAACATTTTTTCATCAATCTGTTGATTGCTTGTAGGTCTTCCTCTGTAAAGTGTCTGTTCATTTCCTTGGCCCATTTATTGATTGGGTTATTGGTGTTCGTGGTGTAAAGATTTTTGAGTACTTGGTAGATTCTGGAGATTAGTGCTCTGTCCGAAGTGTGTGTGGCAAAGATTTTCTCCCACTCTGAAGGCTCTCTCTTCACATTGCTGATTGTTTCCTTTGCTGAGAAGAAGCTTTTTAGTTTCACTCTATCCCAATCATTGATTCGTGCTTTTATTTCTTGCGCTTTCTAAGTTTATCTTTACACATGTAAAGGAAATGAAGAACAGGCGGCTTCAGTTTAACAGCTGTGGAGCCAAAAACAGACCTTAGACCAACCAGGGCTTGGCTTTCGTTCTCCCGTAAGCTATGTGGTGCTACTGCCTGGTCTTCCTTCAGTCAGAGGCCTCCTTCAAGCTGAGGAAGGCTCCCAATTGAGAATCCAAGATGCGATCATCGATTTATACTGAAAGTTTTGGTCTAATTTTAAAATGTGCCAAATTGTCTTATATTAAATAAAAATCCTAGCCCTGGTGAAAAGGAAGGGTCCTGCTCTTGAGAAGGAAAACTGGTGACAGCAGAGGCCTGATCAGTCTCATGTGTCCAAGCACCTTTTGGCCCCATGGAATGGTTATGGAGTCACTGGCCACTCTCCTGGAACCTGCATGCTTGTCCATATTAATGCAAGTTGTCCTCCTTGATATTCTGACCTCATTTTAGCCCTTGCCACTAGTGAATGAGGATAGGTGAATGGTCAGGGGCAATCTTCACTCCTATTAAGAAATTATTTTCTGGGCCTGGCATGGTGATGCTCACCAACAATTTGGGAGGCTGAGGCAGGAGGATTTCAAGTTCAAGGCTAGCTTCAGGAACTTAAGGAGGCCCTCAGTTACTTAGTGAGACCCTGTCTCAAAATAAAAAATAAAAGGGTGGGGAATGTGACTCAGTGATTAAGCACCCCTGGATTCAATCCCCAGTGCCAAGGAAGGAAGGAAGAAAGGAAGGAAAGAAGGAAGGAAAGGGGGAAGGGAGGATGGGAGGGGAAGGGGGAAGAAAAGAGAAATTTTTGGCAGAAACAAGGACAGTGAGAAACAGATATTTTCTCATAATCAAAATATCACAAGAAATTATCTGGCAGATTTCCTTTGGAATATATCACTTGATAATGACTGTTTTCCCCTTATATAATATGTACTTACTTTTTTTTAGGTTAATGAAGACTTCTTAGCATAAATGCCATATAAAATAAAGTAGACCAGGAAGAAATCCTTCTCTCTCTCTCTCTCTCTGTCTCTCTCTCTGTCTCTCTCTCTGTGTTGAGAAACCTCTGGCTCTTTTCACTTACTCTGTGCTATCTTGCACAAGTTACTTTACCTCATACAATGTTAATTTAATTTTCAGTTAACTTAAGCTTCCATAAATGATATTTCCCACTTGCTCAAAGAGAATGTCTTGAGAATTTAAAAGCTATGCTTAGAACAAGGTTTAGGTACCATAAAAATATGAAGTGTAAAGGAAAATGAGTGTTAAGGAACCTCTGACAGAACTGGTTCCGTGTGCCAGGATGGTCAGAACCCTCAGTGAATGCATTGTTAAAACTGAGTACCAGGTGTGTCCAGATGCTTAACTTATTTGTGAAGATCATTTTGGTTACTGAGCTTATCCTTTGTGAAGTTTTTGCAAAGCATTTGACTATACTATAAGGAGCCTGCTCTCAACTAACAGGTTTTAAAAGTGCTCCTTGCAGCACTTTTACTGTATCTGCCCAGAAAAGGCGATTATGTGGAGTAGTTGGAGTACATTCTCTTCAGGGTCATGGGGACATACTAAGAGTCATTCCAAAGCTGCTACTCCCATTGTGTGTCTGTGACAATAGAGTTTACAAAATTAAAGAGGAAGGCTGTAATCTTTTCTAAATAGTTAGTACAAAAGAAGAGTTAGTCTACATTTTGCACAAATAGTCACTAAAAATGTCATGTAATATAATAAAAGTTACCAACATCTAAAAGTGGGACTTAGGATGGCGCTACTTACAATTTTTTGACTGTAAGATGGTGTGAGAGCAATATGCGTTCTGTTGAAACAGAACTTTAAATTTTGCATGTTTATGTTTTCCCAGGCTGATGCTGTGCGGTATGATACTCTCCTGCACACTGGGCAGAGGCAGCAAGCCGCAGCTCCCCATCAGCCACAGAGGCACCGTGTACTGGGCTGTCAGCTGTGAGGTTCAGTAGGTAGAGCATTAAATTCATTTTTGATTTACAGTATTTCCAATTTACAATGTGTTTTCCAAGATATAACTCTATAGTCAGTGGAGGATTTGTACACAGATAGATCTATACTATATAGAAATACGTAGATATGTACATATGTAGATACACAAATATAAAATAAACTATCAGGAATACTACAAAAATGTCTAAAATATTACCATAAGTGTAATGAAAGGTAATCAAAACATTAATAATCGTGGGCCTGGGATTAAACAAACCCAAATTTCAAATTCTGACTGCGTCTTTCATTACCACCTGTCATTAAGTTACTTATCCTGAGTGAGGATAGGTGTTCCTCATCTATAAAATGGGAATGATAGTGCTCTTCAGGGCTGTTGTGAAGTTTGGAGTTAATACTGGCAAAGCATTCAGGACAGTGTCTGGCACCCTGCTTGGTGGCTGTTGATGGAAGGTACCTGGGGTGAGGACCAAACATGGGTTTGGAACCATACAGATCTGGGCTGCGATTCCAGTTCCACCAGTTGTTTTCTCTGTGTCTTGGGAAAACTGAACTCTGAGTTTCAGTTTCCCCATAAAGGATGATTTAAGTAACAGATTCAATACATGTGTTAGAAAATCAGTTGCCAAGTTTCTCCAGAGAAGGGTCCATGAGGCATGGAGGTGAGAGCTCCTCTCCAAGGGAAGGATAGTGGCTTCTGATCCAGGCCAGTTAAGTCCTGATCTCCAGGAAGGAAGGTGTTCAGTTTGTTGCCTAGCAATACAAATCCTGGATAAAGACGTTTAATTTGAACCTCTCTCCTGGAATCCATAGATAGGCTCCAAAATAATCTTTTCCCAAATTCCATTAGGAATATATTTTGCCAAAACCATGTGCAGAGGTCCAGAATGTGCTCCAGAAACAGAACAGGGCTCCTCCATCTGCTTTATTCCCTGCCTGGCTCATGGGTCAGTATGAAAAGCAAAATCTGTCTTCCTAAGCCCACTGCAACAGAGTCTTCAGATGCTGAGGAAGCAGGGGCTGGGCCATGTTCTCCCTGCACCTCCTGCGGAGGTGAACTGTGCTGGCGGAGTCTTCCTGGCCAAGTCATTTCTGCCTGAAGACAAACCCCATGTACATCTGAAAGCTGAGATTTTTTTTTTCATTTAATTTTGATTCATTGAACACAAATGGAGTACCGCTATTGTTTCTCTGGTTGTACACAAAGTAGAGTCACACCATCTGTGCGTTCATGCATGTACACAGGGCAATGATGTCTGTCTCATTCTGTTGTTATTCTCGCCCCCCCACACCAACCCCACCCCTCACTTCCCTCTATGCTATCTATCCTTCTTCTATTCTTGCCACCCTTCCACCCCGCATTATGCATCATCATTCAGTTATCAGAGAGATCATTCAGCCTTTGGATTTTGGGGACTGGCTAATCTCACTTAGCATGACAATCTCCAACATCATCCATTTACCAACAAATGCCATAATTTTATTCTTCTTTATGGCTGAGTAATATTCCATTGTATATATATACCAAAGTTTCTTTATCCATTCATCTATTGAAGGGCATCTAGGTTGGTTCCACAATCTAGCTATTGTGAATTGAGCAGCTATGAACATTGACGTGGCCGTATCACTGTAGTAATCTGATTTTAAGTCCTTTGGGTGTAGACCAAGGAGTGGGATAGCTGGGTCAAATGGTGGATCCATTCCAAGTTTTCTAAGGAATCTTCACACTGCTTTCCAGAGTGACTGCACCAACTTGCAATCCCACCAGCAATGTATGAATGTACCCTTTGCCCCACGTCCTCACTAACACCTGTTGTTGCCTGTTTTCTTAATAAAAGACATTCTAATTGGGGTAAGATAAAATCTTAACATGGTTTTGATTTGTATTTCTCTTATAACTAGGGGTGTTGAACACTTTTTCATGTATCTGTTGATTGCTTGTAGATCTTCTTCTGTAAAATGTCTCTTCATTTCTTTGGCCCATTTATTGATTGGGTTATTAGTATTCTCAGTGTAAAGATTTTTGAGCACTTTGTAGATTCTGGAGATTAGTGCTCTATCTGAAGTGTGTGTGGCAAAGATTTTCTCCCACTCTGAAGTCTCTCTCTTCACATTGCTGATTGTTTCCTTTGCTGATAAAAAGCTTTTTAGTTTGATTCTATCCCAAGCATTGATTCCCACTTTTATTTCTTGCGCTTTGGGAGTCATGTTAAGGAAATCTGGTCCTACGCCAACGTGATGAAGATTTGGACCTATTTTCTCTTCTATAAGGTGCAGGGTCTCTGGTATAATTCCTAGGTCCTTGATCCATTTTGAGTTGAGTTTTGTACAGGGTGAGAGATATGGGTTTAGTTTCATTTTGCTACATGTGAATTTCCAGTTTTCCCACCACCATTTGTTGAAGAGGCTATCTTTTCTCCATTGTATGTTTTTGGCTCCTTTGTCAAGTATGAAATACCTGTATTTATGTGGGTTTGTCTCTGTGTCCTCTATTCTGTACCATTGATCTACCTGTCTGTTTTGGTGCCAATACCATGCTGTTTTTGTTACTATTGCTCTGTAGAATATTTGAAGGTCTGGTATTGTGATACCCCCTGGTTCACTCTTCTTACTAAGAATTGCTTTAGCTATTCTGGGTCTCTTATTCCTCCAAATGAATTTCATGATTGCTTGCTCTATTTCTATGAGGTCCGTCATTGGGATTTTAATTGGAATTGCATTGAATTTGTATAGCACTTTTGGTAGTATGGCCATTTTGACTATATTAATTTTGCCTATCCAAGAACATGGGAGATCTTTCCATCTTCTCAGACTTTCTTTAATGAAAGTCTCAGACTTTCTTTCTGAAAGCTGAGATTTGGCAGAGAAGATGGGAGGACCCCTTTTATAGACGTCATGTATGTGGAAATTACCTGGCACAGGGATTTCATTCAAAAGTCAATATTTTTATTCTGCCTAGTATCAGTATTTCTTGATTTTATCCCTTATTGTCTTGAACTCTAGAAGTAGAGAAAGGATGACCTATAATCCTCACACTCCCCAAAACTGATAAGGCATATAACACAAGGTCGGTATTCAGTAAATACGAGTATCATTGGTAATGTTGTTACCTTGATTTTTCCCTTGGAGCTAGTGTAATTTTAAGAGCATGAATTTTAAAGTCTTGGCACACTGGTGTTTGAATCCTGACTCTGCCATTAATCGTGTGACTTTAGAAAGTATCTTTAACCTCCGTAATTCTCAGTGTCCTCAGCTATGAAATGGAAGCCATGTCAACACCCTACTATGAGAATTCAGTGAGATCATGCACTGATGGACTATGTCTAGCACATAGTAGCTGTTCAACTAATGTGTGCCATGTTTTTAGCACTAACATGAGAATCCAGCCTATTCTGTTCTACTCATCAGCCTCAGCCTAAGCACAAAAGCAAATTTAGGAAGAATCCTGGTCTTTGCCAAATTTTCCAGAATCTTCTGTTGCAATATCTTTTGGTATCTGTCCCTTCTCTATTTCCACTTGCACCAAAATAGTTCAGGTATTTATAATTTCAAAGGTGTTTTATTATAATCATCTTGATAATAGTCTTCTCTGCAAATTCTGCTACCATAAATCATACTACAGGCTGCTGCCCATGAAGTCCTTATATATTCTCACTTTGGTTATCAACAGTTCCCCACAGTCTAAGATTCCTCTCTCTGATGTGCAGGACTTTCCACAACATGACCACAGCCCCTTCCCAGCCAATGTCTCATTCTGCTCCTGCTTTTAACTGACTTTTATTGGATGTTTACCTCATGCTAACATCTCCCTGATATTTTCACCTGCATCCCTCTCACTTTGTCTTCACAAGTCATTTGACAAAGCTCACACAGTCACTTAGTGACCAAATGAGAATCCCAGACCCTTTCCTTCTAAATCCCAGGCTCCTCCCATAGTGTCTGAACACAAGTCTTGTGTGCTCGGTCCTTCTTCTGCCATGCAATAGCCTTTCCAAGCACCTGCCTGACTCTTTCTTTTCCCCTTGCCATTCTCTTCCATCTCAACACCAGTGCAAAGGCCTGAGCCTCCCACATCCCCGCCATATTCCCCTAATGAAATCCTCTTCTTTCCTCATGGCCCAGCTCAAGTGTTACCATCTCCATGATGCCTTTCCTAATTTTCTAATCGGAAAGTTCACAACCTTCCTTTACTGTATTGCCTGAACCACCCCATAATGCCAAATCGAGCTTTAACACATCGTTATTACACACATCTTGTCTCCCTACGGAACTTCCTTTCTTAAGGATAGCAACACTATTCTGCACTTAGATCATTCATCTCAGTGCTTCACAGGATGGCTTGAATTGAGTGGATGCTCACAAAGGTATGATCAGAGTATGTGTCTTAGTCACATTTCCATGGCTGTGACAAAATACCAGAGAAAAATAATTTAAGAGGGAAGGAGATTTATTTTGGCTTATGGTTTCAGAGATTTCAGTCTATTGTAACTCAGTCCATCATTACGGGTCTTTGCTGAGGCAGAACATCGGTAAAGGAGAACAGGACAGAGCAGAACAGCTCATCTCATAGCAGCCAGGGAGCAGAGAGAAGGGAAGGGGCCAGGCACAAGATATACCCTTCCAAGGTATGTCCCCAGTGACCTACTTTCTCCAATTATATCCCACCTCCTATAGTTTCCACCAACCCCCAATAGTACATTCAATTATGAACTCATCAGTGGGTTAACTAATGATGAGATCAGAGCCCTCATGATCCAATCACTTTCCCAAGCTCCACCTCTAAACATTTTGTCATTTGGGACCAAGTCTTCAACATATGAACCTTTGCATGAATTCCAGATCCAAACTATAACGGTATGAATGAATAGACTAAGTAAGAGTTCTAACAGAGAGCCTCTATGTTCAAGGCTATGGAGAAGAAATCCACTGGATGGAGAGAAACTAAAGGGCTTGGAGACAGAGGAGGTGTACATAAAGGGAAAGGAAGATGGGAAAAAGGGAGGCTATGGTCCTAGGCAGAGACATCAGTTTATATTTAGGCATGGGATGGAGTCACATGGTGAGATGAGAAAGAAAGTAAACAGGACTGCCGATCAAGGGCAAAAGGAGTATCTAAGAAGTAGGTAGTACCCAAAGATGGGGTACAAAGTCTAACTGACCACAAGTGAGACTTGACAGAAAGAACAGCCTCTAACAGTTCTAATTAGATTCCTAAATCCCAGTAAGGAAAAGTGTCTAAATTATCAGCCCACCAGGTGAGGTTGCTGAGGCTGTTGATATAGCCTGTTTTGAAATGGGGCTGGTAAAATGCTCCCTAGATTAACACACAAACTGGTGGGAAGATCTTTAAGAATCAATTGAGTAACAGTGCTCTGCAAATGGTATACCATAAAATTGAAAATATACGTATACATGGGTAGAAGTGTACTGAACAGACACATAAACCTTAGTAATCATCTCAACGACCTATATACTTACATAGCACCTAGCAAAGAGTGCTGATGCTCTCTCATGTTGTAGTTAATTTGTTTTACACACGGTTTTCTTTGCAGCCAACTAATTAAAAAACAAGTCATCTATTTCATATATCTGAGAAAATTAACATTCAGATTTTATAGTACTTTGGGGTGTCCCAAAAGCAGAGTCAAAAATTTCTGATACATATGGTACGTGCACAATAATTTATAAGTCTCTATTTTATGGATTCTCATCATTTCTATTTTTGCCCTGTTTTAGAATCTTGCCTTATCTGTTAAGTTTATATCACATGACTTAAAGTTACCTTTATAGTTTACATATTACCAGTGTGTTATTCATCTGAGGCTGCATTAAAAATCACTCTAAAACTTAGGAGCTTGAAGCAATAAATATGTTGATCTCATTATTTTTGTGGGCCAGGAGTTTGGGAATGGTCTAGCTATGTGGTTCTGACTCATGGTCTCATATGAGGATTCAGTGGGTATGTCAACTGGTAACACAGTCATACTAAGTCATACTAAGTCTCCATTATCAAGATCCTCAGTTCCTCTCTGATTATTGACAAGTGGTCTCAGTTCCTTGCTGAATGGACCTCTCCACAGGACTGCTTGAGTGTCCTCACAACATGGCAGCTTGTTTCTTTATATTGCTTGATCCAAAGAAAGGAACAAAGTGGAAGCCACAGTGTTTTTTATAACCAAACCTTAGAAGTCACAGACTATGATTCTAAGTATTCTAGTGGCTGTACAGGTCAACCCTGATTAAGTTGGGAGTGTTTCCTGCCAACTGAGAGGGGGGATTATTGGAATCTTCTTGGAGTTTGGCTGCCACAAACTGGATTGTGATTATAATTAAAATTACTGTGAGGGGCTGGGGATGTAGCTCTGTTGGTAGAGTGCTTGCATTGCATGCACAAGAGCCTGGGTTCAATCCCCAGTCCCACCAAAACAAACAAGCAAACAAAAAAAAAAACACATAAAATTTCTGTGAAACTTTATATCTTCACTTCCTAAATCATTAGTAACATGCTACATTCGTGTTCAATGGCTCCCACTCATTTTAATGGCTCCCATTGAAATATGAGTTATCAACATAAATGTAATGTGTTACTGCTTTTGCAAGAGCTGAAATGTCATGACCTGAATATGTGAAATGATATACCGAGTTTTCTGTCATTTACTTTTTCAAGTAATTACTCCCATCACAACTTAAGCTTCTCCCATTACATCAGCTTCTCCTGAGAACATCCTCTAGAATCCTATCTCCTCCTGACATTAGTGATTAGGGGGCCATGGGAGGTGGGTCAGCAAGAAGCAAACAGAGGGGCTAATTTTCTCTACTCTGAGAAAATTCTACAATAAGAGGAAATGGAGGTCCCATTTCTTTAATGGAGTGTCAATTGTTAAAAATCTGTTAAAAAGTTTCTGAGTAATATGTTGGCTGCTTTTGGTGTTAGGATTGTTTTTTGTTCTTTACTACTGAGAAATTTTTCAAATCAAAATGCTTGCATTTGAATTACTCTTTAATTTTCCAAGTAAGTTTCAATGTATTCACTATGCTTACTATTTACTCTTTTATAGTATATCCCATTTTATTTTATTCTCCAACTTTGTAGAATGTTGTGTTCAAAGGGATTTTATGCTGCTGTGATTTGCTACTATTGTCTGCATTTCTTTAATAACATAAAATTGAATAGCTGGCAAAGCAACACATTGTATATAATTTAGAAAACTTCTTTGGAAATACAAACTTCTAGAAACATCTAGAATAATTTTTTATTTAAATGTTATCAGAACACATATGCCTTCCTAATACACAGAACAATAACTATGTTTCATAGAGAGAAGGCATTTCCTCAATAAAAAATCTTGTCTTAATTCCCAACCCCAGAGCACATAAACTTGGATATGACCTTGGCAAGTATCCTTCAAATTTAACTGACTTCTACTGATTAAATTGCTAAAATTCCATAAAGGAGCAACCAATCACAAAATGCACTAGAAGTATTTTATTAACACTAGTCCTATTGTCTCTACATTTAAAAGCTGAAATAAATTCTTTCCATATGGCAAAATTTTAACTTTACAATTTACTTAATAAACCTAATGTTAAAAAAATGGAACTAGTACCAAACTATCATACAAATTTTTGAAATGTCATTGAACTGTGTCTAAGTTTCAGATGCAGTCTTAATTTTACAAACTTCTCAACAAGTAGATGTAGCCATTGCACATGCACTTGGCAGACATTCAGTTAAAACGAATGTGTTGAAATCGTAGATAACCAAAACACTAAATCAAGACAACTCACTTCTTTTGCTTAAACAGAAATCTTAAGGGACATAACTGAGTACTATATTATTCTCAATATAGTAGTTACTAAGATGAAAACCAAATGTCTTCCCCAGACTTATCCAGCTTCTACCAGGTGAAGTCACTTATGCCCTGTGCTCAAAGGTTCAGTCCTATCCTTGTAGACATATCTTAACCAGAGAACTAGATTGGGAGCCTGATCCCTGGCTGCTGGGATTTGCCTGCTGAAAACTTCCAAACCTCTTAGAATGATATACAGTCATGATCATGATGTCCATCAGCCTCACACTCCACTTCATTCTGCCTTCTTGTCATACTGCACTATTTCCATTTGGTTCCTAGAATACAGAGTTCTCACACCTTTCTTTCTTGGATCATGCTGCTTCCTGTGTCTCAAATGCCTCTCTTCAACTTCTTTTCCTTAAAAACAACTCTCTAGTGTTTCAGGACTCAGATAAGCTGCCACAGCTTCAAGGACTTCTCTCACTCTCACTTGCCTATTCAGCCTGAGTTGGATGACCCTGCCGTGTTTTTCTAATAAAACACTGAATTGCAATTCTCTAGTTAGTAGTTACTCTATTGTCCCCCCTTGAAATAGACTTTTTAAAATTTAGTTATTTATTTATTTTTTCACATCAATATAATACATGCATTTATTTTATTTTATTTTTTCCTTCCTCCACCCCCTCCTATTCCATTTTCCTCTACACCATCCAAAGTTCCTCCATTTTTCTCTTGTTCTCCCCACTATACTTCCCCCCTCCATTATTTATCATTGTCCACTTATCAGAGAAAACATTCAGCCTTTGTTTTTTTGGGCTTGGCTTATTTCACTTAACATGACCATCTCCAACTCCATCCACTTACCAGTAAATGCCATAATTTTCTTCTTTTTGGCTGAGTAGTATTCCATTGTGTAATATATACCACAGTTTCTTTATCTATTCATCAATTGAAGGTATCTAGGTTGGTTTCACAATCTAACTATTGTGAATTGAGTAACTATGAACATTGATGTGGCTGCATCACTGTTGTATGCTGATTTTAAGTCCTTTTGGTATAAACTGAGGAGTGGGATAGCTGGGTCAAATGGTGGGTCCATTCCAAGTTTATTGAGAAATCTCCATACTGCTTTCCAGAGTGGCTGCACCAATTTGCAACTCCACCAGCAATGTATAGAGTGCACCAAAATATACAGGTAGACCAATGGTACAGAATAGAGGACACAGAGACAAACCCATATAAGTATAGTTATCTCATACTAGACAAAGGTGCCAAAAACATATAATGGAGAAAAGATAGCCTCTTCAACAAATGATGCTGGCAAAACTGGAAATCCATATGCAGTAAAATGAAATTAAACCCCTATCTCTCACCCTGCAAAAAACTCAACTAAAAATGGATCAAGGATCTAGGAATCAGACCTGAGACCCTTTACCAAATAGAAGAAAAAATAGGTCCAAATCTTCATCATGTTGACTTAGGACCAGACTTCCCTAACAAGACCCCCAGAGCGTAAGAAATAAAAGCAAGAATCAATAAATGGGACGGATTCAAACCAAAAACCTTTTTTTCAGCTAAGGAAACAATCAAAAATGTGAAAAGAGAGTCTACAGAGTGGGAGAAAATCTTTTCCACACACACTTCAGACAAAGCACCGATCTCCAACATTTATAAAGTACTTAAAACAACTTTGCACCAAAATACAAAGAACCCAATCAATAAATGGGCTAAGGAACTGGGCAGACACTTCACAGAAGATGATATACAAGTGACCAACAAATACATGAAAAAGTGCTCATCATCTCTAATAATTAGAGAAATGCAAATTAAAACCACCCTAAGATTTCATCTAACTCCAATTAGAATGGCTACTATCAAGAACACAAGCAATAATAAGTGTTGGCGTGGATGTGGCGGAAAAGGCATACCCTTGAAATAGACTTTGAGGCTGGTTCTTACTGATTTTTGTATATGTGAAGAGCGTAGTGTTTAGCATATAGTGAGAACTCAAAGAAAATGTCTGATGGATGAAATGTTTGAAAGTACTCCATCTACCAAAACGCAGGATCCAATGGCCTCAGATAAGCCCTGGGCCTTAAGGCACGGCTTTCTCCCCCTCCTGCCCTTCTGGGTCAACCTCCTTGGTTCTTTCATTTTGGTTTTCCTACCCAATATGCCAACTCTCATCTGGTTCTCATCCTGTTCTGGGGTCATAGTCGTGAGATGACAGATCCTATTTCCTATACTGCTCCCCTTCCCATGTGGATTTTCTCTATGGCCTGAACCACTAGATACATTGAAGCTGTCTCCTTGGACACTGATTCTTGCTGAACTTTCATTTATTGTCCCCTTTGGAAAAGGAGCATTAAGCTGTGTTCTAGATACAAGCCTGCTCCCAGGTGAGGTTTTCCAAGTCTTCAATCCCACACAATGCCACATTCTTCCTGCCTTTCCTACCAATGAACATGCAATCAACTTAAGTTTGTTTTATTTTCTATTCAGATCACTAGAGTTTTCTTAGAGATAATATGGGCAAGAATGTAATATATTGAGCTTGAAGAAGAAAATTGAAAGCCCAAAAGTGAAAAGGTGCAATAGATGTTCATTCATCTCCCTTGATTCTTTACAAAATCTGACCACATAATGAGAATAATTTCATTTATAAAATATCTCAGGATATCTCCCTGAAAGTAGTCCTACTCATTCCTCTGATATACCAATGCAATATGCTAAACATGAGGAATTTCAGCTGGAAAATTATTATTTTGGCTTACCCAAGAGCTTGACTTAAAACAGTTAATAGCTATTTTCAGAAATAAAATTTACCCTTAACAATAAACATGCACCATCATTAAGGATATTCATATTAACAATCTGCAAACTCTGAAAGTATTTCAAAAAGGAAAGTATATTCATTATTGTGAATAAAGTTGTATATCTAAAAAAGTATATTACTTCCCTGAGAGATTACTTTGGGAAAAAACTCCATATTGAACATTTTATTCCAGATTGTGCATTGTGATGTACAAATTCTGGTACATCTGCCTTTTTTAAAATCTCAAACTTCTGTTTTCCTTTTCTTGCTTAAGCAATTTGGAATATCATGTAGCATGATTTATTTTATTCAAGAATCATACTTTGAACAAAATATATCACAAAACTACTTACAGAAATACCTTCTAACTGTAAAATTCCCATTGCCTAATATTGCTATTCAATACCTTTTATGTGTTATTAGTTAGCATTAATTCATTTGGAAAAATAAAGTAGGTACTAATTTCTTTTTCTACAACAATGGCATCTGCTTTCAAAACATTGACAAATTGTCCATAGAGAAAGCCAAATTCATTCCATTTCCTGAACCTCATCTTCAAGCTTCACTTTCCTTGCATCTCTCCTTTTCTTTGCCTCAGTTTTTGTAGCCTTGGGCTGGATATAGAAGGGAGGGTTCCCTGGCACCACCAGATTATTGTGAGCTTCATGTTAATCCTTAGATATGGATTTAACAAGAGCTTTCTCCTCTAACATGAAAAAGCCAAAAAGGGCCAGACCACCAAGCAGCCATGTGCCTCTCCTCTATTCTCACCTGTTATGGGGCGCAACTTAATAACAGATCGTTCATCACTGAGAAGTCCAAATTTGAGAGTCTTTATTAAGCTGGCCGGCTGACTGTCTCACACAATGCCCCCAAAAATGGCTATTGGGAGAACAGCCCCAACCACAGGGTTGCAGGGGTTCTTATACCAAAAATCCCATCAATCATAAGTGCCTGTTGCTATGATTCAAAATTACAAATTTACGTCATGAAATCATCAGCAGAGGGGGAAGTGGGTAAGTGACCTTTACCTAGGTACAAACTAAAGAATGGTTACTAACATCCACACTATCATTGTTGATATCACTGTTCACATGGTGCATTGTTTAGGGAAAATAAGAATCACATAAGAATTATCATTTTGTATTACTAAACACATCATGCTAAGTAACTAATGATGGGTACAGAGGCGGGGTGTCCTCATGGGGGAAGCTAAGCAACTGTTGATGGGTACAGAGATGGGGCGTTCCCATGGGAGAAACTCATGTCCTACATAACATGGAATCTCAGAGCAAGATGGAATCTGTTTAGTCATTGCCCATATAGCCTGGCCTGTAACATTTCCATGGAGCCAAATCTGTCAGCCTGTCACACACCCTCCTAATGTAATTTGCCCAGTGTGTTTAATATGAATGTCCAGACCACTTCTGAGAGGATGTACAATCATTAATGAGCAAAAGCCAAGCAAGGTAGTACATGGTTTTTGCAGTGGATGAATTATCAGATGATAGAGGATGTAAGCTTTGGGGTTAAGGCAACCTTGAAATACTCTCCTGGGTTGCAATTTGCCTAGGAACTTTTCTTCTTCATCCTAAGACTCTAATGACAGGGAGGTTAGGACCATTGTCATCCTCCTGTCAGTCTGTTTTCTTTTCTCCTTCAAGTCTGCATTTTTGTTCATTTTTATTTGAGTTCATCCACTTAGAACTATAGTGAAAATATATCACCCATGGAGGTCACCAAGATGTATGACATTTGGGGAAGTCTCTACCTTTTTCTTCTTTAGTATGCCATAGGGGTTGGCCTGCCTTTGTTCCTGTCCCTTGTAACCACACAGTATTTCCCACAAGAATTTCTCCCTTCCAGTCAGCAGAGAAAAAGAACTGTTTTCTATCTCCATCCTCATTCTCCTGCCCCTAAAGCAACTATTGAACTTTTAGATTATAATTCAAGTATTCTCCAGTATTAGTCAACTATTGTCAAAGAGCAATCAACCAGAAAGTCTCAGTGACGTACAACAATAAGTATTTCTTTTTCCTCAGTTAGCCTGGGTGGCTCTGCTCCACATCTCTCACTATCACACCAACAAACCAGCAGAGGCATGTTCTTCTCATGGAAATGACAGAAATGCAAAAGGCAAGTCCCAGTACCCATGTACATTCCAACTCCTTGTTGCACGTATTAATATCTCATTGGCCAAAGTAAGCCACAGGACTAAGGATAAGATCAAGTGGTGTGGAAACAGACTTTGCACTTTTTAAGAAGGAGCATTAGGTTTGCATCATAAAATATAGAAGGGTGAAGTATGGGGACCAATAATTCAATCTACCTCATCCTAAATTTCACCAACCTGCAGATACAAATTGTATGATTTAGTCAAAATCTCCATATATCCACATTTCAATAATTCAATGCCCTACCTGCCGAATGGGTAGTCCCCAGTCCACCTTCAAGGCTCCTTACCCTTTCTGACATGTCTGAAACAATTCACTGGAATGAGAGGTGATGGCTGTTATGTTCTTTCGTCCTGTCCAGGCTGAGCTTGTACCTCCAACATCACAAACACAGAGCCGACCTAAATTCCTCCCCCAGGCCACTCTCTCCTCCACTGTCAACTGCCTCAGATATTTTCAGAACCTTTGTTTAAAGTTCCTCTTAATTTTCCCCCACAGCACAAGTGAGATGAGAGACACTTTCCTGAAACTTTCAGGAAAGGAGAACTGCACACAGAAAGTTATAATGGACTCCCAGATGTGACTTTGTAGCCTGTAGGTCAACCTTATGGGATTCCCAGACTACCTTCATCTCCCAGTCTACTAGTAGCCTATCTTACAGGATGAGGACCACCATTGCCCAGTTACCTGGGAATATCCACGAGGATGCTCAGACTCCTTGGTGTCTAGGGCCAGATGCTTCCAAATGCCCAGACTCCTTGGTGTCTAGGGCCAGATGTTTCCAAATGCTCACTTCTCTTCTGTACTTTGACTCTTCAAAGGATGACTGACAGCTAGAACAGGCCACTCTCTTCATGGAAGAACCTGCCCCTTGTCCTCAAGTGCTTCCATTTAAATAAAAGCTGCTCCTATCAAAATCTTTGAAAATCATAATTTTAAAAGTGATTGCATAAAAGTTGTGATCATTTTTCTGCTTCTTACAATATGGTATGTTTTAAAATAATAATTTTGTAAATTTCTACTATATTCCTCAATGTTAAAAAAAAATGAGGTCTCATTTCAGCCAGGACCCAATTTCAAGGCATCAAAGCAACCTGAGCAACAAGCAATCCCAACCTATTGCAACCACAAAGGTTTCTTCTGGTTCACATAATGTGTCAATCATAGGCTGTCTGCAGATCTGCTGTTTCTTCCTTGTCTATAAATCAGGGCTGGGCTGAAGCAAAACCACTATTAGACATGGCACTGGCATGACAGAGGATGAGAACAGACAGCTAGAACCAACAGTGACTCTTAAAATTTCTGTGTGGGCATACCACACTGCCACTTACACCCAATTTTCATCAGGCTAAAAATATCATGTGGTCAAACCTGATGCTGGTTGGGGGGCAGGGGGAAGAATATTCATCCCACTGGAAGGTGCTTAAAGTCACACAGCCTTGGGGAATCAGAGGAGTTCAAATTTGAGCACAAAGATAATCAACCCTACCAACACTGCTTTGGAGGCACACTCTCCACTTCCTGAGTGTGAGGGACATTGAAGATGAAGTAGGTGTGTTTTGCTACCAGCCTTAGTTAGTAGTGCCTAAGAAATGGTTACCCTCACCCCAGATGAATCAGCCCCTGTTCCCCACACCAAGCTCGGGCTGATCCTAAGAGTGAAAACAGCTATTAAATCATTCTCCTCCCTCTCACCTTTCATTTTACTTAGATCCCTGAGGGACAGAACATCTGTCCATATAAATAGTAGTGCTGAACACAGAGGACTGGCATAAGATTCTCCCATTTCTCTTAAAAATAACCAAACTCAGTGACTGCCCTCAGCAAGGACTCTGAGGTTGGAGCAGAAACCTGCAATGGCATCTGTGGGACCAACTCTGGACTAAGAGGGTGGGGTATGTGTTGGGGAGAAGGTGCCTACAAGTGCCAATGCGTCTCTCTGTCCACAATCTGTGTTGCTACTAGAGATCCAAACTTCTACCTGTTGTCAGCATGGGGAGGCAGGGAGAGGAAGCCAAGGGTTGGCAAGGTTAGAGAAAGAGTACAATGAGAGTCCCAGAATTCAAAATAGGCTATTTATTAGTCAGTCTTCTGACACCATGACACAATATCTGAGGTAATTAACTTGAAGGAAGAAGAGTTTATTTTATCTCACAGTTTCAGAGATTTCAGTCCACAGTTGCTTGGCCTCATGCCTCTGGGCCTGTTTTGAAGCAGTACTTCATGGTGGAAACACACTGAGGTAGAGGCTTCTCACCTCATGGCAGCAGAAAAGCAAAGAGAGAGACATGAAGGGGTGGCTCCCATTATCCTCTTCAAGGACCTAACTGCAGTGACCTTACTTCCTTCCACTAGGTCCCACCTATTAAAGAGCCTATCATCCCCCAGTAGCACCACAGGCTAGGTACGGACCAGGCCTTTAACACATGGGCGTTGGGGAGATATTCAAGATCCAAACGGTAAGCCAGGCATGGTGGCACATGCCTCCCAGCTGCTGGGGCTAAGATAAGAGGATTACAAGTTCAAGGCCAATGTGGGCAATATAGCAAGATCCTTTCTCAAAGTTAAAAAATAAAAAACCTGAGGGTGTAGCTCAGTGGTAGAGCACCTCTGGGTTCAATATCTAGTACTCCCTTCACATGCAGAAAAGATCCAAACTATAGCAAGAAATATAGAGGAGAAAAAAAGAAAAACAGCATAGATAGAGAATGAATGTTTGTGTTTACCTACCTAAAGTGGTAGTTGACAGATACAGGTGAGCAAAGGACACATGCAAGCTGGTGAGTTAAATTCTTGTGCTTTGTGTGTGGGCATCACTGTAGATCCGTGCAATTTGCAGCTCAAATTGGACTACAGTTCAGTTTTATTTCTGTTACCTCTTAATGATACTCAGTGGCTGTGTTCATCTTCTTTCTTCAATACATCATGGGTCTTAGAGCTTTCTGAACAGTAGAATTTGATGAGCCAACTTTCTACTGCTAAGGATGTGCCCTGCTATCTTCATTCTCCCCTCAAATATACATGTGAATGTGTATAATAAACATGAAATAGTGAAAGGTGTGAAGTTGTGCTTGTGTGCTTATGCGCGCGCACACACACACACACACACACTCACACACACTCGCCTATGCACAGTGATAGGACAAAAGAGAGATGACTATAAAAAAAGACACTGAACATGAAGCTGCTCTTTCTCCTACATCAGAATATATATAAATATATTTGGTACTGAGGACTGAGCTCAGGGGCACTTAACCACTAAGCCACATCTCCAACCCATTTTTTTTTTATATTTTACTTTGAGACAGGATCTCACTAAGTTGCTTCAGGCCTCACTAAGCTGCTGAGGCTGGCTTTGAACTCCCAATCCTCCTGCCTCAACCTCCTGAGGTTAAGGATTACAGGCATGCACCCCCATGCTCCCCTCTACATCAACCTATTTTAAAATTATATTTGTCATTTCTGTTCCATTGAGAGCCATTAGGAGAAATGTGAAATTTGTCAATATTTGTCAGAGACAGTTTGAAGTTATTGTTCTATTTTTAGGTAAATTGCTATTTATATAACCCTTTAAAATGTCATTATTATATTGGCTTGTCCTTAACTTTCATGATGTAAATTTTCTATAAGCCACAAATGGTCAGACAGAGAATAATGCTGGGACTTCTCTGGTTTGTTGTTTTCTGCATTAAAATCATCAGAGTCTGCATATTCATGTACACCTAGTGTATGAAAACACTCCATTGCTCTTTGTATCTTCCCTTGCCAGCCTCCTGATGGAGTGTTTTGCTTGACATCAATCTGCTTAAAGGATATTTGCCTTTATCCTTTTCTTATTCTTATTGCATCTTCCAGCTTAACTGTAAAATCTTCTGGTTTTGCCATTTTTATCCCATAGGACATGACTATTTCTCTTTAATCTTTTGTATTCATCTGATCTAGCTTTCCACTGTGCATGGATTTCCCATTTGAATTTAAGCTGCTTATAGAATTCTTATTTTGGCTAATTAGTTTTAATTCCAAAAGCTGAGAAAGAACTAAATACATCACTTCTTTCCTTCTTCCCCCAATGAAAGTTCTCTCCCAGATGGAGGCATCTAGAGTCTGAAGAGTGCAGGTCCAAACATCCATGTCTTAAATTCAGTGGCATCATCATATGGGATAAAGTCTGTCTTCCTGTGCCCCCACCACTCCTGCCAAATGTCCCCCACCTGTTGCCTCTGCTGCTTGCAATAACTTTACCTGGGAAGTAAGTTTTCATTCCACACTTAACAGGTATCTCAAAATGCATAGACACACGAAGCGAGGGAAAATGATTTAAACTTGCATTAAAAATTTCTTAGGTTTAAGAGAATTTTTTTTTCTTTCTTCAGAGCAGATTTCAATAAGGATGGATCCTAGGTGTCAAGAAGTTAAGATGTGAAATTTTTCTACCTCTCAGTTTGTCCACACCTGCATATCCGGCAAGATCCAGGGATCTTGTCTAGGGATATGGCCTGCCTGACAAGTGGCTGTGGATAGGGGATCTACATAGTTTTAGAATGCACTCTAGGGAGAGAAAGTTGACCTTGCCCCTCCAACTTACTTCATCTCTCCTGGAAGACAACTTGAACTCTAATATAAACGCCATGCTCCAGTGTTTAGAGCAATACTGATTAGACTCAACAGATTATTTCCTACTTCTAGTGTGACCATAATTTTTGTTAAAATCTTTTAACTCACATTGCCCCCGAACCACATGTGGCATTAAGTATTCACATTATTTTGAGGGTTCAATTAACTTGTTCTGTCTACATGTGCCTCTGAGAATAATAGCTCCTTAGCAAACATGAAACTACACTTGAAATGTTTTTCTTAAAGATGGAGTTACAGAACCTATCAAAACAAAACTAAGCCCCAAATGACAAAAACAAAATCAAAACAACAACAACAAAAAACTTATCATCATCTTTGAGTAGGTTGTTACAGAAAAACAAAACTGCCAGAAAAAAAAATAAAATTTAATATATTAGACTAAAAATATAAAATTTTAATATCAAAATTATTTCACCTTATTTCTATATTATATCAAAGCATGCACACCCAATTCCAACATAACAAATTAATAAGTGTTTCAAAGTATTATTGTAATAAGTGTTTCAAAGTATTATAGTTTAAAAGTATATAGTATATGAAACACTTATAGTAATAAGTGTTTCTAAGTATTATAGTATACTATAATACGATAGTATTATAGTATTCAATGTATTATAGAATTACATCATTCTAATAATTACTCAAAAGACCTATAGATTATTATTTTTTAAAATAAAACAAAGAACCAAAACATCTTTTACTTCAGCTTACACATTTCCCCAAGACATTGCCTATACACTGTTGTGTTCCTGCTTGCTGCCAATGCTATCTTTTGGGTCTTGACTGTGTCTATTCCTTTCACATTCTCAACTTGCCCATCATCAATTATTGTTGCCACATATATATTCAGTTCTCTTTTCCTTGCAGGCTCCTTTACCTTTATCTACAAGCATGCTCTACTTTATCAATGTCCAAAATTCAAGGGAAAAAATTCTGCTCTTACAAAGTGTTTTATAGTAATGCTACACTGCTCTATCAGATGCTCCAACATCTATCCACTCTTGACTCCTTTTGAATAGACAATGCCTACACACAGTACAAATGTCAAGACAATATGCAATCCTTACGGGCTTCTTTTTCATTTTAAATTGTTTTAAATCCTTTGCAAACATTTGGGAGCTGAGCTTTTTTAAATTTACTTTCTTGCTAATACTCATCGCTACATGTAACTAGTTCTTTTATATAAACTAAATTATAATGTTATACTCTACACATAAACAAAGTATATTGACCCACTTTCCTCTTAATGGACATTTTGAATGTTTTCAGATTTTTGTTGTTTGAAGAATGCAAACTATGTGTCTTTGTACATTTGTTTTTCTGGGATAAATATCTGAAGGTAAAAAGGTTGAATCCTAAAGATGAACGTTCAAATTGAAATAATCATTCATTCATCAGTGGTAAATAAGAGACCCTGTGAATCTACATATTCTCCAATATTTGGTTAATGTCAGACTTTATAGTACTCTCTAATAAAAGTTATAAAATAATTATATAATTAAGGTGACATTTGCATTTCTCTTATCACTGTAATGATACTGAAATTTTTTTCATATATCTAATGAACATATGTATTCTCTGATCCGTAAAACCCCCTTTCATATCTTTTCCCCATTTTATTATCAATTCTTTGAAATTCACCATTGATTTGTAGGATTTAGATATTCTTTTACTAAGTCCTCATTTGTTGTATGGACCTCAAATATATTTGCCCATGCTAAGCTTTCCTGTTTGTTTTGTCTAAGGTTTTCTAATGAACAAAGTTTCTTATATTTATGCAAAGTTATGTACCTTTTCTTTTATAATCAGTGTTTTCTTTATTGTTGAAGATATCTTTCATCTTAAACTTTCCAATTTTAAAATGTCAAATTTAAGTTCTTCATTTATCTGAGGCCATTTTTGTATAGGTACCTTTTGGCAGATGAATGACTATTTTCACAAATCCGTTTAAAAGACATCCTGCCTTTCTTCATTTATCTCACTCGCCACTTCTCTTGTGTTAGTGTTTCATCCCTGTTACTAAAATACCTGACAAGAACAACTTAAGGGAGGAAAAGTTTGTTTTGGTGCACAGTTTCAGATTTATACCATGCTCATCAGACTCCATTGCTGTTGGTCCAAGGTGAGGCAGAACATCACGGCAGAAGGATGTGGTGGAGGGAAGCTGTCTGGACATGGCATTAGGGAAGCAGAGAGGTGAAGGGGCAACAGGGAAGATGCACCCTTTTAGGGCACACCACCAGTGACCCATTCCATCCAGCGACACCCCACCTGCTTCAAATACCACCCAATTAGTCTGTTCAAATGAGAATGGACAGATTAGTTTATGATTCTCATAATTAATCATACATTTCACCTGCATTAACACAGGAGCTTTCATGGAACACCTCATATCTAAACCACAGCATTGTTAGTGGTTCTAGGCACCTATCACATTCCATTTGATAGGTGTTCTAGGCACCTATCACATTCCATTTGGTAACTTGGACACAATACCTTTATTTTATTTTTTTAATGTGGTGCTGAGGATTGAATCCAGTATCTCACATGTATGAGACAAGTGCTCTACCACTGAGTTTCAGCCCAGTCCTCCATTTGTTAACTTGGTGCACCATTGCTGAAACCTTCAATCTTAACTGCTATAGCTTCATAGTAAGCCCTCATGTCTGGGAGGGTACATCCCCTTTGCTGTAGTTATTTTTAGCTTTTTGTTTTGGAACAATTTTATTGCCTTTCATGAACAGCAGTCTTAGGATTTTATTAGAATTGCATTGAATGAACACATTAGTATGGAGAATTTGCCATCTTTGCAATTTCTTCCTGTCTATAAAATTGGTATATCTCTTCATTGATATAGGTTTCTGTTAATAAAAGAATATTTCTTTGGTTTGGGAATAAAATTAATGCTAGTTTCATAAAATTAATTGGGAAGTGTTTCCTCTTCTATTTTTTTGCAAGAGATTGTGTAGAATTCTTATTAATTCTTCCTCAAATGTTTGGTAGAATTCTCCAGTAAAACCACCTGGGTTAGAGGATTTCTTTTTTGAAGGTCTTTTGATTACAAATTCAATTTCCTTAATAGTCATAGAGATATTGAAATTACCTACCTCATGTTGAATAAGTTATAATGGTATACATTTTTCAAAGAATTTCTCCATTTCATCTAAATTGTTAAGTTTATGTGTTATCATGTTGTTGGTGGTATATTCTTATTATCTTTTTGATGTCTGCAGGGTCTGTACAGATATTCACTGTTTTATTTTGATGTTAGCCATATTTATTCTCTCTCTTCTTTATTTTATCAAGCTTATTAGAGGTTTTTCAGGTCCCCCCTTCCCCCAGTACCGGGAATGGAACCTAGGTTGCTCTAACACTGAGCTACATCCCCAACACTTTTTGTTTGTTTTTGAGACAGTCTCATTGCTAAGTCTCAAGGCCCAGGGTGACTGAACTTTGCAATCCTCCTGTCTCAGTCTGGGAATTACAAGGGTATGCACCATTGCACCCTGCTATCCTGTTTTCTTTTAGTTAATATTTGCATTATACATTGTTTTTCCATCCTTTTTCCTTGAAATTGTCTGTATCTTTATATTAGAAGTGAATTTTGGTAGAAAGCTTATTGTTGGGTCATGCTCTATAATCCATTGAGCAAATCTATCATTCATACTTGTTATTTTTAGACTACTAATATTTAATGTAATTAGTGATTCATTAGGGCTTAAATCTCCCATTTATTTTCTATTTTCTGTTTGCTCTCTCTGCTTTTTGTTTCTCTCTTTTGTTTTACTTTCCTTCTTATGGTTTACTGGAACATTTTTTAATTTTTCATCTGACTCTCTTGTAATGTTTTTGAGCTTATCTGTTTATGTAGTGTTTTTAGTGGGTGCTGTAGACATTAACATTACATAAAATCATAGCTAAGCATAATCCACTGATGTTGTCATCTCTCCAGCTTATGTCCTTCACCCACTCATTTATGACTATCTTAAATATCTTCTCTACATACATTTAGAACCATACCAAATACTGATAACAATTTTAGCTTCCACCATCAAATATAATTTTAAAAACTTAAGAGAAGGAAAGTTCCTTATATTTACCCCATATTTCCACTTACTTACTGTGTTTTTTCTTCCTTCATAATGTTCCAAGGCTCTTTTTTGGTCATTTTCTTTCCATTTAGACAACTTCCATCAGCCACTGTTCTAAGGTAAGCCTCTTTGCTTTTCTTCATCTGTGAATGCCTTTATTTCATTTGGTTCTTCTTTATACCTTCTATTTCTGTGCTGAGACTTCCTAATTTTTAATGTTTCAAATGTGCATATAATTGCTCACTGAAATGATAGCAACCTTAAAATTTTTGTTGGGTATTTCTAATGTCATCATCATCTCAGTGATGGCATCAATTGATTTATTAAGTATGAGATCCTCCTGGTTCTTGATCTAATAAGTTTTTTAATATGAAAATAAGTCATGTTGGATACTATGTTATACATCTCATTTAAACCTCTTTTCCTCCTGACTGCTGCTGATGCCATTCCATCAAGGGAAGGGGTGTGTGTGTGTGTGTGTGTGTGTGTGAAGGGGGAGTAACACCACCTGGTGCAGGCAGTAGCCTAGGTATTCCTCTCTTGAATGTGCAGTGACACCTAAGGGTTAAGGGTGCCTCATTACTGCTGGACAGGAATGGGAGATCCAGCTCCCCTCCAGACTTCCACTGATCCTTCCCTGGTAGGAAGGGAAGGGATAGAACCACCTGTTCACACTTCCCTGGTGGCATCTACCTCTTCAGACACTATGGTTGGGGATGTCATTTCTAATGGCAGTGGTAAAACCCACTTGATATCAGCCTAGTAAGGAGAGATGGGCACTTCATGCTCACTGCCAGTGTGGGTGGAAATCTAGGATCCCTTCCTGATGCCCATGATGAGGGAAGCAGCGCTTGCTATGGAGTACAGCAGACCTAAGAACCCGGCTCCCTACTCAGCCTCCTATAGCATCTTCTGAGCGTGAGAACTGGGGTGATTCTTTTTGTTTTGCTTTGCATATTTTGAGATCATTTTATAACTTGTCATCCCCATCCCTACTGATGCTCTTTTTTTGTTCTTAAAGTCTACTTAATTTGATATTATACAAACATTTTCTTTCATCACTTTTTTCCCATCTTTTTGTTTTCAATTCTTTCACATCATTGTGCCTAAGTTTCATCTACTTGAAGTGGCATAATTTTAGATGATGTTTATTCTTCCCCAACCTATCAATGTTTTTATTTTTGTCCTTTTATGTTTATTACAATTATAGATTTTTTGGACATTTTTACCCACCTAATTTATTTTCCACTTTTTCTATATCTCTACTTAATCCATTCTCTGATTTGTATTTTAAATATTAGGTCTTTATTAACGCCTCTTAATGAAACAATTTGAGCACATTCTTATGTACTTCAATTAATTTTCAACCCTCATTATTTTGATATGACCCAGAATCCCACAATTTTCAGGTCATTATTTTATACTGTTTCATTTTCTTCTATCTTAATAATGTCTAAAAGACAACAACAACAGAATGCTATTGGTATAGTAAGTAATTTTTACTTCATATATTTATTGCAGCATCTCCTGAATTTGCCTTTACAGTACCTTAATTTCTTTATCAAAGATCTTTTCAATGAGGATCTCTCAGTGGGAAACCTGAGGTCTTATGTTTGAGAAAATACTATTATTTAGCTCTCAAATTGAATAACAGTTTGGTCATATATAAAAGTCTAGGCTTTAAATTGTTTTTCTTATATATATATATTTAAAATAGAACAATTTCCTGCAGTTATTTAAGAAAACAATCAATACAATTTTGTTTCTCTGTGTGTGATCAGTTCTTTTACAACTCTTTCTCTTTCAACCTTATTTAGTTGCAATATGTTTAGGTTTAGGCTTTCTTTAGCACTCTAAGGGCTCTTTCAATCTGAAGGCTAATTTTTTTTTGTTTTTAGATACTGAAAAATTATTCCTTCAAATATTTTCTATCCACTATAACTCATTTCTTTCATGGACTCCTACAATTCAGAACTTACCACTATTATTTCTTTCCTCTACAACTTTTCTGTTTGTAATTTCTTGGTCCTTTCTTCTTCCTTCTAGAAATTTCCTCAGTCCTGTCTTCCATTCTAGTTGTTCATTTTTCAGCTGTATTCATTCCTTTATTTATTCCATTAAAGTTGGTTTTTCAACTATTACATTTTTCTTACCTAAGATTTCTGCTTGATTATTGTGGAGATTTTTTTGTCCTTATTTCATGTAGCTAGTATTTCCCATTCCTTATATCTTTTACGATTTTTATTAGGTTAATTTAAAAATATTTACATGTCCTTCTAACAGTTCCACCTCTGATGAAATAGGTAATCCATGCTTTTTCCCCCGCTTCTGGAACAGTTATGCTCCTCATAAGACTTGTTATTTTGAGAAGTGAGCTCATAACCCTCTAAGGACACTAGGCAGTATTATGGGATAGACCAGACTTCAGTCACTGCCAGCATCATTAGTGGGGTGGGGGGCACAGAGTGAATGGGACTTAGGGTGGAGAGTTTTCTGGTGTCTTCACCAGAAGTTAATTATCTCTTGCTCCACAAAACAGCTCTGGTCAGTGTTTAACTATCTTTCCTGTTTTCTGAAGTTTATAAACCCCAAATCTGGGGACTTAAAGGAGAAAGAAAAGTGGTAGAAAACCGATCTGAAGATGAGTGCATTTTACCTGTTTTCCTCAGAACCTCATGGTTCAAATCTCCTGTGTGGCCCTGTTTTTGTTTGTGTATTTGTTTGTTTTGTTTTGTTGTTTGTTTTTCAGGACATCTGGAACAGAGCTTAGAGTCACTCCAGGGGCAAATTCTGGCATTATGCGTCCCAGGGCAAAGTTGGGAGAAATAAGGACAAAACTCCAGAGCTGCCTACTTCTTTTAACCATCTACAAGGTGCTGGGCTGCCTCACCTTTCCCCAAACACACACACACACACACACACACTTTCAAAACAGCTAGTATTCCTCTAGGAATGTCTCACAGTTTTCTCCATAGTTTGATATTTTCCCTCTGAGGCAATGACTCTCAATCTTGGCTGCATATTAGAATTACTAGGAGCGATTTTTTTAAATCCCAGTGCTCAGTCCACACCCCACTCACTTTCATTTAGAAGCTCATGGGATGAGAGCAAAGCATCATTATTATTTTTACAGTTTGGAGGTTCTTTTTCTTTTTTTTTAACCCATCATGCCGTGAATTCATAGGGAGTAGATTCTAGCAGCTCAGGCTTCTCCCCACTGGTTCTGACAAAGGGCACTTTTATCCGTGGAGCAAGCCAAGATGTCAGCTGAACCTACACATCTTTCTCTGGAGCTTGCTTCCTTTTCTGATTGTTTTCCTTCACACGTTTCAGGACACTGTCTTGACTCTTAGAGTGCTTACTATGCTCATCGCCAACATCAATTCCTGTGGCGAGACTGTCTCCCTTCATATGTTTACTATACCAGCTGCATGCTGGGTAACATCATAGACACTTGCAGATTTGTGATGGTAACGTTTGTGCCATATTCCTCTTTGAACAGTGCCCACTCCCTTGGTGTCTACAATATCACCTCTCTTGCAGACTATCAGGCATGTGGCCACAGGAAGAACCCTGTTTTCTGAAAGGGCTGGGGAACCTTAGTGTATAGCTTTCCACTTTGCCTTTGAGACTACCATTTTGGTGAATTACTGGAAGAAAGAGACATAGATGAAATCAAGGCATACTTTTAGAAACTTCTCAGGCTATTACAATGTGCAGCCAGGGTTGAGAACTACCACATTAGCTCCTTCAGGTTGATCCTGTAGATAGGAGCCAGTAATTGGGCTAATTTAATAACAACTAGAACTATAAGTGGCCTCTCCATAGCCAAATAAAACCATTTTTTCTGGCTCTTCAACCCCTGTGGCATCTCCCTGGCACTGAACCTATGCATTTGAAATTCATTCTTGCTGTAGTTGCTGACACTATCCACTGCCTTGGCTCTTGTCACAGTTTTCCCCTCCATCCCCTCTCCTATCAAATCCCTGGACCTGGTTTCTTCTCCATACTCACAGTCCCTGGACCCTCTTTCTCTCAAAGATCTCTGGCAGCAAGTATATTTATACAAGTCATCCCCCATGCTGGCCTTCTCATGTGCTCTTTCTCTAAGCCACCTCTATTTGGGTGCCAGGTTGGCACCTCAAATTCAATTGTCTAAAATAAGACTCATAGTTCCTGCATAAAACATCTCAGCCTATGACTTCCTTCCATTAATGCAGACAATTTTAGGATCATCCTTGCACCTTTTTTTTATGTTTTGTTTGTTTTTAAAATCTATTTCTGAAGTTTAGTTGGACTTTTCTGTACAATATTACTTTTACATTCTTATTACAATGTTTCAGTTCTAACAATTTTCTGTCTGGACTATTGAATTGACTCCCTTCTTTCATTACTCCCTACCACAAGCATTCAATACACCACTGTCAGATATTTAATATAGGATGTAATTCCAGTCATGTAACTCACAACCCATTGCTCAAACCCTGCCATTAAAGCACAGAGCCCTGACATCCAATGCCTTTATGTCTGACCCAAACCCTCTTCCTAGCCATCTTTACAAACATGTCGCCACACTACATGAAGCTTTTCTTTTTTAAGTGGAAAGAACATAAACTTTGAATTGGATGAATTTGGTTTCAAAGTGTAATTTATTATTAATAACTTACATAAGTTCCTAATCCAATTGGAGCCTCAGTTTCCACAACTAAACAAAAACAAAAGAGTCAATAGTAGTTAACTAGTAGGACTGTTTTATATAAATTATAATATTGTAATGTTTTCTGTTAGATCCCAAACTGCTTGGCTTCACCTGATTTATCAGTTAAGAGAAAGTGAGGATTTTTATGTTTTTGTTTTTATGGCTTTATAGTTTTGTTTGCTTTCTTATCATTGTAGGTAGCTGTTTCTCCTAGCTATGGTCTGTGGTTGCTTTCATGATACAGCAGCAGAGTTTAATAATTTTGACAGAGATTATATGGACTTCAAGACTTAAAATATTTACTACCTGGTCTTTAACAGAAAAAATTTGCTAGCCCAGGATCTAGGGTCTCTTCCTTTACTCAGCACACATATTCTCTGAAGGTGTGATGATTGTAAAATACGTCTACAAATTCTTTGACAAAACTCACTTCAAGGTGGAGCCTGATCCCTATCCTTTTGGATATGGTCTGACCTTAATGACTCGCTACAACAAATAAAATGTTCAAAACTCAGCGTGTGACTTCCTAGAGTGGCTCATAGAAGGCACTATGGCATTCACTTTGCTCTTTTGGATCATCAGCTCTGGGAGAAGCCAACCATCCTGCCATGGGGACATTCAAGTAGCCTAAAAGGAGTAATGGGTGGAGAGGATTTGAGGCCTCCTGCCAAGAGCAAATTGCCAGCCATGTGGGAGTCGCTTAGAAGCTGAATCTCTAGGCTCAATCAAACCTGCAGTGGATTCCTGACTGCTGTCCCAGTCAACATCACAACCACAGACCTCACAAGGGATACTGAGACAGAATCACCTGGCTAAGCCAGTCCAAATTCCTGACCACAGAAATGATAAGATCAGCACTGTTTGAAGTCACTAGGTTTTGAGTTTGTTTTTTATATAGCAATAGGTATCTGATACACCAGAAACCTTCACTTATCATTTATATACCAAAGACTTAAATGTAGGTCATAGCCTTCCCTTGGACCTCAAAAGTTTGTAACTGCTTATTTCCCATCTGTTAAATATATCAAGGGTCCATCCCATTGATTGATTCTTGCTTTGATTTCTTGTGCTTTGGAAGTCTTGTTAAGGAAGTCTGATCCTAATCCAACATGATGAAGATTCAGGCCTACTTTGTCTTCTATTTGGTGCAGAGTCTCTGGTCTAATTCCTAAGTCCTTAATCCATTTTGAGTTGAGTTTTGTGCAGGGTGAGAGATAGAAGTTTAATTTCATTTTACCGCATATGGATTTCCAATTTTCCTACCACCATTTGTTGAACAAGCTATCTTTTCTCCATGATACATTTTTGGCTCCTTTGTCTAGTATGAGGTAACTGTATTTTTATGGGTTTGTCTCTATGTCTTCTATTCTGCACCATGATGCAATCAATAATGTGAAAAGAGAGCCTACAGAGTGGGAGAAAATCTTTACCACACACACTTCTGATAGAGCACTAATCTCCAAAATTTCAAAGAACTTACAAAACTTTACACCAAAAATACAAAGAACCCAATCAATAAATGGACCAAGGATTTGGACAGACAATTTACAGAAGAGGATGAACAGGTGATCAATAAATATATGAAAAAGTGTTCAACATCTCTAGTAATTAGAGAAATGTAAATTAAAACAACTCTAAGATTTCATCTTACTCCAATTAGAATGGCTATAATCAAGAACACAAACAATAATAGATGTTGGCATGGCTGTGGGGAAAAAGGCACACTTTTACATTGCTGGTGGAGTTGCAAATTGGTTCAGCCACTCTGGAAAGCAGTGTGGAGATTCCTCAGAAAATTTGGAATGGACCCACCTTTTGACCCAGTTAACCCACTCCTCGGTTTATATCCAAAGGACTTAAAGTTAGTATACTACATTAATGCAGCCACATCAATGTTTATAGCAGCTCAATTCACAATAGCTAGACTCTGGAACCAACCTAGATGCCCTTCAACAGATGAAAGGATAAAGAAGCTATGATATAGCTTCTTTGGAATACTACTCAGTTATAAAGATGGAAGAATATTATGGCATTTGCAGACAAATGGATGGAATTGGAGATTATCATGCTAAGTTATAAAGAGGAAGAATATTATGGCATTTGCAGACAAATGGATGGAATTGGAGATTATCATGCTAAGTGAAATAAGCCAATCCCAAAAAAACAAAAGACAAATGTTTTCCCTGGTAAGTGGATGATAATATAAAATCTGGTTGGGGTGGGTAGGGGGTGAGAGAAGAATGGAGGAACTTTAGATTATATAGAGGGAAATGAGAGGGGAAGGGGAAGGGGTATAAAAATGGTGGAATGAGACAGACATCATTACCCTATGCACATGTATGATTAATAATAATGATATGAATGTACATCATGCACAACCATAGAAATGAAAATTTATGCCCCATATGTGTATAATGAATTGAAATGAAGTCTGTAAAAATAAAAAATAATAAAAAAATATATCAGGGGATCAAAAACCCAATTTGTGCAAGTGTTTTGTCTCTTTCTACTCAAGCACTGTATTCCTCCAGTTAACACTTATCTCAGTAAGAGCCACAATGAGCTTAACCCATAAACTTGAAACCTGGACATCTATGAGATTTCTTTCTCCTTTATGTTCTGCATCTAATCCATTACAAACTCCAGCTGAATTAATTGCTGCATTGCTTTGAAATCAGGGTACTGCTCTTCAGCAATACTTTGAAGATACTACTCAATGTCTCCAGCACCTGTTACTAGTGAAAAGTCTGCTGGAAGGCCATCATTATTAGGGGGTGATTCATATTTTCTTTTGAAGGCTTTTGAGATATTCCATACATTCCTAGGCCTAAAAGTAGATTTGTTTTTATTGATCCTACCTAAGACTTGATACACTCTTTACAACTGAAGACTTATATACTTCTTCCAGTCTCAAAACTCATTGTCTCCTTGAATATTACCTTTCGATTCTTTTCTGTCCCCTCTGCATCAGTCTAGATCTAGTCAGGAGACACAACCCCCTTCAGTGATTTTTAACAGACAAGTTAACCTAAAGTATTTACTCTGGCAAAGGATGAAAAGTGGGTACTGAGGAATAACTGCAGGAGGCTTCTACCATCACTGTGGTTAGAGGAACAAAAGAATGAGTTTAGAAATGTTAAAATGTAGAAACTTGGAGGAGGGATCGGGAAGAAAAGAAATTTATACCTCCACTCTGGGTGTGCTGGCGAGTCGGTACTAGTGATTCTGAGGGGCTTAATGAGACTGGTTATGCAAGTTTTGGAACAACCACAGACTGAATTAACTTTTACCACTGAACTTTGCTACCAGACAGGCATTAAATATGATTCCTTAGAACTCATCTACTCTCGGAATTCAGTGGGCTGCCTTCAACTCCCAACAATGGCTTTGGGGTATTGGGATATAAATCAATTTTCCTTTTGCTTTTCAGCTCAGCAATATATTTTAAGCCTGTCTATGTATTTGGAGCAGGTAGGAATGACTACCTCACTTATTAAGTCACTTGTCAGGCGTTTCTGTCCACTTCACTCACCCTAATCTAAAGTGTCATCACTTCTTCCTCAGATTATTAGTACCATCTTCTAGCTTGTCCACCTGCATTTATTCTAGCATGTCTGCCATCTTTTCTCCATCCTCTGGCAAATGTTTTCTAAAAGCCAATCCAAGAACACCATCTCTCATTTGCGTCTCTCCTTCCCATTACACTTGAAGACAGAAATCTTTCCTAGGTCTCACAGGGCCCTGGGCATCTGGACCCAGTACCCCTCTGGCATCCTGCTCTTTTCTGTGTCCCCTGCCCCTCTATTTTTGTGTCCTGTTCTCACACAGGACAAAGTCTTTGAATGTCCTGGTGCTCTGCCTCTCTTTTCAGCTCTGTGTCATTTAGTCCTCACTCATCCTATACATCACAAGTCCAATGTCATTTCCCCAAGAGGCTTTCCTTTCCTTCCTCAAACTAGTTCAGGTCTCTGTGTAGTCTCCCAACCTTGGATACCTTTCCTTTTTATAAATTTATCACAGATTGTTTGAAAATGTCTGCTCTGTGGGACTATAAACTCCAGAAGAGAAGAGTCATAAGCACCCTAAGCTCCTTGTAAGAGCTTCCTGCATACTGTAAACATTTAATGCTACCTACAGAATGGATAAATGAACTATACAGAAAACTGATTGAATTTCAACATGCATTGCACCTCTAAGCCTATAATACCTACCCTTTCTCTAAACTTCTGACATATATATATATACATATATATATATTTCATATACCTACCCTTTCTCTAAACTTCTGACATATATATATATATATATATATATATATATATATATATATATATATTTCATTCAATACATTTCCTCTTTTTGTCCATGGACTTGGTACTCTTGACATATTACTGGTCACAATCAGATCTATTATTTTTGAATTCCCAGTGTCTAGCACATTGCCATGGAGATAACATGTGATCAACAAACTATTCTTATTATTCTTCACCATCATGATTAAGAACTTAATACCATTAGAGTTAATTCAGTAAAATTTTGCTAATTATTTCCTCAAATAGTGTACAACTGTTAAAGCCTGCTCTTCTCAAGTAACGATGTGTGATACACACACACTCTCACACACACACACACACACACACGAATGACTTTGTTAGGCAGTGCAAAGTTTCATGGGTTTTCAGCCCTTTATATTTTATTTATTTTTTTTAGGATAATTATTTTTTATTTTTACAGACTACATTTTGATTCATTGTACACAAATAGGGTACATCTTTTCATTTCTATGGTTGTGCATGGTGTAGTTTCATATCATTTGTGTAATCATTCATGTACATATGGTAATGGTATCTGTCTCCTTCCACCATTTTTAAATTAATGACATACTAAATATTAAAATGCTTTACTTTGACTGAAAATACACGTGTCTTTAAATGGTGTTCGAAATGGTTTAAATTACACAGATGTGGTCACCACGCAGTGAAATCTTAGAAAGACCCTGAAGAATTCTCTAAGAATGATACATGAGCCAAGGACATGACATTCATCTTGGAGGATTTTTCTCCCACTGAACAAGTTTGATAAAATACCTTTTCTTCCACTTTGACCTTAAGCACTTGAAAATCACTTGTTTTACAAAAATCCCTTGTGGCCCAAGATTATGGCAACCTGAACAGTGACTTCTATCTCATATTTCAATTGTGCATGGTTTATCACTTTAGTTTAAGGGAATACTTTTGCATAGAAGTTTTTAGATAGATTCACTCCCATGCCTCCATTGGCCTCCTCTGTACTTCATAAGGAACAGGTTTGTGTTTTTAAACCAGCTTTAAGCACAATACTGTGTCTCCACCGCCTTGTCTATTAGAATCTCCCAGCTGCATAGCAGCAACACACAAATGTGCACTTAGTCAGGTTCTGTGTTTCAGCAATCTTCTTATCTTTGCCATTTTTATGAAATGAGTTGATTTTATTTAAGCAACAAGCTTGGTAGTATCTTACATCTCATTTTCAGGAAGTCTCTCAAATATCTTCTAGTGCTGTATTTAGAGTTCTTTGCCACCAGGTTGTCAGGCTTGTTAACGGTGTGATTGACACTGCAGACCTCTCTAAATTTAGGTTAACTTTCATCTATCATCACTGTCCAGATATTTTAGTTTGGCATGTCCAGGAGGCATAATAACCAATGCTTTGCCAGAGATCTATAAATATTGGGAAGAATTTCATGTTTCCATTTGACATCCAGCATGTCTCAATGAATAGTGATCTCAGTCCTTTGAATCAGCCGACTAAATAAATAAAGGAGTCTTTTTTTAATTTTTAAATATTTTTTCAGACTTCATTTTGATTCATTGTACACCTATGGGGTACAAATTTTCATTTCTATGGTTGTGCATGATGTACATTCATACCATTCTTGGTGAAATAAGCCAATTCCAAAAAAACAAAGGCTGAATGTTTTCCCTGACAAGTAGATGATGACATAAAGGAGTCTTGCCATGAATTTTCCAGATATTTATAGATTCAGGAAAGTTTCTTTGTTCAAATTGAAGTGAGAAAATATCTCCCAGGAGATATCCTTTTCTATAAGATCATTATGAAAATATATTAAAGTCAGATTTTATGCTGCACACAATGTTTATTACATTGTGTATTATTACAATGTTTATTACATGGAAAATTCTTAAAATTTATAAAATCACTTGTAAGTATAATTGTCATTAATAAATTATCAAATTATTTACTAAAATGTACTAAATGTAAAATTTGTTTACAAAGAAATAAGTAGCATGCTATTTTGTTCCTTTGAAATCTGTTGAATTTTGTCTGATTTTCTCTAAAGGATTATATCTGGTTTCTTTTAATCTGGCATTTTTATATATATATACACTATCTTTTCATGGAACTAATGATAGCTTTTGTTTGTCAGCCTCAAATATACACTTATAGTCATCATGGACCAAGTCAACTTTTTAAATAAATAAAAGAATGGTTCATTTGTAGGGATTGATCTCAATACTTTACAGCCTATTTCAAAGGTATAGAGTTGTACTTAATTGTGGTCTAGGTAAATATTTTCCACATCAGCCTAGGACATGATCATTCTTATTTTGTATAAAGCAAAGTCTCCAAAACATATTTTCCAATGGCTGTCACTACTTTAGATTTAAATAATAGATACCTAGTATTTTAACTTTTCTAGGACTTTTTAGTGTACAGTGAAAGAGAGGAGTTCCATTAGACACATTTAAAACTAAGAACTATACTAATGAAGCAAAAAGTTATTAAAAGCAATGTGTTACTTCAATGAAAATCTTTTTTTAAAGTATTTTTATTTTTTATTTTATTTTTTAAGTTATAAAGAAGAACATTTTTATTTACACAGCAGTGTTTTAATAACCAGGAAAATTTTGGAAGAGAACTAGAAAAATAGTTAAAAGATAAATGGATTTATGTTTCAATATTATGATTTTTCACATACACAAAAGTTCATTTTTACTTTTTAAAAATCCTTCAATTTCAGACAGGACCCTAAGAGAGTTGTTAACATTCTTTGGTCAATACATTTGATAGGGTATTTTCTTTTTTCAGTACCCTAAAAGTATTTTTTAAATAATTATTTTAATCAAATTCAGCCTGATATGTGAATTCAGGTATTTAAAAATCAGAATTTTCTCTGGAAGGTGCATTGTTATGAAGTTGGTGGCCCAATCAGGGGCCAGGCAGAGATGCTTTTCCAAAATTCATTCATCAGGGATGTGAGAATTTGGCCTCCTTCCTTTGTTTTTTAAATGTATTTATTTATATTTTTCATATTTTAAAATTTTTAGTTAAAATGGAAAAAACACCTGAATTTTACTTATTTATATTTATGTGGTTCTGAGGATTGAACCCAGTGCCTCACATGTACCAGGTGAGTGCTCCACCACTGAATTACAACCCCAGCCCTTGGCCTCCTTTCTTGTTGTCATCCAGCTCCCAGAGAGATTGAGTCAGGGCAGGTCACACAGGGCGGAAAAAGAAGAGCCAGGGTCTCTTATCACCACAAAGTCCTAAAGCCAGGCAGTTTTCAGCCCCGAAGTTATTCCCATCAAAAGCCAGCCTTGGCAACTTAGTGAGGCCCTATGCAACTTAGTGAGACCCTATCTCAAAATTTAGTAAATAATTAAATAAATAAAATGGTCTGGGGATGTGGCTCAGTGATTAAGTGCCTCTGAGTTCAATCCCTGGATGAAGGCCCTCTCTGAAGCCTGTCCTGACTCTCCAGATGAACTTGGCCACTTCCTTCCATTGTACCCTGTGGAAACCATCACTGGGACATCTATGACACTCTCCTTCATGCATTTGCATACCCGTCTGTTCCTTTCACTTTCCATAATGCCCATGATCCCAGGAACACAACGGTTTTTCTCTCTAGAACCTCACATGAAATCTAGTATACCATCCATGCTCAGTGCAAGTCTCTTGACTCAGTTCTTCTGGACATGTTCCATGAAAGAAAGCATAGCCTGTAGCATCAGTGAACTCTGCAAGTGATCATGAAACTGGGGCTGCAGCATTAAATGAGCCAGAAAGTTTTGAGCAAATCCTCCCTAACCCAATATGAGCCAAGCTTCCCAACAGCCTTCTGAACAGCAAGAGTTTCCATCCACAGGTCATTCTCTTCCCAAGTTTTCACGCTGCAGTTATATCGATTAGCTTGTCTTTAGTGCCAAAGAAAGGGTCATTAGATTTGTTCAACTTTTGATCAATATTCAGACACTACTACCAGATGATTCCAGTTTAGTGATTGCAATTCCCTGTGAAATTTGTCTACACAATGCATGCTTCTTCTAGTGTATAAACTTGGTACAATCAAATGTGATACATTTGGGAGACAGATTCCTTTATTATTTTTCTCCTACAGAAAGAAAATTGGAAAAGTGTCTATTTGCTTTTAAGTGGAAAGGCATTGCATTTTCTAGATGCTCGCACTTCAGGAAATGTTAGGAACTTCTTGCTGAAATTTTTTAGAAGTGATCATCTTATTGCACATTTTATAGTCCAGACAAACTGTCATCACCATCCATGTGTTCCAATAACTACCTGCACATGCCCATTTCTTCCAGGAGGAGAAACAGTGATACTGACCCTCCTAAAATTTCTCATACATTTGAATTTTTATGTGCCAAGTCTGAGATCATCGAAAGCATGATGAGGCCGGGGATCAGCTCAGTGGTAGAGTGCTTGGCCTAGCATACATAAGGCCCTGGGTTGAAGCCCCAAAATACCGCCCCCGCCCCACAAACACACACACATACACTTATTGATGCATGCAAGTTTTCCCAAACTCAAACTCTAAAAATACCACTTTTAATAAATCCACCTTCAGTGCTGAGAATTGAACCCAGGCATCACATATGCTAAGCACACACTCCACCACTGAGCTACACACCAGATCCTTAACATTTTTAGCAATCATAGGAGCTTCACCAATCTTCAGACACTTTTTTTTTTTCAAAAGCATATGTATTCACAGACAAAAAAAAATGAAGGTGAGATTGTTTCTAGATAAATTTAGCTGGGGGGATAAGGAAAATATGATCTAATAGAGGATATCTCTAGATAAATTGAAGACCAAGAATGATATGGGAATTGGGGAACCTATTGCCACAGATTTCTCCTTTAAATGGAGGCCTTGATAGAATACATTCTGATTTATATTTATAATGAAAACGTGAAACAGAAATCTACTTTTCCATCCCAACTGGGTTTCCTCCAAACATGCTGCCTTCTCCCCAATGAGTCAGAATGGTGTGTACCATGTAACAGGCACAGTGCATCTGAAATGCTGACATTTCATTTTTAATTGAAACCAAATAGAAATAGTTCCACTGGGGAACAAGAAAGCAAAGCTGGCTTTTGATAGAAATTAATAGGGGAGAGACAGAAATGCTCTTCTCTATCATAAAATAGTCCAGCGTGGAAGGCTGCCAGTCCTCTTTCCTGAATCTGAGATTATCTCCAGGATTACATTCAGCAGGAAGAACACATCTTAGGAGGGTGGAATGAGAAATCATATTCGGATGGACATATCAAATGACATGAAATGAAAAACAAGAAAATGAAAAACACTTCCTTGCTTCTATTTTTTAAATTGTATGAATGCAGAGTTCAAGGAAAACTGTTGGATTTTACTGCAAACAAATGATAACAAAAGCAAAAGAGTTCATAGTATCAACAAAATATCTACAAAAATAAATCAGAAAATACATACTTTGGAAGGTAAGATAAACTTACTTTGCTAGGACTAAAAATCCTCCTATCAGTGAGACACATTTCTTTTTAAAAATAGTTTTCTAGAAATACCTATAGCAGTAGTGCTTTTTCCAGTTGTAGTGTGAATACTAATAAAGACTAAATTTTGTCTATGTGTATATGGATTATAGAATATTTTAATCAGAATTTAATATTTAGTATACCAAATAATATTGTGAATATAACTGTAGCCTTCAGAAAATATTTTATTGTCAAAAAAAAGACTTTGAATGTAAAAAGTCATAATTTTAACAAAAGCATTTATCTTTATGTCAGCATTTCTAGAATGGATCTGGAGTACTTTGCACAGAAAATGTTGTCTTTCCTCTGAGTCATTTTCAGATCTCCCTCAGTGAGAACTGGGGCTAGGATGCAGAAGGGCAGGGCGTGGAGGCTGAGGGGTTCCCTAGTCCGATGTTGCAGAGAGGCACTTCAGATAAACGACAATGTGATGTGATTCCTGCCGTAGCTGAGACAGGAACAAAGTGCTTTTTCGATACCATTTCAAGGAGTGGGTGGCAAATGGAACGAGGGACATGAGAACAGATCTAGCAGGGAGGGAACGTGCCTACATGTGTTGAATTGTTTCCAGAATGTGGAAATTGCACAGGTTTCTAAGTTGAGTTTTAAGGGAAGAGAAGGAAAGTTTGAGATTTCAAGAGAAAGGAAGGACAACCAGTAACATGTATCTGGCTATTCATTTGTTTTTTTCCATTTGAATATTTTCAAAGTTTCTCCCTGGTGACCTTGACTGATTTCTTGAGCTAGCTCAGAATAAGGTTTTATGTTCATTAGAAATGATCAAAGTAATACGTGGTGTGTTTTAAAGACCGAAGGCCAGATGTTCTCACTCTTCCGGAGCACTTGAGCCTGTTCTGACCTCTTGAAGGCCACCAGGCATGCCCGGTGAGAAGAATGCAGCCCTGTGGGCCACACAGTGACATTTCCCTGGTGTAGATCACTGATTCTTCTGGAGGTTTCTCCACATACAATAATCTCTGCAAATTCTGCCTACAGAATTTTAAGGAAAATCAAGAGGACCAATGAACTACAAAATGTTTTTTAAAATTATTGAGAAAAAAAAAAATGAGCATTCATGTACCAAAAAACAAAAAAACAAAAACAAAAAAGTCTCCCTTACTCCTGGCTGTATCTGATACTCCATAAAATTTCACAAAATTAATATCTAAGTTACCTGATAGAAAATAATTTAATGACTCCTTTGAATAAGTCTAATAAAAATAAGAAACCAATTATCTTGGTTTCAAACTTGCTACAATTAAAGAGAAACTCAGAGTGTTTCTCCCTAAAGAATCTTCCTGTTATAACGAAAGATACTCCAATATGCTCTGAATAGATGTTTAAAATCTCTCTCGTAAGTTCTGGAAATCTCTCACATTGAAACAGTCCCAGCTTGACAGCCCTGCAATAACCATTAAATATTAAAATAACATTAAAGAGCAACTGCTCAGCTCATGGATTTAGCTGCAAAACTCCGATTCACACTAATGGGACTCACATGGCTAAATCCCCATGTGCTATACTGAAAATTTACCCCCAAGGATCCCAGGATCAGACACAGTCAAGGAAATGATGAATTCACTTTGAAAAACATAATCGATCCAGGACCAAACAAATCATTATTATTCATGAAATTTCAATCACATGATCATTATAAAAATCAGATCATCTAAGATTTAACAACATCAAATTTGCATTCATATAATATATGTTTGCGGTAAAATAAAATTCATACTTCTATTGCAAGATAATTTGGATGTTGTAAAGATACATATAAAGTTATTTTTTAAAATGTGTCTCATTTATGAAAATATCCTACAGCCAAAATTTAATTCTAAATATTTTTATGTGCACTATTTCTACAGACACTGTTATGATTTAGATATGAGGTATCACAAAAAGCAAACAATTAGATTATGAGAGTTGTAACGTAATCAGGAGATTAATCCACTTGATGGATTAATCATTTGAAATGACTACTGTACTGGGTAGTAACTATAGGCCACTAGGATGTGGCTGGAGGAACTAGGTCAATGGAGGCATGCCTTCGGGGTTTATATTTTTTGTCCCTGGGGCTTTGCACTGTCTCTCTCTCTGCCTCGTGGCTGCCACCAGCCCAGCAGCTTTCCTCCTGCACACCCTTTCACAGTTATGAAAACATCACCTCAGGCTCAGAGCAACAGAGTTGGTCCTCTATGGACTGAACCTCTGAAACCATGTGTCCAAAATGAAACTTTTCCTCCTGCCAGGTATTTTGGTCACAGCAATGAAAAGCTGACTAACACAGATACTATTACTATAATTCTTAAGCTAAAGGACTACTTTTGTTGTTGTTGATATATGTTTAATGTGGAAGGAAAAGAAAACAGCAGCAGTACCTGATCATATTACTATTTCAAGTTATATGGAGATCTCAACTTTGTTGGTGGGGTGAGTACTGGGGATTGAACTCAGGGGCACTCAGCCACTGAGCCACATTCCCAGCCCTATTTTATGTTTTATTTAGAGACAGCATCTCACTGAGTTGCTTAGTGTCTTGCTTTTGCTGAGGCTGGAGATTCTCCTGCCTCAGCCTCAAGAGCCTCTGGGATTATAAGCATGTACCACCATGCCCGGCCTACATCTTAACTTCTCAAGAGAATTTCTTTGAAGAATATAGAAGTTTTCATATAGTGACTACACATTATAATAATCAGCCATGTTAACTATCTTATAAGTAGTTTCAAATTACTGAAAAGGCAGTGTTTTTTAAACTTTGTTTTGTTTTATTTGTTTTTTAAATTGACAGATAAAATTGTTGTATTTATCATGTAGACAGGATATATAAAGAAAAGTGTTCTAGATTACAATTTAGCTTAGCTAAATACCAAACTAGAACAAATCACTTAATCATTTTATTAGGTATAAAACGAGAAGGATGGGCATGAGAAGCTTCTATGTCTAGCAATTCATGATTTTCTTGTGTGATAGCTACTTTGGTTCATACTATGTCTGGTGAGATTTTCCCATTTTGCCCCATTCTCACCATCACCCCCACACATGCATGGGCCCATACACACACACAAGCTAGAGAAAGCTTTTATTAAATCTTATGTAGAATTCTGGTACAAATACATTTGTAATATTCTTTGAAATTCTGTTGGTCAATATTAAAGTGTTTACCAGAATTGAAAGAAGTCTAGAGAATGAGAACTAGGTTTCATGGATAAAGCACCCAGGTGGGAAATCTGGAGCTCTGACTCCATTACTAAGCAACATCTTGACTTTGAAGAGATCACTTCATGTCTCTGCATTGCATTTCTTGTTTTAAAAATGCAATATTGGACCAGATGGTCACTAAGTCCATAGTCAACTCTAAGATTAGATACCTCTAACTAATATATCACTATTATAAATGAAACAATATTGTCTTAAGTTGGTAGACAAGTAGAAGGCTGTGTGTGTGTGTGTGTGTGTGTGTGTGAGAGAGAGAGAGAGAGAGAGAGATGGTGAAGGATGAAGGATAAAGCTAAGGTGAATTTGGATCATTTTGGAAATTCAACAATGTTTCTAAAAAACTGTGCTCGAATCCAAAATTTTAAGAGTTTTATATGATTTGAAAATTTTTAGAAGTCAAAGATTTTCTAATCATTTTGAGCACTTATTGCATGTCAGGTATGAGTCTAACAGTCCTGGAGATACTATCATATTTAATCCTCACTCTGAACCTAAGAGGAGTTATAATTGTACCCATTTTCTAGATAAGAAAATGAAGGCCTGAAGAGTCCTTTGCCCTGTAACTATTATAACTAAATGAAGAAATGTAAGAGAGGGACTGGGTCATGTTCTCTGAAGAGTCCTAGCCTTTTGGAGTTAACATGACAGGGAACTAAGCTCTGATTTCAGTTGGGTGTGATGAAGAATGCTTGTAATCCCAGCTACTCAGGAGGCTAAGGCAAGAGCATCAGATTGCATGTTTGAGGCTAGCTTGGGCAGCTTAGTAAGATCCTGTCACAAAATAAAATAAAATTCTCAGTGGCAGAGTTCCTGTTAGGATGTGTGAGGTCCTGGGTTCAATTCCCAGAAACTCAAAAAGAAGAAAAAAATAGACTCTTAATTCTTTAGTTTTTAAAAACAATGTTAGTACCACTACCAGCTCAATACCCAATTGTGCATACTATTTGCTCACTCTAGCACTGATAGTATTTCTTTTGACTACTACAAAATTGGAGTTATAATTTTCTTAGTAAAATCACATTGTCTGGTACATAAATGGCTTTTGGAAGAATGTAGGAGAATTCCTCTTCCCAACCAAGATGAGAACATGGACTGGATTACCCAGCCTCCTAAGTAAGCCAAAAATTTAGACAAAGTATATAATAATAGGTTTCACATAGGGCAACAAAGAACAGTGAACTCTGAAAGAAAAGAAACAAAAAAATGAGACTGCAATCACCTAAGTTAATGATTTGAGAGAGTTTCAGATCTGCAATGCAGGGAGAGAATACCAAAGCCCATCCAGCTGGTTGTCTGAGTTAAGAAGACAAGAGTGAAAGTCTGAGAAAGCCAAAGCATCCCAAATCACAGGACAGAGGACCAGATAGAGACACCCCTGAATATCCAGCCAAGTCCTACATGCATGTGATAGAACTTTCCATGAACCAGAAAAGGATCAGAAGTAACATTACCCAGTGCTCACATAGACAGGTATGGTGTCTATAACCACCAGCCAGGCTAGAAGATCTCATAATTCACAGGGTATTGGGTAGAGTATTCATCAGGGCCTTGCATCACTAGTGGGAATTATTATTAGCCCTTGACTAAATACAGCGCAGTCCTATCTAACAAATTTTAAAAACTAGGTACCCCAAGATCAAACTGCTTATAAGTGATATAACCACATTCCATGGGGTGAAATGTCAAGATATATAAGAATATTTTTTTAAAAATCCAGCACTCAAATAAAGAAAATCCAAAATGACTGAAATCCAAGCAAACATTATCATATAGGTTTTTAAAAAAGCAGGAAAATCTGACAAGATATCATCTCATACCTGTTAGGATGACTATTACTTAAAAAAGAAAAATGGCATCAAGGATGTGTAGAAATTACAATACTGTATGCTGTTGGTTAGATTGTAAAATGGTATAGCCACTATGGGAATACAGTACGGAGTTTCTTCAAAAAATTAAAAATAGAATCACCATATGATCCAACAATCCTACTTCTGGGTATATGCCCAGAAGATTAATATCAAGGTCTCAAGGTGATATCTGTGTATTTGAATCTTTTGTTTTCATAGTCTTGCTAAGGATTTGTCAACTTTTTTTCTCAAAGAAACCAACTCTTACTCCTATTGATATTTTTGTTGTTTTTCTATTCTCTATTTCGTTTACTTCAACTCCAGTCATTATTCCTTCCTTCTATACATATTAGTCTTAGTTTGTTCTTCTTTGGTCTTTTATTTTCTTTTCTTGTAATATATTTGGTATCAGGGCAATGCTGGCTTCACATAATGAATTGGAGGATATTTCCTTAATACTATTTTTTGAATGACTTTTAAAATAGGATAATATTTCTTTCTCAAATATTTGGTACAATTTACCAGTAATTTTATCTGATTCTGCAGCTTTTTTTTTTTTTTCTTTTTGAGGTGCTGGGAATTGAACCCAGGGCCTTGTGCTTGTGAGGCAGGAACTCTACCAACTGAGCTATATCCCCAGCCCTTTGTTTTGTTTTGATGGCAAAGCCAGGGAGGTATTTACTGCAGATTCTATTTCTTTAATATATGCAGAGATATTCACGTCATCTAATTTTTCTAGAGAAGTTTTGGTTATTTGTAACTTTCAAGAAATTTTGGACTATTTCATATTAGAAAAAGTCATCTTCACAATAGCCAGAGACAGAAACAATCTAAATGTCCATAAATGGATGACAGATAAAGATAATGTGCTAAATACACATCATATAATATTGTTCAACCATTAAAAAAAAGAGAGAAAGTCCTACAAGTGTGATCACATGGATGAACCTCTGGACATTACCCTAAATGAAATAAGACAGTTCAGGAACAAATGATTCCACTTTATAAGGAATCTAAAAAACAGTCAAACTTTAGAACACAAAGAAGCATTGCCAGGATGGTTTCAGGGGTTAGGGAAAGGGAAAAATGAGAAATAGATACTGAATTAGTCTAAAGTTTCATTTATGCAAAATGAGTTCTAGAGATCTTCTGTATAACATTTTGCCTTTAATTAATAACACTGTAATACGCACTTACATTTAAAAAAATTTTTTTTAGTTGTCAATGAATCTTTTATTTTATTTATTTAAATGTGGTGCTGAGTATAGAACCCCAGGTCTCCCACATAGCAGGTAAGCACTCCACCACTGAGCCACATCTCCAGCCCACTTAAAATTTTTTGAGAGGGTAGATCTTACAATAGAAAATGAAAGAGAAAACTTAAGACCCATATGCCTCATGAACACAGATGCAAAAATCCTAAACAAAATTGTAGTGTATCAAATTCAACAATATATAAAATGTGGTGGGATTGCAAATTGGTGCAGCCACTCTGGAAAGCAGTATGGAGATTCCTTTGAAAACTCAGAATGGAACCACCATTTGACCCAGCTATCCCACTCCTTGGCCTATACCCAAAGGACTTAAAATCAGCATACTACAGTGATGCAACCACATCAATGTTTATAGCAGCCCAATTCACTATAGCTAGATTGTGGAATCAACCTAGATGGCCCTTCAATAGATAAATGGATAAAGAGACTGTGGTATATATACACAATGGAATACTATTCAGCCATAAAGAATAATAAAATTATGACATTTGCAGGTAAATGGATGGAATTGGAGAAGATCATGTTAAGTGAAATAAGCCAATCCCAAAAAAACAACGGCCGAATAATTTCTCTTATAAGTGGTTGATGACACATAGCGGCAGTGTGGGGAGGCATGGGAAGAATGGAGAAGGGATGGATTGTCTAGAGGAAAATGAGGGGTGATTAGGGGGTGGGGAAGGAAAGTTAATAGAATGAGACAAACATCTATACCCTATGTATATGTATAGATATGCAAATTGTATGATTCTACTTTTTGTACAACCAGAACAAAGATAGCTGTACTCCAGTTGTGTACAATGAACTAAAATAAAAAATTCAATTAAAAAAAATATATATATATTAAATGGACAATATGACCATGTGGGATTATCACAGAAATTCAAGGCTGGTTTAGCATTTGAAAATCAATCAGTGTAAGTCACCATATTCAAACAAAATTTTTACAGAAAAACTATTCAATATTAACAAATTCCAATATCCATTCCTGATTAAAACTCTTAGCAAATTAGAACTCAAAGGAAAGTTTCTGGTAAAGGATGTTGGAAAAGTCTATGGATAACATCATATTTAATAGTGAAAGACGGTTTTCCCTTTAAAATCAGGAGCAATGTAAAAATGTCTCATTTGACCATTTCTATTCCACATTGTATTTCAGGGCAGAGCCAATGTTATAAGACTAGGAAGAAATAAAAAATGTTAAGATTGGAAATGATGAAGTACAACCATCTTTCTCAGAAGACATGATCACCTGTATTGCGTATCTGGCAGCATCTACCTCCACAAAAAGCAATTAAAACTAATAATGAGCTTAGCCAGGTTGCAGAATACAGGATAATTTATGCAAAAATCAACTACATTTTCAACTACATTTTCTTAGATTAGCAGGAACAGCAATAAATTTAGTAAACTGATATATGTGGATAAATTTAACAAAAAATGTGTAAGAGCTGTACACTGAAAACTGAAAAGCATTGATAAGAAAAATTAATTATCTAAGTAAATGGAGTGATACAACCGACCTGGGTCAAAGACCCATATTCTTAAAATATCATTTCTCCTCATATTGATCTACAGATTCAACACAATCCCATGGAAAACTTTAGCAAGCTATTTTCATAGAAGTTGACAAGATATTTCTAAAATTTACTATGATGTCACTGAGATATTGACCATAACATAGACAAATACAGTAGATTCCAGAAATACACATACCCAAAAGGAAAAATCACTTTCAGCAAAGATAGAAAGGCTATCCAACGGAGAAAGAATAACCTTTTCTGCAAGTGTTACTGGACCAATTGGATATTAATATGCAAAATAATAACAATAGCTTTGATTCATACTTTTTTAACATA
>JAJEJO010002082.1:386952-408617 GCA_020662805.1 Glaucomys volans
ACCACTGAGCCACATCCCCAGCCCTATTTTGTATTTTATTCAGAGACAGGGTCTCACTGAGTTGCTTAGGGCCTTGCTAAATTGCTGAGGCTGGCTTTGAACTCGCGATTCTCCTGCCTTAGCCTCCCAAGTGCTGGGATTACAGGTGTGCGCCACCGCGCCCGGCTCATATACTATATTTTTTAAACTAAAAAAAAAAAATAGGATGCGAAGTGATTTGAACAGATGCTTCACCAAAGAAAATATACTGAATGATAAATAATCATATGAAAACATTCTCAACAACATTAATCAATAAGGAAATGCAAATCAAAACCACAATGGAATGCAACTACACACCTATTAGTGGCCATACCTCATGTTGTCAGGGATATAGTGGAATTGGAACTCTTCCACACTTCTTACAATGTTGGTGCAAATATAAAATGGAGCTACCACTTTGGAAAATGGTGTGGCCATTTCTTAAAAACTAAATACATACCTAACCACATAAACAAATCATTCCACTCCTAGGTGTCTACCCCAGACCAATGAAGGCTTATTTCCATATAAAAATTGGTGCACATGGCAACTTCATTCATAATATCCCCAAACTGGTAACAACTCAAATGGCCATTAATAGGCAAATGGAAAAACACATGGTGATAACATGCATTAAAAAAGGAATAGAAAGTTGATACATGAAATGGCAAGGATCAGTTATAAAATAATTATGCTGAATTAAGAAGCTAGATCAAAGGAATAATGTATATACTGTATGATTCCATGTACATAAAATTGCACAGAAGCAAACTCTTTGTAGGGGCAGGAAGTAAACTATTGATTACCTGAAGATGGAGGTGGAGGGGAAGAGGGATGGAAGGCGGGCAGGAGTGAGAAGGGGGAATAACAGAGGCCTAAGGAAATGTTTTAGAGAAATAGAGATGACATTTCCTTCATTGATTTCAACACAGAACTATGTCAAAAGTATCAAATTGAACATTTAAATTGGTACAATTTATTGAATGTCAAATAAGTTCATGAAACAGCTAAATTGTCATCAAATAAAAAATTGGTATTGTTGAGTATTTGGTTTTCTTATTTTCTTTTCATTATAACAATCCAGTGAGCTGAGTATATTTATTTTTGTCATATTATTGTTTACATGTAACAGATGATGACTCTGAGACTGAAAGATATTATCTTGACCAGTGTCAGATAATCTCTGTTGACAAACATGATGTGGAGTTCTTTAGGAGCAAGAGAAATAAAAGATGAACCTGATTTCATTATGGTGGTCTCGAACATTTCCACTCCTGGTTCCTCATCATCCCTTTCATGACCCTGGGAAATTCTCAGTAAATTCAAGACTCTACATCACTTCCAATTCCCAAGCTCCCAAAAAATTTGAGGTAACATTTCATTTCACTCTGCACTGTCCAGGGCAGTATCCACTAACCAGGTATACAACTGAACCCTTGAAATGTGCTTCTTAGGACTGAGATGTAGTGTAAGTATAAGATAAAGCCCACATTGTGAAGATCTCATTAATAAATTTTATACTGACTCCATGTTGAAATTATAATATTTTGCAAATATTGGGTTAATTAAAATATGTTATCAAATTAATTTCACTAGCTTTTTATTTTAATGTGATTCCTAGAAAATTATAAATGGTGTGTGTCTTGCAGCACTGATATAAATCAGACTGAGCAAGGCAATGTTATACCTTTCACTATGGCAATTTCAGAAAATAATGAACTCATGTTTTAATCGTGCTGTTATGTAGCTTCAGTTTTATAAGAGGGGAAGGCTTTCTGCAGGGTGCCAATGGGGAAGTCTGGGTGCCAAGAGGGAAATTAGGAGGAAGGAGTGCAGCTAATAGGGAACTCAGAGTAAGGAAGTGAGGATTATTAGATCCCAACTCTGCTAAGTCAACTTTATAAGTCAAAGCAGTTCTCATGCTGGAATGCTTTGGGGTAGAATGCCAGCACCTTGATGTGACAAGCTGTGGCAACCATGTAAGAAAGAGCCAAGGCTGTCTTTACCCCGTTGAGGACATATCTGTGTAACTACCACTTAGGCAAGATTTGGAGCAGCAGCAACAGTTTTGGACTCTGAGGACTAAACCCTCAATCTCCTCCCCAAAGCCTTTCCCTCACTCCCACATACCATATTGCTCCCTAATGTTCTTATTTCTCAGTCAGCTAGAGTTCTGCCACTGTGTTTGAAATTTGTGTGAGTGTCAATGAATCTTGGAAACTTTTCTTGTGCCCACGGTGCTAACTCTCCACTCTAAGGCAGGTGAATGCTTGAGTAGCCATTGTAGGGGCAGAATTGCTACATTCCACAACTTGGTAGGCAGTGTTCAGTTCTCATCCTTGGGCTCATGTGAAATACTGGTGAAACTACCAAACATGACAAAAAAGAGTGGAGCCTTGCAGTAAAGTGGTGCTCTCCCAGACTCTTCCCTTGGCAATGTCTAGTGCTGCCTTGTTAACCTCTTCCCCAAGTGTCACCTTTCCGTTTTGATGGATGGCATCATCCCATTGGATCTGTTAAGGAGGCAATATGCAGCCATCCCTTCTATCATCTTCCGAATTTGAAATCAACGGAAAAACAGATCTAGGAGTTGGATTGTAAGAGAATATGGCTTTAAATTAGATGCCCAGAAAGCTCCCTAATACTTCCTCTATGAATGGAAGAGACACCCACCACATCAGATGGAGCTGGACAGCAAAGGTTTACACCAAACGGAGTACCCAAACTAGCAGACCAGCGTCAACATTCTGTGGCATCCACTCAAGAAAAGAAACCAGAGAGGCCTTGAGCATGCCTGAGCATGCTCAGTAATGTCAGCCAAACTCTACACAGATAAGCCTGTGGGGGGAGATGAGACATAAGAGGACAGGCAAGTTACCCTAGCAGAAGCCCCTTGGCCTACAAACATCAGGCCAGGGACAACACCCCATCCAACCCCTGATCCTACAAGATTGTATTTGTCTTGAGTTGTCAAAGACGTGCCGGGATTTTTTGTAACTGTATTTGTCATTATTTTGACACACACACGTATAGAAGGCACTCCTCTTAATGCAAGTTCCATTCATTCATTCCCAAAAGTATTTGGCCAGCACATGTTATAGGCTAGTTTCTGTTCTAGGTGAAGAATGTTCCAGATGAAGAAAGAGAAAAAACTTCTATCTTCATGGAACTTATAATTTAGTGAGGGAGACTGAAAATATTAATGAATAAAATATATGGTACAACAGATGGTGATAAATGTTATAGATAAAAGAAATATAAACAAGGGTTGAGCATAGAACCTATAATGTCAAACAGAGTGATCAGGGAAGCCACTCTGGGAAGGTGGCATTAGATAAAGATGAAAAGAAGTGAGCCCTGCAGATGTTTGGGGAAAGTGCTCTAAGCAGAGTAAACAGCAAGTGCAGAGGGCTGGAGAGGGATGCCTGACATGCTGGGAAAAGCTTAATCTCTGTCTTCAGGGCTATTGTGTGTTCATGGCCTATTACTCCAGCCTTTTCCTATTTGTGTTTGAAAGTTCAGACTTTGAATAGTTCTACACGGCTCTGGGTCTCCAGCTGTAACATTCCCCTGTACCATGTACCATCTACAAACAAGCTGTACACATGTTCTCTTCAGCAGCTCTGAGCCTGCCTCACCTTCCCTCAAGGCTATGTGTTCCTGGAGGGCAGACGACCTCTCTTCATTACACGTCTCTGGATTCATCAGGCACCCAGCAAACACCATTCAGAAAACAAGTTTTCAATATGTATGCACTGAAGGGCGCTCCTAGACTATGGCCTCAAGGACTTCTGTGAAAAATCTGCCTCTTGATGTCTGTGGGATTCTCTTTTATAGTGACTATGGGTTTTCCCAAAAGCAGTGGCTTTATTGAGAACACAAGGTTGACAAACATTGACATATTTAGTCCATAATTATCATAGCACATACCACTGTCTTAGTTCAGGCTGCTATAACAAAATTATTATAGACCTGGTGGTTGAAACAACAAACATTAACTTGTCACAGATGTGGAGGCTGGGAAGTCCAAGACCGCGGTGATGACAATGTCTGATGAGGGCCTCTTCTTGGTTGAAAAACCGTCTTCTCTTTTGTATCCCTACGTTGAGGAGAGGTAGTAAGCTTTCTGGGGTCCCTTATGAAAGGACACTAAATCCATTCATGGTTCCACCCCGACACAGTCACCTCCAAGTGCATCACATCAGGGATTAGGCCTCCACATAAGATTTTGGAGGAATACAAATATTTAGTCCACCGCACTTACCTTCCAATTCAGTTGCTGCCATTTATGTGCATGTGTATCTACCCCACCCTACTTGACCCCATTGATTTATTGGGTTCACAACTACAGGTGTATGTTGCAGGCTCTCAATGGGTCTAATGGATTCCTGCCTTTCAGAGTTGACATTCTGAAGGACAACGCCTTCTTTGAGGTGGGATGCTTCATCACCATTATTCCCACAGGATATAGCATATTGATTTCATTGCCTAAAATGCTCTCTAAAAATACACAAATCTTGAGACAAGTCACAAAGCTGAATTTTGTAGGACTAAAAACATGCACTCATCTCTTTTACTCTTAAAATGGCTCAACCAGACTAATCAGAATGGAGATTACTGAACTCAATGCCTTCTTCTAAAAGATACTCAAAGTGTGTTATTTTCAAGGCACCACTGTGGCCCATGATAACTAAAACCCTTTGTTGTGACAACACTGTGGCAAGATGTTAGATAGATCTAATTTTCTCCTTGCATTGTAAATCTTTGAAACTCTTAGGGCTGAGAGTTTAAGATGGTTGACAATCAAAATGACTGTTTAATAAATTGAAGCCACACGTCTTCACCCCTCAAAATACCAGGATATGAAAATCTTCTATAACATTATCAAGGAAATGAAGAGATTTTGAGAATCTTCCTAAAATCCTTGAATTAGTATTATCTTTTCGTGGTCTAGGAAGTTTTGCTAACAGCCCTGCTGATTTTCCATTAAAGTTATGGTGAGACAGAGTGTGGCACCCAGCTTCCATTCATAGATTAACACTGAAGGAGACAGCTATGTAGTTTTTATCAGCATTTGCAGGCCAAGCACATTTGTTCACAGGTGTTAGGAGTCATCACCTGAATGAAAAGCTGGGCAGGGAAATAGCATTAGTGTAGCAAAAATATCACTGAAGCATTTACACCTTCAAATATGAGTATATATTCTGTGCTGCTGCTAACTCACCTAGAAAAAAAGCTTGACATTCCTTCCCTTGAGTTCATTTCTTAAATCAAATTAGCAAATTTTAAATGCTTATCACCATCAATAGAAAGGTAGTGTTTTGTAACAGCAACAACCTTTTCATTATTAATTGGGTGCTCAGATTGTGAGATGACATAGTTCTATAGTTCCAAAGAGAAAATGGAACTTGGGAACAGTGGCATAAAAAGATTGTTGATGGGCCTAGGATTAGAACTCAAAGCTAGTTTTGTCCCCTGGTGAACAGAAGCTCCTGAGCATTGTCCTGCTGATTGATCCTGGGGCAGGTCTGTTAGGGGACTAAAATTGCTCAATAAAGGCAAGGTTAATTGTAGAAATAGTCACTTTTTGAGTTCATTTGGAACATGGGATAAATCTCTACTGCATCTCACCCGCAATATTTTTTTATAATTTGTTGAAAAATTTAAAATTCTGTACCACATCCAGCACCATAGAGCACACCTACAATCCCCGAGATTTGGGAGGCTGAGGCAGGAAGATGGCAAGTTTGAGTGAGATCAACCTCCACAACTTTGGGAGAACCTCAGCAAAAAATTATTATTAAAAAGTAAAAAGAACTGGAGATGTAGCCCAGTGGTTAAGTGTCCCTGGGTTCAACCTTCACTACCAAGACAAAATAAAATAAAATAAAAAATCTGTATCACATTCCACTGATCTTTTAACCTACTGACCTTCAAGAACACTATCATTTTATCAAAGGTTTTATCAAACACTTAGGTAATAAAAAGTACTTCAACTGGTTTACTGGTGTTCTGGGGAGATGGGAGTAAATTCTGGTGTACCCATGGATATCCTTTTTTTAGAAAAGCATGTGAGAAAATACAATTCTTAGAAAAATGAACACAATATGAACTTGAAATTCATCCTGTCCCCCAACAATGAAGAAATTTGGCATAAACATAGTCAAATCTGCCCATTGCGCCTCTGAGCTGTAGGTATTACTGAACATATGGCACATGATGAAACCTACTGTTCCCATTTCCCCTCCCTCCGAGATATGCAGACCAGACCCCATCAGCATTTCTAGGGAGGATAATATAATTATATCAAGTTACTGGCTTTCAATGTGCGAAAAATGAATTAGGTAGCACTTTCCTAGCAATAGGAGTATATGCAAACAATGTTATTGAGTGAACATTATGAATTAATTTAACATAATTGTTACAGCAGATAAATATTCTCTAGCATTTCAATTGTCACCCATCTACCAGAAGAGCAGGCATGATTGAACAAATATGATTTTAATCAAGAGCAAGTCTGATTATTGGTTTATTTCTAGTCTCCTGTTTTTTTTTTTCCCTAGGAAAAATTTTTACACTATTTAAGTTACAGATATAACCTACCATTTGAAAGAAAAATTTTGCCATTATTCCCCAAACTTCAGACTGACAAAATAATTTTATAGATGAAACATTTCTGAGCTATACTAAGCTATATCACTTTCACAAAAATCTAGTTTGTGCCCAGTATAAAATGACCATGGCACATTGAAAGAAGATAGTTTCTAAATAGATCTTTTGAGTCCTGCTTCTGGACTGGGAACTATATGCATAGTAGAGGAAAGAAGAAACATTTCTACCCACATTGGCTCAGAGGGAAAACCAAATTGAGTAAAAGAGCGACCATACCATTTTTCATATTCTCAGAAATAACAGGACAAAGATATTCCCAAATAACTTGAGATAAAGAGCAACATCTGTACTTCCTTATTCCTATATTCCCTCATCTCCTTGGATTGACACGTGCTGCTAAAGCATCTACTAATTCATCTAAGAAGTTTCAGCAGGAGTTGTAGTGATCAACTCTCATACTGCATTAGGAATTAGAACTGGGATGTCCCTAACTACACAAGCATAATCTCATTCCCCAGAGTTGTGATTCCCATACTTGAGTGTTCATTAGAATCACAATAGGAACTTTCAAAACAGATTTCAGGTCCACTCCAGAGTTTTTTGGTTTTTTAAAATCAGGAGTTACAGGTGAGGCCCAGAAACCTCCATTTCTAATAAGGGTCCAGGAGGTGCAACTGGTCTGGAAACCCCTTTTTTGAGAACCACTGCCGTTGAAAGGAGCACAGCAAAGTTTAAACACTGGAGTTTAGGTATTGGTGGACATTACAGTATGCAAACCTTACTTTCAGCTGGACTCCACTGTTTCTGAGCTCTGTGGCCTCAGTAGTTAATCTTATAGGCTTCTATTTCCTTGTGTGGAGAACAGGGAGTTATAATATCTGCCTCATCAGGTTTTGGTGTGTGTATGAGACTGTGTGTGTACCTGTAGGTAGATGTATGAAAAATACACATGCCACTTGTGTGGTTTGCTTCACCAACTTGGAGTACTAATGCGAGTCCATCTCTTTTATGTTACCAATTAATCATTCACACATCCAATGTAATTAGATGTCCAATGTCTGCCTCTTGAGATATTCTCCTCCAAAATATGTATCCAAGAAGTTTATGGAGTCTAAGAAGCCAGTCCACCTCCCAAATCTAGAAGTCAGAACCAGAGAGTCTAACCACTCTGGTGGCCTTTATTTCTGCCCCACCACATGATGTCACTGTGGAAAACTTAGTTCATACCATCTCAAAATCAGCATGGGCTAAGAAATAAGCATTCCATCTCACTTAGTGTCTAAGTATTATTGCATAATTTACAATGATGGTGTGAATACATCAGCTCTTTATAACAACTCCACAAAGCAAAGGAAATGATCCTTATTTTTACAGGTGAAGGGATTGGCTCTGAGAAGTTCAGGGATTTGTCTAGAGCAATAATTCTCAACTGGGGTGACTTTGTTCCTTGGGGAATCATTTGACAATACCTGGAGATCTTTATGGTATTCCTGGTTTGGGAAGGTTGGGGAAGGCTCCTGGCCTTTGGTAGGTAGAAGCCAGGAATGCAACTAAACATTCAACACTGGACATGACAGTATTTTACATCAAAGAGTATCTAGCCTAAAATGTTAATAATGCCACTGCTACGAAAACCTGATCCATGACCATGACTTTGGTAATATCTGAACCCAGGATTATTACTCTAACTCTAGGATTTTTTCTATTATCCCCCAAATGGAAAACTTTCATTATGACCTTAATAGGGAAGCATTATCTATTACATTTTATATTATGTTCCTTTCTTCTTCTCCTTTTCCTGAGCTCCAGAGAAGGGGTGGGAAATCATGCCTTTAGTAGACAATGAAATGTTGCTATAGTATAAAATTAGTGCCAGTGACTCTGGAAAAGCTTTCAGCATAATCCTCCCCCCTTTCCCATTTCATCCAACTCTGTTATATTTGCAATTATAATTTTTGAGACCACAAAGGGTGACAAAATTGTACTGTGCTTTCCAATTCTAAGACTAAGATAGACAACATCTAGAACCACACAGGGAAGATGGGAAGCAGGAATAAATGATTGATTAACACATGTGTGCATTCTCAATTATCGATGGTAATGGCCCGTGGATATAATGTGTATTTGCCAAACCTGCTGATAATCCAAAAGTCATTTTTATTGAGATTTGGAATAGAAAACATTTTTTAAAAGGAAAGTCATTGATCTAATAATTACCTTAATTTTGAGGTAAGCTACTAAAGCAGTTTTTTTTTAATTCCCTAAATACACATTGCTATGAGGCAGGAGAGGCATCCAAGAATGTACTAGTCAGTGGGGGATGCCAACAAAGATGAAAAATTGGAACAGGAGTAGTAAAAGAATGGCTAAAAAAAAGTCATGTTGTAGGCATAGCAAAGCCAAGAGCAGTCAAGGTAAGGGGTATACAACAGAGTCAGGCACCTGAGTTCTGAGTCTGGGGCTGGGGAATTATCAACCTTATGATCTTGTCCAAGAGACTTAACTTTGCTTTACTTCCTTTTTCTCAGCTATGAAATGGAAACCTTTGTAGTACCTATCCTCTAAGACGGTTTTGAGATTACACACATTTATAAAATGTGCTTTCCAATATTGAGTGATAGTGAAGCTGGGCACAGTGGCCCACGCCTGTAATCCCAGCTCTTGGGAGGCTGAGGCAGGAGGATCGCGAATTCAAAGCCACCCTCAGCATGGGCAAAGTACTAAGCAACACAATGAGACCCTGTCTCTAAATAAAATACAAAATAGGGCTGGGGATGTGGCTCAATGGTTGAGTGCCCCTGGGTTCAATTCCTGGTATCAAAAGAAAAAAAAAAAAGAGTGATAGTGATATATAGTTTCAATAGTTTGCAGGCATTAATAAAATATTAGAAAACCTATGTGTAGGCTATATAACATTGCATTAAGTAAAAAAGAAAAAGAAAGGAAATCACAAAGGAATAATTATCATACTGTCCTATTTATATGTTTTAAATCCCTTATAACTAGATATGAGAATTATAGGTTGTATGAAGAGGAAGAATTTGAACTTTTTAAAAAAATGAATGTGTGTGTGTGTGTGTGTGTGTGTGTGTTTGTGTGTGTGTGTGTGTTGCTTGTGCATATTCATGAAACTTAAAATAAGGTCCCAGAACTAACATCAGCATCACCTGAGATCAACCGGATCCTAGCAGTCATGCATCCAGTGGTGTGCTGGTAAATGTTTATTCTCCAGCTTTCTGGGGAGAAGTCCTGGTTTTTAGTGTTTGCTGATTTCAAAGGTGTAAATGCTCCCACCTGGCCAATTCCAAGTCATCTATTTGGCTTCTCTGAACATGAAGTTGGGAAGAATGTACACAATCAACCCTCATGAGCTGGAGCAAGCTGACTCCAATATACCATTGTATGGGTCCCTGCCCCTGCCCCAGATTTTCTGAATAGAACCTCTGGGATTGGAGACCAGGAAGATGAGTTTTAACAAGCATCCAGATTATTGTGATGCTCGTGAAAGTTTGTGAAGCACTGCTAAATAAATCATAGTGAGATTCTGCAGGTTCCTCGGTTTCTCCTAGAGTTGAAAAATACCTGAATGAGCAATTTTGTTGAAGCCCAAATTATCCCATGCAAAGGAAGCATGGAGTAATGTGCTCCAATAGGAAAACTCATCACCAGTGTATGCAGGTAATACATACGAAAAAAAGCAGCCACAGAAGCAACTACAATATGCAAGACATGAGAGTAAAATTTGCCAGCCATTCAAGTATGTAGACAGGACTGTGGCCTCTGCAGGGTTCCTACCAGCAAGAACATCACTGTTCTGTGGATAGCACCATCAGATTGCACAAGACCAGGTCTCAATAGTCACAGTAGGGCTGTCACTGGAGGAAAACTGCTCAAAAATTTCTTATAAATTAGGCAAGAAATACATATAAAAATGTCAACCTCAACTTCTATCACACAACAAAAATGAAATCTGCAAATGGCTAAAACAGCATATGATAAAATTTGTCACTGACTAAAAACAGAAGAATCAAATTTGTAAAACTTACTTCTCTAATATTTGCCAGGGAAAATTAACAGAAGAGAAATAATCGTTATGTTGTTTTACTTATTGTGAGCATATGTGATTGTTATCGTCTACTGATTACTAATAAAATTCTGAAATTTAAAAAGAAAACATTATAATTTTCTCCGTGGTAAAAAGAATATAGCATGAAATCTATCACCCTTACCATTTTTAAGTGTATAGCAATGTTAACCATTTGCAAGTTGCTCTGTAACAGACCTTTAAACTTCTTCATCTTGCAGAATTGAAACTCTAAACCCACTGAACAACAACTCCTCTTTTCTCCTGCCTCTGGCAACCATCACTCTACCTTCTGTTTATAAGAATCTGATGACTTTAGATGCTGTGTATGAGTAGAATAATGTAGTATTGGTTTTTAGATTATTGCCTTATTTCACTTAGCAGAATGTCTTCAAGATTCATTCATGTTATACATAGGACAGGATTTCTTTCATTGTTAGGCTGAATAATATTCCATTTTATGTATGTGAAGCTCTCTCTTTAGCCATTCACCACAGACATTTAGATGACTTCTACCACTTGGCCAGTATTCACAATGCCACAGTGAATATTGGATGTGTGAATATCTCAAGACCCTGTTTTAAACTCCTCTGCATGTATATCCAGAAATGAGACTACTCCATATTCAAAAGTGACATTATTACTAAATATTAAACTATTGGTTACTACTTAGTACATTTAATTTTCAAAAATCATAGCTAGAGGTTTGGTGAAAAGTAACAAATCACTATTCCTGCCCAGAACACAATGTTAGGCATTGGAACAATGAAGCATTCTGCGATAGGCTCTGGTCTCTAGAGGTTTACAGTTGAATGAAGAAGGCAAGAGCAATACATAAATTCAAAAATGACAATAGTTTATATTAAAAGTAAAGGAGTTCGAGGGCTGGGGATATAGCTCAGTTGGTAGAGTACTTGCCTTGCAAACACAAGGCCCTGGGTTCAATCCCCAGCACTGAAAAAAAAAAAAAAGAGTAAAGGAGTTCATTGCTGGTATGCATGCTAATTGGTAAGACCACTCTGGGAAACCATTTGACAATGTCTTCTAAAATCGAGAAGTGCCTCCCCATGGCCCAGCAATTCTCAGCATATAATACTGTATATCCTAGGTATATCCACAAGAGAAATGAGTGTCCACCACAAGACACATACAAAATGTTTCGAGTAGCTCTTTTCATTCTAGCCAAAATTTAGAAAATCTACAATTTTGGGGAGATGGAGTAGATAAATAAATCTTGGCTACAAACACAATGGAATACTGTATAGCAATAAAAAGAATAGTCTTTTTAAGGCAACTATATGGACAGATGTCACAGACATAAAAATGAGTAAGAGAAGCCAAATGCACACAAATACATACTAGAGGATTCCAAGTTCAGGAAAAGGTAAAGTTAAATAAGACAATAGGAATCAAAGAGCATGGGCATTGACTATGAAGAAGAAGAAGAAAGCTTTTCTGGGTTACTGAAAATGTTCTCTGTACAGTGTTACACACACACACACACACACACACACACACGTATATGAATATTTATTGAGCTGTATAGTTCAGATTTTAAATGTTTACTGTACATATCTTACACTGCATTTTTTTTAAAAAAGCATTTAAGTAAATGAAGTAGTTCAGGGGAGGGAGTGATGGAGGAAGGCCAAGAAGTGAGAGCAGACTTCAGAGGGAAGGTACAAACTGAGCTGGAGTAGATGAAAAGACATTTTTAAGAGAACAGCAAGAAGGAGACTGGATCAAGAACAAATGCACAGTGTCAAGGGTGTCCAGAGAGTGTGGCCACCCTGTGCTTGTCTCTCCAACATCCATTTTTCCTTCCCCCAGTTCAGAAGCCTTGGGGGTTGGGTAGATTGGCTTCACCACAGCACTGAGGGTGGCCTTTAATTGGTTTGAGCCTTATCAGCATAATTACTTCAGAATGAACATAAACCAGTCATTACACCATTTGGATCAAAGGCAAGTGTACTCCTAAAATGGTCAGGTAGTGTTGTGATTCAAGGAAACCAACAACTTTCTCCTGCTGGAAGAAAAAGAGAGAGCTTCATGTCAGTTTTTGCTGGCAGCCATCTTGGGAACATGAGGGAGTCAGCCTCACATGCCATGTGGTACTGAGCTGGGGAAGAAGTAGAGACATGTAGCCGGGACCTTAGCCAGTGGTTCTACTCTAAACTGTTTGATTTGCAAACCTTTTAAGGCAATTGACTTTTCTATTGCTTTGTAACCCAAATAACTTTCTCACTGACCAACACACATTAGTTCTTAAATGATTCTTCTAGCTTCCACAGCTATGGCCATATCCCTGCTTCAGAATCTCATAATCACTGGTTGACTAAATTGCAATAGATTTCTACCTGACTTATGTGTCAGTTTCTAACTTTCATGTATCCTCCATACTACTTCTGGAATGTTCTTCTCAGACACATCTGATCACTGCTGCTATGTGTATGTTCTTTATGGTTCCACACATCATGAATAAAGGCCAATGGATCAAAAGTTTCCAAGGCAATGTACACACTTTATTCCTTCCAATCTGCACATGAACTCTAAGAAGTCCTCACTTTCCAGCCTTTGCGAATACTTGAGGCCAGGGCATCCTTTTCTATCTGCTTCACAGATCCAGCTTTAAACCCATCACTTCTATAAAGCCTTTTGGCTCTCCAGTCAATAACAATTGCTCATTGTGTTATGGTCTCCAGGCATCCTTTTGCCTCCTGATAACTCTCAGCTCAGCTTGTGGGAGTCCTGGTGAGATTTGCATGTCTGGCCCCCCCACTGGAGTGTGAATGCTGGCAGGTCTGGGGCCCTGTGTTTGCATCTTGATTTCTCACCACCCCTTGCATAGACCTTTTCACAGACAAACCATTTAGTGTCATTGGTTAGTTGACTAAAGACCGGATTTCCTTGTAAGGGAAGGGGACCGAGAGAATGTTGGAGAGTTTAGGTGGCGGTGGGGAGCTTTTGGAAAATTGTAAAAGCCAAGTGAGATGCATTAAACTCAATGAATTTATTCACTTTAGAATAGGTAAAAGTTTCTCTCTTAGTTTTCCAAAATTCCTTTTATTCCTTGTACATTGTTTATTCTTCTTAAAACTTTTACCTGCTCAACTACATCCTTTTCTTTGGGGAAGGGGAAGGTGGCTGTTGGGTTTGGAACATTATGCAGTTGAAGAAGAGCTAGAATATGAAGATGATTAGCTTTCTTTTTCTCTTCTCCATTATGACCCCAGAATTTGTTCGTGAATGCTCTAACAAAGCAATAATGCTCATCTGCTTGAGCTGTGGCTTTAAATGCTTTTGATGATTACATAGCATGAACGTATGATACTGCATATCATACCACTGAAAGACTTAGGTAGAAGAACACTACTTTTAATTGGAGTGCTACATGTTGCTGTGATCTATGTAATTCCATTTCACTCCAAAAAAGATAAAAGTTCATCCAAATAAATTCTATGACCATTAAAGAAAATTAGACTTGCAATTTGAAAAATGTGACACTGAATCATATATATCCTAACTGTAAGGTTTCAGTTATAGGACCGACACTATGTTCAGTGCTTTTGCTATTATCATTACATTTAATCTGACACAATAATTCTATGACAGATCATTATACCCATTTTATGGATGAGGAAACTGAAGCTCAGAGTTCCGCAAATTGCTCTGGGTCACACAGCTACAATTCAGCAGAACTAAGATTGAAATACAGGTAGACCACACTTCTTTTTACAACTCAGTGACATAAGTCATGGCTCTGGGTCACAGCCAACTGCAGGAAAGACCTGCATGTGTTGAACTTGAAGCACACGCAAGGGAGGACAGCCCATGGGGAGCAGACACATTGCTCTTTACCTGACAGCTTCATCTCTTCTCAGGGACTCCATCCCTGCACCAGTCTCCCACTTGGCAAGTCCTTCAAAAAATGACACAACGCTTAAAATAGAACACTCCAACTGTAACTAAAACACTTTTATGATTAGGAGGAAATTTCTATGAGGTTGGCATTAAATCTTTTGAGTTTTCCTTAAATTATCAAAACTCCACGGACACTAAGGATGAAAGATCACAGAGTTTCATTTTTCCCTTTCCTTTTCTCAAACCTGAGAAACATGTAAAACAGGCAAAAATCTAAATTCTGCCCTCTATATGGCTTGGTCCAACAAGGAAGGCTTATAATCTTAAACATCAATCTCTTGTATGAATTTTTTTTCTAAATCCACTTACTTTTCTAGGTTCCTATTGGGGAAGTAATTAATCCCATAAAAAATCACGATGCATCAGGCAGTGTGCTAGGTCTTTAGGATATAAAGACCAGACCTTTGTAAAGGAACAGGGACTGAAAACAGAGAAAACATAAGAAACAAATCATTGCACACAGTGCTATCCGTGCAGAAATAATGGCACAAGGGGTTGAGCAAAGACAGTGGATCGAGTCATGGAAAAACAGAATTCTGATTTTTGTTTTAGAGTTTGATACTTTTAGATGTTTGTGGGGGGGGGGGGCTGGGGAAGGAAAAGGGAAAAAAATGAAACCTTGGCAATTTTCATTCTTATTTTCTATGACGTTATGTTAATTTAAACAAGATTCAAAAGATTTGGTGCCAACCTCATAGAAAGTTCCTCCTAATCATAAAAGTGTTTTCTCTGTTATAATCCAAGTGTTTTATTTTAAGGGTTGTGCCATTTTTTTTTTTTTTGAAGGACTTGTGGAGTGGGAGACTGGTATAGGGATGGAGTTTCAGAGAAGAGATGAAGCTGTCAGGTAGAGAGCATTTTGTGTATACCCCCGGGGATCTGGTCTTCCCTTTCCTGTGCTGCAAGTGTTAAGTTCAACACAAGCAGGTCTTCCCTGCAGTTGACTAGGACCTAGGGTCATGGCTTATGTCACTGGGCTGTAAGCAGAACATGGTCCACCTGTGTGTCCATTTCAGGTCTGCCATGTGCAACTGTGTGACACTGAGCAATCTGCTGGACTTCCAAGCCCCAGTGTCCTCCACGAAATGCTAAAATGTTATAATAGTGAACAATATTATGACAGCATCTTCTACTGCATTCATATTGATGAAGAAGTTGTCCCCATGATTTGGTACAGTAAGGCATTGATCCAGGTTTTCTCTTTGGGGCCTTCCATTGAAGCGACAGGATTATTAGTGGCCTATTGCAAATTGTTCTGAACATTCACCACTGACATTAACTAAGAATGAAATAAAACTAAAATTTAACTTAAGAGAAACTGATCTGAAAAGGGACAAAGGCTGCACTCTTCATTGCATAGTGTGCCTCTTGGGGATAAAAATAGGGTCTTCATAATCTATTTAATAAATAATTATTGAACAACTAATATGTGCTGGGAATGCAGTAGTTGTGGAAATATAAGGGTGACTAAGATTCACGTGTTCCCTGCATCATGGAATCCATAGTCTAAACAGGCATTAACAGAAGAAATGCAACTGGGAAAGGTGCCACCAAGGATATGAAACTGATGTCTCAGAGAGAATAAGATAGGGTACATACTTCAGACAGGATAATTAGGAAGGTGCTTGGAGGAGGTGAAATTTATGCTGAGACCAGAAGAGTGATAGGAAGTCAGATTTGTGAATAGCCAGAGAAAGAATCAAGGACCAATAAATGCAAAGGCCCTGGGGTATCCAGGACTATTTGTATATGGTACAGCTCCAGAATTCTTTCTCAGAAACAGGTTGGAGCCCTCCTTTCTATCCCACCATCTGCCTTTCTCACCCACCTTTCATGATGGGTAGGACTCTAGATTAGGGTCCTGGATACTTCTGCCCATTTGATGTCAACGTAAAAATATGTGGGGGCAGTCTTCTCTTTTGCACAGATCTGCCACAGGCTGTGTCTTGCTCACAGTGACTTAGCTATTCAATCAAGACTGCCCTTGACATTTATATCATTGTGATTTCTTTGCCTACATTTTTGCCTGAGGTCCTCAGAGAATAGATGCTGACATTAGGTAGATGCTAAAAAATTATTTGCTGAATTTTGGGGTGAATTTCTTTAGAGCATCAGAGAGCTGACTTTTTGGTTTGTTTGTTGTTTGTGGCTGTGTTTGCTTATTTATTTTAACATGGGCAAGGAGCACAAACTGGATGGAATTTGAAGGAGAATGCAACGGCATTCTGGCTTGGCATTCAATTACGAGGATGACTTTTGGCTCTAACTACTCCATTATTAGCAAGGTGACCTTGAACAAGTCATCCCACTTGAGCCTTTAGGGACTCCACTTCAAGTGAAGGTTTAGGTCCAAGTGCCTTTCATGTCTCTTTTCTCTGAGTCAGTGTTTGCCATTCCTTCCACACTCCTACAAAAGAAATGTTGTATTTAGGCCTTAATTCTGGGCCATAGTAATGCCTTGTATTTAATAGGAATTCGTTGTTTTCAAAGCACTTTTATCTTCCCCATCTCATTTAATTTTAACCAGTCATTTAAGGTTTTTAGAATAGGGTATAAATTTAAAAATCTGACAAGAAGGGAAACTCACCCTAGGTCACAAAACAATAGGGGAATGACACTTGTATGTACCCTCCTGACTAGATTAGGTACCATGAATTAGATAGGATCTCTATAGTGTGTGAATGAAGCAAATTGTTTACCCCCAGAAAAAAAAAAAAGTCCTTACTTAAAAAAAAAGTTAATGATGGTTTTGACAACATTGAAATTTGAAGTTTATATTTTTTTCCAGTTAAATTCTTTAGTAGCAAGGATTAGAAACGGACTTAGGTTAACTCAGTTGGGGAAAGGGGTCACTGCAGGAATTAGCTATCTCCAGGACAGGAGGCAATGCTGTCTTCATAGTAATTAGAAGAGTGTCTCGAGGCATTTCTTTCTTGGATTTCCCCATTTGCCTATTTTTCTCTTGGAACTCCCAAGACCTTTCTCTCTTATCTAAAGAGTTGTTTCTTCTGCTTACTCATAGTTCTCATTTCCTTATGACCACAGATCTCACTTGGCTTGGCTTCTTGGCACCAGCTTTGGCCAGCTGACTTTCACGTCCACTCCTTCATTCACTAGACTACCATCAACCTCTTCCCTTTTTATGTCCTGTAGTCCAATCTGTTGGGACTGGGGTGAGAAGGGGTCATGTGGCACCCACACCAAGTTCCACCTTATTATGAGCTGAATACTTGGGTCTCACTCCTCCCACCCCAAATTCCTGTATTGAAGCCCAAATGACCAATGTGACGGTATTAGGGGGTGGCACCTTTGAAAGGAAATTAAGCTTAATCCCCATGATGGGATTAGTGTTCTTAAAAGAAGAGTGACCAGAACTCTCTGTCAATCATACAAGTATACTGCAAGAAGGGAGTCATCTACAAGGCAAGAAGAGTCCAAACCAGAACCTTACACTGCTGGCATCCTAATCTCAGAATTCACTGATTCCAGAACTGTGAAAATTTACATCTGTTATTTAAATCACCTAGTCTATGATATGCTGTTAAAACAGCCCAAGTTGACTAAGATACACCTCTCTACCAGGATTTACAGACAGGTTTCCAGGCAAGGGAGTCTGTAGATAGAGTAAACACCCCAAAATATATCTACTGTACTTGCTTTTTTAAAGCCTTACAGAAGCTTCCAAATCTCTTTTTCTAGGTGTCTCCCATCTTCATAAGTAAAATTAGAAAGTACCTATCATCTGACAGTTCAGGAAAAAACAAAGACAAAAACACCCATATTTGTCCCTTAATTTAAGACAGGAAGGGAAGTTGCATGGTTTTCTGATTGTAGGGTCAAAAAAAAAAAAAAAGTACTAGTCTAGCAAAAGGGTGCCTTTAGATTTCCTTTAGATTTCCAACCTGATCCTGTCATCTATCACTGATTTCTGGACAGATCATATACTGCCCTTGAAATTCAGAGGGAGGGGGAAACTTAAAAAACTAAAAGCTAAAAGGGATTTTTTGGCATTATCTAATCTAACCTCTGCATTCTACAGCAAAAGTCATTGACACTGAGTCTTAGGTCACTGAGTTCATTAGAGGTAGAGTCAAAGGAATACTTCTGCCAAGCCAACCTTTGTGATCTTTTCATGACATTGTTTGGTGCAGCCTCCTTAGGGAGATTTACCCTAAGAACTCCAGATAAGGCTTGGAATAATGCAGCATAGAGTAGTATCTAAACACAAAGTACTATTTTAAGAGGAGAACATGTAATGGGATAAAAGACAGGGATTGTCACAATGGGTGAATGGAAAAGGAAACAACATGCCATAATTCTTGTTCTCAAAAGCTTAGAGGTAAACAAAAGTACTTAAAAACTGATCTGAACTCTGTTAGTGCCACCAATGTGTCAGAAAATAGAGATTAGGACGTTCCCCGTTCCCCGTGCCAGATGGCACAGGAACATGGTTAATGTGGACTCTGATAACAGATTGCCTTTGGAAGGTGGGCTCTTTCCCTCAATGTAGATAGTTGCTTGACTTAGGCAAGTTTGTACCACTTAATCAACTTCTGTCCTGGGCAAAGCTATTCCATTTTACTGTCTTCTGTTTCCCTAAAAGTAAAGTAAGTCAGCAAGAAATACTGCATAGGTTCTTTCTCAGAATTCAGATGGCCAATATTTGTGAAATTCTTAGGACAATGTCTGGCACATAGTAAACACTCAGTTACCTGTCATCATTATTAATGGCTTTCTCTGCTGGGAGGGCTAAAAGCTATTCTTTTGAGATAGGTAAATCTCCATTTAAAATCCCTTTGGCTACATTTGGCATCGGTGAGTTAACTGAGGAATTAGGGATGAAATCAGAGTTGTTTCTTGAGTGGTGGCTTCATCTGTATCGGCATTCTGTTCAAAATTCTGCAAAGTGGATACCGTTACTTGCACTTCACACATCAGTACAGGCTAAAGATGGTAACTGCTTGACCAGAACAAGAATTACAGTCAGTCGTGGCTCATGGTACAATCTCCACGTGAGGCCACACAAGGATACCTGGAGCCAAGGAAGACTTTCTGGACTGAGAAAGTTCTCACACTTGCAGGGGGCCTGCAGGAGGACAGGGCTGGGTGGAAGAGGACCCGCAACCCTCTTCCACCCTGGGAACGACAACCGCTGGGCGGTCTTTTCCCACGCCACCTACGCCTCGCAAAGAACACGGATCCACACTGCGGGGAAGTCCGGACTCAGGCTGGCTGCGGTGAGGCCCGCGCGGCCTCTTCCAAGCCTCCCTCCGGGTCAGCCCAGGAGCGGACTCCCCTGCGGAAGTCTGTGGAACCTAATTCCTGAATGCATTCAGAAACTGTACTTTTGTGTCAAAGATCGGAGGAACTGGAACAAGGTGGATGCGCGCGGAGACGCGGCCTGCAATCAGCCCCAACCCAAGGAACCCTTGCAGTGCCGCCCCACGCGCGACGCCTGCTAGAGCCCCGCCACCCGCCTCCGTTCCCGGAGGAGGCGTGGCCGACGCGCGCCGCCATCTTGGCCAGCCTCTCTAGGCGCTATGTTTACCACTCTATGGTCGCCCGCTCCCGCCCCGCCCCTCCCCAGTCATTGTCTGGAGGAGCAGCCGCGGCCGCAGCGCCTTCTCTTTATAAGCCCGCAGTGCCCGGATGTGAATGGATTACAATGTATCTTTCAGGGAAACCTATTATTATCAATGTGACTCCACGGGGGAGTCAATGGTGATGATGATGAGGAGGAGGATGATGATGATGAGACACCTCTAAACTTGGAACAAGTTTAAGACTTTATAAGACGAGAAGAAAAAAACCCAACAAGATTTGTTTGTGGAAAAATTATAACTATCTTGTGTTGATAATTTTTTTATAAACAATAAGAAAAAGTTGTTGGATTTTTTTAATGATTTATTTTTGGGGGGAGGTAATTTTGTTGCAGTTTTATGGTGGAAAATGCAAAAACCAGAGCCAGGTGCATAATCTTGTAATCTGTGGATATCCCTGGAGCAGAACTGAGTACTACTTAAAATACTTTTTTGGGGGATACACATGTGAGATACTAAGTACTTGCAGAAGATTTTTGTTTCTCTCTTTAAAGTCTCTTTCCTTGGAATATTGTGAGCATATTTGTGGCCATTTAAGGTAACGTTACAATTTGCTGTCAGAGTAAACTGTTTGTAATTGAATTTAATTTTTAAAATGTCGATCCCAATGCTTTATTAAAACAAAAGGAACGACCTATTAAATAATTGCCAATGCGAAAAAGTATGTGCATGCATTTTGTGTATGTACTTGAACATCTAGTAATACCAGGGTGTGTAGAATGTGTTTTTTAACACAAGTTAAAATAGCGTATGTTGCATATACTGGTTAAAGCACGCTTGTTATTACGAAACGATAGAATTATGAAGCTTAATTTTTATCCTAAAAAGTGATGTGAAAAAGTGTGTTTTAAGAGCATGCAGGGCCTATGATGATAAATGTTGGATGAAAAACTTATAGTGCTGGCGAACGCGGACTTTGCGTGCCTAGGAACTCAAGTGTAAAAACAAAACAACATCCACACCCACCCCCCCAAATTGTCCTTTTTTTTTTTTGAACGAAGTTTGCAGCTCTACTATTCTGTGACTTAAGAGGGTGGGTGAACAAAGTATGCGATTCAGGTTTTGCCCCCAACGCAAACCTACTAAAATGAAAATCTCCCCCAGCAAAATGTGGCTTGGTTTATGTATGGAAAAGAAAAATATTGTTCCTCTTGGCAAAGTCTTTTTGCATCACGTGTATTTGCAGCCTAGTATAAACTTGCTTTGCCGTGTGTGGATGTGTGAGTGAGAGGGATCGAGAGTAAGAGAAAGAAAGAAGTGAGGGGATGTAAACTCGAATAAATTTCAAAGTGCCTCAGATGGATGAAATGGGCAAAAACAACTGTTCAGGCTTCAGATTGTAACTGATGATCTGAGGAAAAATGAGGTGCTCGATGAATTTTCGTTCGTATTTTTTTGCGAGGCGGGGGAGGTGTTGAGATTTTTTT
>JAJEJO010002083.1:0-12726 GCA_020662805.1 Glaucomys volans
ATGAGATTCAGAGTACAGGTGAATAGATGCTAGAAGCAGTGTTTCTCTTATGTAATTCTGTCACTTGGGGCTCATCTGAGTTTCACCCTGCCCACAGTGCACAGAAGATCCAAGCCCTCAGATTCATCCTTGCTGTTATGAGAATTACAGAGTTTTAAAAACCTGTTAGCTCCTGACATGAAAAACCTTCATGATTATCAAATAAAGACAGCACAGGGGAATTTCTAGTTAATGGAAGTGGTTTCAGTAGATGTACATAGAGGAAATTCAGATCTGAAGTTCCACAAGGCACCAAGATGCGGCATACATGAAATACCAAAGTTCAAAGAAAATGACTGAGGACCAGTTAGATGGTTCCATATTCCACAAAGGTATAAAAGACTCCAAAGAAAATTTTATGAGAAACATTTCCTTGGATAGAGCTGATGCATGAGCCTTCTCACTCTACTTACCCCTAAAGTAAAAGAAGAAGGGATGCTTGGCTCATGACCTCAAATATAGTGAAAGGACTTCTCAGATAGCTTTCTATGGGACCACAACAATTAGGATGCAAGGAGTCCAAATTAGGGGTTAGATTCTTACATGGAACTGTGGCCATAGCTTTGGTGATAGAGCCCATTTAGGGCTTTGTGTTGGGACTAGTCTGTGTACCCAGTGTTTGTCAGGGCAAAGGATATGTGTGATTTCCTATGGGCCATGCTGAGATATACCAGAGAGAGAGCCATCATGGGGGTGTGCTGGGTTCTCTGATACAGTCATCCAAAGAGGTAAAGGAATCCAGCATCAAGAATTTGCAGGTGAAGCCAGACCATGGGATAAGGAACAAGTCACAAGTGACTGCCAATGACATAGAAGAATCTACAAAGGTTAAAGGAATCACAGGTGAGAGCTTAAGGCCGAGGGAATTTCTAAAGAGTTCTGGAATGCTTCTTCTTTCATTATTTCAAGTTATTGTCCAGAGAGCCTGAAGGTGACCCCATCTCATAAAATACCTCTCTTCCCTGTGACATGGAGCAGGGGAGGCTTTCCTCTATGTCCATGTTAGGGAGGAAGAAGAGTGAGAAAAACTAAGCAATACTTCAACCAGCAAGAGAAGATGTGTTGGTGCACATAGAAGCCCAAAGCAAGACTTGGAGGACAAGAAAAATTTAATGCTAACGTGTTTGTAGTTTCTTGTTATTATATGATCCTGGGTATCAAGTATTTAAATTAATATCAGTATTTAAATTAATTAAGATGTTGCTATTACCTGGATGCCCTGGAGTATAAGTTATCTGGTAGAAAGGAAAGCATCTCTCACTTAATAAATTTTATAAGAATAATCCGAGACCAAAAAATGTGTGTTTGAACACACCATGTGTTGTCTAAACCATTGAATATACACTTTTGCCTAAAAATTCTTTTAAAACAGCAATAAAAGGATAGGAAAGGAAAAACATTGTCATAGTTCTCTATTGCTGTGATTTCTATTATAATAGTTTATTCAATTTCTATTGTAATAGATTTCTGTTGCTGTGTAAAAGATTGTCACAAACTTAGCGACTAACAACCATGCACATTAATTTTCTCACAGTGCCATGGGTAAAGAGTCCAGGCACTACTTAGATGGGTTTTCTGCTTAGGGTTTCACAGGTTATATTTAAGGTGCTGACTGGGTTGTTTTTATCAGGTGGCTCATCTGGGGGAAAATCATTCTGTTTGTTGGCAGAGTTAATTTTGTGGCAATTGTGGAAATGAGACCTGTGGCCTTTGTCTCATGCCCTGGAGCACCCAGATGTCCTTGCCATATGGACTTCCCCAACTTGGCCATTCACATCATTAAGTTTGCACAGTCTCTCACTCCAGCCTACTTTTTTAACATAAGGTATCCTCATTAGGTATTGAGTGACAGCCCACAATGTTTACCATATTCTACTGGTAAGGGAAACTAGTCCTGACCACAATCAAGTGAATGAGATTTCAAAAGTTATGAACTCAGAGATAGGAATCATTAAAGGTCATAGACAGGAACTCCCAAGAATAGTAAGTGAGAGAGAAGATAATAGTAACACTACTTTGGAAAGCAAGTGGGGTGAGCGCTAATTGACTTAGTTAAATATTAAGCCAGCCATGGGAAAAATGAAGAAACAACTTACTTGACACTTCAGAATCCCCTGGAGACTCAAGACTTGACAGTACCTTAAAAGGTGGTGTGAAAATTACAGATTGGATAATTGCATAGACACCTCACCCAGGAAGACATGGCACTGAGAGGAAAGTACATACATAGTTAGTATCTGCAGTCATTAGGGAAATTCAGGTAAAAGCCATCAGGTAAGATAACACCATGTACTTACTTGAATGTCGGAGCAAAAAATTCCAAATCTACCAACCTGCAGAGAGAATACAGGGTGCACAATTCTATTGACAGCAAACTCTAGAAACGAAAATCTACAGTGACAGAAAGCAAATCAGTTGCCTTGGGACAGGAGCGGGGAGGAGAATAAGGCAGGAAAGATAGCAAAGGGGCCCGAGGAACTTTGTAAGGCGATGCGTGTATTCATATCTTGATTGTGGTTATTGTCAATGTTTCTGTCTATCAGAACATTTCAAACTACACATCTTTAACATGAACAATTTATTATGTTTGTTATAAATAAACAAATCAACCTATTTAAAAATGCAAAAAAAAAAAAAAGTTGAGTGGAGGATTGAATAGGATGGTTGATTCAAAGTCAATTTAGGAAACAGTGAGATTCCCAGAACCCTCTGTAAGCCACATATTCAAGCAGCTGTCCCTTCCCACACCCTAGCAATAGATTATATATGGGGAAATATGGGATATCAGACTGAGAGACACTAGTCCAGTGAATAGGAAAAGAATAGTAAAGACAGTAGAATGAATAGGACGTAATTTTCCTATGTTCATATATGAATACATGACCAGTGTAACCCCACATCAGGTACAACCACAAGAATGGGAAATTATACTCCGTGTTATGTATAATATGTCAAAATACACTCTACTGTCATGCATATCTAAAAAGACCAAAAAACAAACTTGCTTGTTATTGGATGAGACTGTCTGCCTTATGGCTGCTCTCCTTTCAATTCTGAAAAAAAAAAAAGAAGCAGCAGCTTTATGATCACTTTATAAATATGAGAATAAATAGAAAAATCATCAGTTTAAAGGGATTTGTCTAAGTTATTTAGCTCTTAAAACCATATCCATGTAACTTTGGTTAAATACAAATAAAATTTGTGTGTGTGTGTGTGTGTGTGTGTGTGTGTGTGTGTTAATTAGGGAACATGGATACCTTATAATTAGAAACTACTTTGCTTCGTTTGCTTGAACTCCAAGGCTTTGGTGCTCTCTAAGCTTAGGTGGAATTGGTTAGCTGCTCTAGGACTTTGAGATGCCTATGAGACATCCAATTGGAGATGTCAGAGAGCCATTGGGTATAGTAGTCTACTGTTCAGGGGAAGATCTCACCTGGAGCTATATTCTTAGGGTCATCAGCATCGAGGTGGTGTTTATAGCCACAGAGTCAGAGGTGCTCTTCTGGCAAGTACTGGTGGAAAATTGAGGAGGTCCTTGGCACACCCAATCATTTAGAGATAGAGAGAAGAGGAAGGGCCAATAAAGAGGGATGAGAAGGAACAGCTTATGAGGTAGGAGGGAAACCAGTCTTGTTCCCTGCTAGGAGAAACATGACAAGAGGGATTTGAAACATTCCAAAAAGTATTTCACAAACAGCAATAGGATAAATACTGCTGCAAGTCAGAGAAAAGACCCCGATGAGACCATTTGAATTTGAAACTTGAAGGCCATTGATATATTACTATACTAGGCCCTCAGAGTAAGACAGTCCACTGTGAGGAATTTGAATACACATTAAACACGTAAGAATCATCTTTGACTTTGCATGGCCCTGTATAAGTTCTTCCAGATCTGTAAATAGCTACTCTCAGAAAGGTTCAATTTCTTAGTTTCTTTACTGCTTCTGGAATAAACAAAGAGGATGAGAGATTGCCACTCTGTAGCATCTAGAAGGTTCTTCAGACTGATGAGATTTTAGTAAAATCCCCAAATCTATTTCCTTCCAATTGGTTGGGTGGAAAGATTTTGCCTTTTGTAAGAAGGCAGTGAGGCTGTACTGTACTTCCCCTATCAGACATCAGGGGGCAGGCTCTGACCAAGAAACAAATCATGGACAAATGCTCAGCTTAAACACACCTGAGATCCACTCTAGAATTTGGAGATATGAAAGATGTTTTGGGCTGGGGACATAGCTCAATTGGTGGAGTGCTTGCCTCACATGCAAAAGGCCCTGGCTTCAATCCCCAGCACCCCCCCCCCACCCAAAAAAAGAAAGATGTTTTAATCCCACTATTCTAATTGTGAATAATTTGTCCCTTGCTGTTATGTTTATCATAATAAGAGAGACTAGGGAGCTAAGAGCATAATAGCTCAGTTTCTGAATGGCAAACAAGTCTCTGTTTCCTGGATTTATGCCCAAGGTGCTGGAAAACAGTGAAGGCTGCTTCTAAGCAAAGGAAGAATGAGCCATGATCAGGGGGTGATTAGAAGGGAACAGCAGTTTTGCCTGCTAGAAAACCAGTACTTCATTTATATTTTCAGCTGTATCAGTGGGCTGTACCTTGGATACCTTGGGCAAATACACAGTTAACTCAAGTGCATAGTACATATCCTATGCTTTTGGGATGCATCTTTTATTTTGGAAAGAAGTAGTTTGGAGAATTTTAAACAGTTTTGCCAAGTTTAGCCACATTTCACCATGGATGAGTTACCCAAACTCTTCACAGATTGAATTTGTACCCAAGGTCTTTGAGGTAAAAGGAGGAAAACAAAACAAACATAAAACACTAACTTGTATGCAGAACAAGAATCTATTAGGTCCTCATTGGTTGGCCAGGGCCAGACACAGTGGCACACACCTGTAATCCCAGCTACTTGGGAGGCTGAGGCAGGAGGATCTCCAGTTCCAGATAAACCTGGGCAATTTAGCAAATCTCAGTCTCAAAATAAAATGCAAAGAGGTGGGGGTGTAGCTTAGTGGTAGAGCATGTACAAGGCCCTGGGTTCATTTTCCAGTACTGCTAAAAACAAACAAACAAACAAACAAACAACAACAACAACAAAACCCAGGCAGGCATGGGGGAGTGTTGCCCAGAAAGGGTATTGATAGAGATTTATTTCTTTGGGATAAAAAATTGGACTCTGTGGTTATCTTTTAAAAGGATACCATTCCTAACACCAAATTGCAAGGTAACTTTTTTCCAAGAGTTTTTTACTGGTAGATTCTCCTGACAGCTTGCACAAGGTAGGAGAGAGACTGGAACTGCAGATGAAAACTAAAAGGAAGAGTAATGGTGAAAGAGTCCCATAGTTCACTGATCACCACTAATTCTCCCATAATGAATCCACATGGCACCAGGCTTAATCTTAACCAAATGTGCACATCCTCAACTAGTTCCTGTGAGGTGATGTGGAGTTTTCTCTCTGAGTCAAGGAGTTCTTGAGAGGCCTGGGCTCTAGCTCACCCCTTTGTCTCTTTTCATTTGTTTCCCATCTGTAAAACCAAGGTCTGCGTTCATTAGCTGAAACATCCCTTCCAAACCTTTGCTATGTCTCTTCATAGGTAACACCCTAGGAGAAGAGAAATTTATCACCAAAGAATACCCAGCCCAAGTGGGTTTGGCAAGACCTTATCTTGCTGCGTAGGAATCATAGATAAAGCATTTCCAACAACTCCATTATGCCAACTGATCGGGAGGCAACACCCCTATGGAATTCTGACCTGATGCTTGAAATCAGAGCAGAGGAGCTCCCCAGTGTGATGTGCTGCCAAGGGACACATTGGTTTTGTGGATAAGGCTTCCTGACTCTTAGATCTCAGTCATATCCCTCAACAAGGCATGGGTAAGGATCTGCAAATTCCATAACAACAAGCCAGGCACTGCCAAGGATAACTCTTTGCAGCATGAAACTTTGCCTGTTGTTGGTGATAATGTGACTGTTTTCCTGAAGAAGGCTGGGCAGGAGAGCCAACTCCACATGTCATCTATTTTATCTGATTGCAGGAAATATTATGTAGCTCCCCTCTCTCCCAACTAATTGACAAAGGAATAAATAAAAAATTACATTCATGAAATTATTTGCAGAATTTGTTCTGTTTATGTATTAAAGTCAGCAACAATATGAATTGCTCATGACCTGCTTTCCCTCAGTCTAGAGAATGATCCTCAAAGTGTATTCTCTGACCAGCACCATCAGGGTTGCCAAGAACTTGTTAGAAATGCCACGTCTCAGAGTGTAGCTCAGAGAACTGTTTTCACATGTCTTCCAGGTAACTGATACATGCTTAGATTTCAGAACCACTGACTTGGAGTGATAGAGACTGAGATCATTCCAGGCTGAGGACTAGTGGTGAGTATCCCAGGGGATCTGAAGCTTCCCTCTGTAAGGGTGGGACCCCCTGAGGGCTTTCTTGTTTCCTTTTCTGTTGCCAACACTTCTGTGAGCCTCTGTAATCATGAAAGTCTTGGGAATGGTCTGAGCAGAGAAGTATCATATTGGATGGAGGTATTCTGGGCATTGTAATATATAACTGCTAAGAATGAAATGGATTTAAGGTCTGGCTCCAAAACTTATTGACTTGGTTACATGGCCAAACCTTGTTATGTCATCTGTAAGTAAATTCCTTTAAATTTATCCTTAGGGGTACATGACAGAAGCCTGAAAGTTCTTGGTGTAGCTGCCTGAAAGTTCTTGGTGTAGCTGCCTGGCATTTGGTAAACGAACAACAAATAGTGGCTATTGTTAGTACCAATAATGCTGACGTTAATAATAAAGCATAATTTCTACACAGCAGGGTCACTACTGCAAAAAGTCATGCTTAAAGTAAAAACACAATTTGGGTGATGGTGGGGAGTTGGGGAGAAAAATAGAGTTCAAACCTCAAACCTCAGTTCCCTTACTGAGCAGCATGAACAGGCCATCTTATGTCCATGTATGACATGTGAAAGACAGCAATGGCTTCACAGGCAATTGGGAGAAAATTAAACAGAAAAGTAGGTAAAGTAGCTGTTTGGTGCCTGGAATACAAGGGGGGTTAAATAAACATCTTTTTTTTCTTCTTCCTCTTATCCAGTGGAAAAATAACCCCCCAGATTTAAGAGTACAAAAGTCAGTATGCTGTAGATTTATTTAGCCAAAATACTTCTTTAGTATTCTTTTTTTTTTTTTTTTTTTGAACCAGGGATTGAGCTCAGGGACACTGGGCCACTGAGCCACATCCCCAGGCCTATTTTGTATTTTATTTAGAGACATGGTCTCACTGAGTTGCTTAGGGCCTCGCTAAGTTGCTGAGGCTGGCTTTGAACTCGTGATCCTCCTGACTCAGCCTCCCAAATTGCTTGGATTACAGGTGTGCGCCACCACGCCCGGCACTTCTTTAGTATTCTATCTAGCTGGCTTAGAAATGCCTGTTTAAAGGTAGTGGGAAGGACCACAAGGGGCCGTGAAAAAGAAAAGAACATTTCTATCAGTTTTTCCTGGTCATTATTCTATAGAAAGTTAAATGGCCCTTGACATAGAGAAAGAAAAACAGCCCAAGCAAAAGAAGTCTTTTAAAGGGCATAATGCTAAAGAGCTACAAACCAAATGCTGTTTCTAATTTCCCCCTGTTAATATAAAATAGACTTTAAAAACTTTGCCAGAAAGCAATTAGTGTCACTTCTACTTGGGACATTTCCAAATGTACCATCCTCTCTGGTACCTAGATGGCAATCCCTTCCTAGCTCATCTCTCCTTCTGCCTTCTGTTATTTTACTCTAAGGAAATCCAGCCACCAGCCTCAGGGACCTTCTTCTGAATTCTCTTCCTGACTCCCTCCCCCAGGAGCAAAAGCATATCCATTTCTTATCCAGGCCTTTCAGGTGTCGGGAATGGTCAATAAGTGGTGTAATATGCATTTCACTGAGTGTTTAAATGAACCAAAGTTTATGTTCAAACCATAAGCAGAGGATATATAAGTGGTGGGTGTGACTATGAGCTGATGAGATTGACTCTTTGTTTTCCAAAAAAGAATTTGTACTTTTATTTGTTTATTCATTTGAGGAAGCCTAGTCCAGTGGTTGTAACTATAGAATCTGGACTCCACGTTTGCCTTATAGCTCTTACATATGACCATGCACCCTCTGGCAATTAATTACTCTCTCCAAGTCCTCAGTTCCCCAAATGTAAAAGAGGGAAGTTATGGAATCTGCCTACGGGTTTAAAAGAACTGAAAAAATAGCACCTTTAGCAAAATTCCTGGAGTAGAGTATGTGCTCAGTACAAGTTAGCTATTATTATTAGGTTTTGTTTTATTATTAATGTAAAAACATATGTAAGATAGAAAGAAGAAGTCCTTATTATACCCACCTTCTTGGTTTCTTCTTCTCTCCTCAAGGTCCACCAAGAAATAATCATTAAAAGTTTAGAATGTACCTTTCAAGACTTTATCCCTTCACATGGATGGGATCCCACCATATGCACGTACGCATTCTGCTTGTAGACTTATATTTGAGGTTTATTTAAAAAATATTCATCCAGCAGTAGCACATGCCTGCAATCACAATGCAGGACGCTGAGGCAGGAGAATGGCAAATTCTAGGCCAGTCTGATCAATTTAGTGAGGGCCCAAAGCAACTTAGTGAAAACCTATTTCAAAGTAAAATATTTAAAAAGCTGGGGATGTAGCTCAGTGGTAAAGTGACCCTGGGTTCAATGCCCAGCAACCCCCCCAGCAAAAAAAAAAAAGAAAAAAAAGAAAAAACATTCATCCAAGAAATTTGCAAATTTTCTGCGAATATTGAACCAGATATGAAATACAGAAGGAAATACAAAACTGCTTTGCTTTACCTTGTTACTCATGTCCACAAAATGTGGGTCTAGAGAAGCACTTTTTTTCCTTAAACAAACAAACAAACAAACAAAAAACACAAAAATTCATACCCATCTCAAAGATGCTGATATTGTTTCCATCACAGTTATTAAGATTGTCACACTGTCCCTCGGGGCAATTCCAAGAGAAGTATTCACTCTGCTCCCCTTGTTACCTTACCTACTCCAGCCCCATTCCCCCACCCCCAATCTCCCTGCATCCCGATGTTGCTGTCAAATTTCAAATCAAAGTATAACTCTGGGACTCTCCTGTCCCTGTAGCCAATAACCTCCAGTTTCTTGTGCAACAATATACAGGAGACACAGGTATAAGCAAGGAGCAACTTTGTTAAAAAGCTGCACTTTGTCAGGGGCTGGTAACATCTATAGCCAAGAGGTGAGACTTCCATCGTGTATATGTACCACATTTTCTTTATCCATTCATCTGTTGAAAGGCACCTAGGTTGGTTCCATAGTTTAGCCATTGTGAATCGAGCTGCTATAAACATTGATGTGGTTGTGTCACTGTAGTATGTTGATTTTAAGTCCTTTGGATATAAACCAAGGAGTGGGATAGCTGGGTCAAATGGTGGTTCCATTCCAAGTTTTCTGAGGAATCTCCATAGTGCTTTCCATAATGTTTACACCAATTTGCAGTCCCACCAGCAATGTATGAGTGTACCCTTTCCCCCACATCCTCACCAACATTTATTGTTACTTGTATTCTTGGTTGTTGCCATTCTGACTAGAGTGAGATGAAATCTCAGTATAGTTTTGATTTGGATTTCTCTAATTACCAAGGATGTGGAACATTTTTTCATATGTTTGTTGATCGATTATATTTCTTCTGTGAAATGTCTGTTCAGTTCCTTAGCCCATTTGTTGATTAGATTATTTGGTTTTTTGGTGTTGAGTTTTTTAAATTCTTTATATACACTGGAGATAAGTGCTCTATTTGAGGTGTGTGGGGTAAAGATTTTCTCCCATTCTGTAGGCTCTCTGTTCATGTTATTGATTTTTCCCTTTGCTGAGAAGCAGATTTTTAGTTTGTGTCCATCCCATTTATTGATTCTTTGATTTTACTTCTTGTGCTTTTGGATTCCCATGCTCTTGGATAGGCAGAATTAGTATTGTCAAAAAGGCCATATTACCAAAACTGTTATAAAGATTTAATGCAATTCCTATTAAAATCCTAATGATATTCTTCATACAACCAGAAAAAACAATCATGAAATTCAGTTGGAAAAATAAGAGACCCAGAATAGCCAAACAATCCTTAGCAAGAAGAGTGAAACAGGAGGCATTACAATACCAGACCTTAAACTATACTACAGAGCAATAGTAACAAAAAAAGGCATGGTATGGGCACCAAAATGGACACATAGACCAAACATACAGAATAGAAGACACAGAGACAAACCCACATAAATACAAATCAAACTAGACAAAGGCACCAAAAACATACACTGTAGAAAAGATAACCTCTTCAACAAATGGTGTTGGGAAAACTGTAAAAATATATGTAGCAAAATGAAATTAAACCCCTATCCCTCACTCTGCATAAAACTCAACACAAAGTGGATCAAAGACTTAGGCACTAGAATGTAGACCCTGCATCTAATAGAAGAAAAAGTGGGTCCAAATCTTCACCATGTCAGCTTAGGACCTGACTTCCATAACTTGGAGCACTTCCATAACTTCCATGACTTGGAGCACTTCCTTTTCCTGAATGTATCCTAAGAGTTTGGGAACAGATTCTTTCTCTGCATTTAGCTACAGGGAAATGAGGAGATCTGGCCAGATTTGAACCCAGTATGCATGGTAAGTTCTACCACACAAGCTCCATCCTCAGACTGCACAGATGTGACAGAAAAAAACAATTAAACAGATTGTTTGAAAAGGTTGAACACTTTTATGGCCTTTGTTAATATTGGTAGTCATGCAAACTTTGGAATGAGCAACCAAATTTAGTGATCCTAGACTTAGAAAAGGACATTTATCTTCATGCACTTCCTAAGGGAAGGGAATATATCTTGAGTTCTTTCACTTTATTATCCTAGTTAGGTCAACTTGTATTTTTAGCAAACACCACTGGAGTACAATCCACTCAGGAAAACAAACAGCATTAAGTGCATTTTCTGAAAGTGGTTCTACTTGGACTGGATGTGTGGACTGGGTCTTACATTAAGCCTTAAAAAAAGAATTGGCCCTTATTATGAACCAGTCTTTCCTCTTACAGATCAAAAATCAACTGTAATCTATCTTAAAGAACTTCTATATTATGCTGAGAGCATCTATAGAAAAACAAGGCAATTGGATAGAAACTAATATCATACAGATATTCAAAATGTATAGAAGAAACCACCAGAAGACTGACCTGTATTTTCTCAATGCTAACCAATTAATCCCCACACTAGTCCTAAGTAACAGGACTTTTCCCTCTTCATGCAATTTGAAAAATGAACATCACCCTGGTCAAAACAATTTTGCCTTCTTTGTTAGTTCATTTTTAAACCTGGTGTAACAAAAAAATAGCTCTGGATAAGATAGGGAAAATCTGGTCGAATGAGGAAAGTAAGGCTCGTTCATTTAATGTGACTTCATATATCCACAACACATTGTGTTCCAGAACCATTCACACCTCCATTTTTTTGTTTGTTTTGCTTTGGTTTGGTTTGGTTTGATTTGGTTTGGTTATGGTACAGGGATTGAACTCAGGGGTACTTGACCACTGAACCACTCTCCCAGCCCTATTTTGTATTTTATTTAGAAAAAATCCCAGCAGCTCAGGAGGCTGAGACAGGAGGATCTCCAGTTCAAAGCCAGCCTCAGCAAAAATCAAGGTGCTAAGCAACACCTCCTTTTCTCTCTAAACACAAAAATGAAGACCTTCAAGTAGCTTTCCACCTCAGTGCTCTCTATTTTTTGCCAAGCTCATCTGGGCAAGTCAAAATGAAACACATTTCCTTCTTGGCAGTTGTTTGGTGTGTAAACTTCTTACTGTGTGTGTTCTCATGTGTTTCCTGCCTGCTCGTAGGTAGATAGATGTCTCCTGCGTTGCTGGGCTTTGAATGGTGCTGAAAGTATGGGCTTGTTCTTTAACAATAAAAACAACACTGACTTATGAAGTACTTGAGGAAATACCTAATGTTGCATAAAAGAGCTGACTTAGATGTTATTTATTGCATGTGGTTGTCAATGTAAATGAAGCCAAAGATAGTTGAGGCAAAGTCCTCATGTGGGGGTAGAGGAAGAGCATCTTATTTCTCAAGGTAGGATGGGCTGATTTTGCTCCTGGATTGCTACAGTCTTTATTCTCATCCTGTTGTGGTGCTTTTCACTTTGTGTGCATGTATGTATACATATGCACATTAAAGAATATTTCTAATTTTTTCATTCTACAAATCCAGATAAAATGATGTTTTATGTTTGTGGTTTGAATTGTTTTGCTGTATGGCAAATGGTAAAGCCAAAAATAATACCAGGTAGATCAGTGTGAAATCACTCAAGATTAGAGATGGAAACTTGGAAACACTTGGGGCACCTTTTTTAAATGGCTGCTCTGCCTTTCTAGTGTCTTGAAAACCAAGGAGATGTGCTTTGAAATCCAAGACTGGAAGGAGAGTAAGTGGCCAAATTCCAAAAGAAAGAGAGGATAAAAAAAAAAAAAAAAGATAATTGAGAATGTGGGTCAATAAGGTGGCACATGCTTGAGTCCCCATCCTAATACCATATGCCAGGATCTGTTTATGGTCTGAAAAATAGGGGACCCACAAGAAAAGGAAAGGTCTAGTTTA
>JAJEJO010002083.1:13126-33908 GCA_020662805.1 Glaucomys volans
TGGTCTGAAAAATAGGGGACCCACAAGAAAAGGAAAGGTCTAGTTTAAATGCCCTAACTTCCATGACTCTAACTGAGTGACTTCTTATTGGTTTTCTGTTTCCAGAATGGAACATGGCTGGAGCAGCTTGGGTTTCTATGAGGTAAGAGGACTCCTTTGTCACATATGGTAGCTTGTTCTTTACCTATTTTTTTCTTGATATTAAAGGATCTCAAGTCCTTTAAGTGGAAGACCACGGAGTTCACTCATCCATATATCCTCAGTCTTAGCATTAATTCTTTAAAATTACTCAATGAATGAAGGAGTGAAAGAATTAATGAGCAGAGAAACAGAGAATCCTTATTGAAAACTCTTTTCTCTACATGATTTTCCAAGGGAGGCTTCCACTTTTAAATTTTAAATATTGCCATGAAGCCTGGTTTTGGCCTAAAATTAACAGGAAGAAAAAGGAGGAGCCTGTTATTCCATTAAAAAACTGTAGACCTGAAAGGGGAGCACATCTTATGGAAACTTAATGTGAATTGGAAAAAGAAATTGCACCAGAAGAATGTAAATATATAATTGTTCAGCTTAAACATCTCTTACTCCACTCCCCATACTCCCACTCATACACTCACATATCATCTCAATGAGATATGCAAGACTACAGTCTACAAATTTCTCTCTGTTATGAGTAAGTTTCAAAATAGAATTTTAATGGCTCTATTATTCTTTAATGGTGTTGTACCAAATTTAATTTAAACAATCCCTTGTTGCAACTCTAAAGTAAAGAATTAATTTTACCTAAAGAGTAGCCTGGTTGTTGCCCTTGGCTACCTAGATAATCTCTAAGCCCTTGCAATGTCCTAAGCATGTCTTTGTTTACCTGGGGTCTTGGAACACATGTAACAGTCTAATAATATGGTTTATGATGGGGCTTTGGGCCATGTGGTATCCACTCTGCCTCCAGATGGGCTGGAGATTGAAGGTCAGCTACATGGACAATTGGCTATGGTTACATGATCAAGCCCCAGTTAACTATCTGGACACACAAGATTCAAGTGGTTTTCTCTGGTTGACAATACCCTGCATTTTCCCTCTCTCTCTCTCTCTCTCTCTCTCTCTCTCTCATACACACACACACACACACACACACACACACGCACGCACACACACACTTGCCAGGGGAGTTCTCACTCTGTAGTCTACTGGAAGAGGACAAATGGAAGCTCCCATTTAGAACTTGTCTGGATTCTGCTGTATGTGCATCTGACCTTCGCCGATTGTAATCTGTATTCTTTCATTGTAACAAACTGTAATCACAAGTATAATAGCTTCCAGTGAGTTCTGTGATTCCTTCCAGTGCATTGTTGAAATGGAAGTTGTCCTTGAGAAACTTCAGTCCTAACAGCTGACATCAAAAGTGAGGGTGATTTTGTGAAGTTTGCTCAAACTTGCCGGAGGTTTTGCATCACTGTGACCAAAAGACCTGACCAGAACAACTTCAAGAAGGAAAAGATTATTTTGGTTTATGGTTTCAGAGGTACAGTTTATGGTCAGACAACTCCATATCTCTGGGCCGGAGATGAGGCAGAACATCATGGTAGAAGGGTGTGACAAAGGAAAGCAGCTCAGGACATGGCAACCAGGAAGCAGAGGAAGAGCTCTCATCAGGGACAAAATATAAACACCAAAATTACTCCTATAATGACCCACTTCCTACCATCATACCCTACCTACCTACAGTTATCACCTTGCTGATCCGTATCGTGGATTAACCAACTGATTAGGTCACAACTTTTATAATCAAATCATTTCACCTCTGAACATTCTAGCATTGTCTTCCACATGAGCTTTTGGGGGATGCCTTATATCTAAACCATAACAATATCTTACACATTTAATGGAAGCTCCCAGCTATCTTCTTCATTCCCATAATAGGCTTTTGCACACATAGGATGCTTGATAAATGTTATGACAAAAATAGATAGATTTGTGGAAGCCAGTGCCCAAATTCTAGGTCTGTTAGAAAAATGGATACCTTTCAAAAGTATAAGGTCTTCAAATTTTGCAAGCTATCTAAGGACATTTTTATATATACATTGGAAAGATTGATGTAATTACTGTATTTTGAGAGAAAGTGCTCATTGGGCCTGGCAAGGAATGGAAAACAGAACTTCGACTTTCTAACAACTTGGTTGATGACCACGGTTAATAGGTCCCTGCTCACTGCCAATGTAACCCTGGAAATAATTCTGCTCAGTCTTCCTCCCACGGCCAGATTCATGGGTGTGTGACCTGTGAGTCACAGGGCCCTACCTTCAGAAGGGCCCATGCTTGGTTTAATGCTTCACTGTCACTAAGAATTCTGAATTTTTTAACAAGGGGTCCTAATTTTCATTTTGCACTGGGCTCTGCAAATTATGCACCAGATGCTAGCTCCTCCTAACAGGTGGCTTCTCAAAAAACTTACTGATGAGGGCAACCAAAAAAGCTGTCAAGGAACTAAACTGCTATAAACATTTTGAAGTTGACATAACTCTCAAAAGAGTATAACTCAAGAAAATAAGTAGTCTTACCAACATAGTTTCCCTCATTCATATTAAAATCTGATAATTTTTTTCCAGTCTCTTCTATGTCCTCTCTCTAAATATCTGAATGGTTTCCACTTTGTTCTCTTCTAGGTCTTTCTCCTCCTTTCCTATCTGGGTCTTTTAGTTTCTTTTCCTCTATTCTTTCTTTCAGGATCTACCTCTGCCTTTATTATGAAGAAGAAAACCATAATTAAAACTAAATTTGTATTTATGAAATGTGTTATATTTTCATTTTGTTTTTTAAATGAGTTAAGTTGGTACTTTGTATTCATATCTATCCTCTGCAAAAACTTTAATTATCATTTTTTATCATATAACATGATATCCAATTAAAGTTTTTTCCCCCTTTGAATTTGGGACCTGTACAAAGAAAAAAAAAAAAATTAAAAAATTCTAAGCAAAGTTAGGAACTTTCCTCTCACATTCAAATCTCTCTAACTTCCTCTTCTGTTCCCAGAGGAGGGAAACTGCTTTTAAGAGATCTGTGTGATTAGGTTAGGTCTATTTTCAGGTCTACTGATTAGTGACCTCAATTACATTACTCCATTAGAGGATCTAATCACAGAGGGTGATCACAGGAGCCCTCTTAAAATCAGGGGCCCTATTACAGGAAAGGCTTGGCCTGTTCAGAGAAGGACACAGGAGATGAATGCACAAAGGTTGGCAGAGTTTAAGCCAGAGGTTCTCAATCATGGACCACAGTTTACTATGTTTTCCTAATAATAATAAGATTTCATTTGCCTTTTTCACTTTCATTCTTTCCGGTGTGCATACAGCAAAACTTTCCAGTGGCTATAGGTTATGTGAAATCAGCACAGATGGAATATGCAGTTGGCTGTCATATCCACAGGTTTGCATCTGTGAGTTTAATTAACCCCTAGTCAAAAATATTTGAGGAAAAAAATGCTTCTGTACTGAATATGTGCAGACTTCCATTCTTATTATTCCCTGAATGATGATTTATATAGCAGTTACATTGTAATAGGTATTATAAGTAATATTCAGATAATTTAAAGTTATGGGAGGGTACACAGGTTATATGCAAATACTACATCATTTTTTAAAATATATATATATATTTAGTCATCAATGGATCTTTTATTTTATTATTTATTTATGTGTAGTGCTGAATATCAAAGCCAGGGCCTCACACATTCCAGGCAAATACTCTACCACTGAGCCACGACTCAGACTCTACTACAGCATTTTATACAAGGGATTGAACATCCATCAATTTTTGATACTCACAGGGATCTGGAGCCAATTCCCTATGGCTACCAAGGGATGACATACACATATATGAATACACAGGAGAATCCAGCTCTCAAAAGAAAGAGCTGCAGTTTCCAAGAAGAGTGGAACCTAACGATTGCACTTTTCATTCTTGGTCCATCAAGTGAGAAAATGTATACTAAGTCACTCATCTGGAAAACCTTTTCTCCTTATCAATATTAACAGTATGAGTAATTAAATGACAAATTTTAAAATGCATTTATTTCATTTCATTCATTCATTTGTTTGCTTGTTTATTTATTTATGGTACAGAGGATTGAACCCATAGGCACTTCAGCACTGAGCTACATCCCCAGTCCTTTTTTTGTTTTTATTTTGAGACAGGGTGTCACTAAGTCACCCAGACTGGCCTTGAATTCACCATCCTCCTGCTTCAGATTCCTGAGTCACTGGATTACAGGAGCACATCACAATGCCTTATTTCATTTTAATTTTTTTTTTTTTGGCAATAGTAAATCTATTACATGTTAAAATAACATTTTTATGAAGAGCAATCATGCTTTCTAAAACAAAAAACAATGAGTGACAGAATGTTGTTTTACATTTTTGTAAACCTCTTTAATGTCTTTAATAGACAGTTAATATTGATAAAATTAACAAAACAAAAACATTGACAGAACTCCAATTTTTAATAGTATTAAGGAGTCCTGAGACAAACAAGTGTGAGAACTGCTTGTTTGAAGCAAGAGAAGTATTTTGAGCAAAGCCTACCAGGAGAAAATGCATTTTATTTTTAATAGATATACCTTCTTTTTTTGCACTGTTAGCCTTAGAGGAAAAAAAATTCCATTCAACCGATTTTGTCAGATGAGTGACTTAGTAAATACTTCCCCAGCTGATGGACCAAGAATAAAAATATAACCATCAGGCTCCACTCTTCCAGGAAGCTGATTCTGGAAGAGATAGCAGAACCATGCTTAGGACGTGGGCCAAGCTGAACATGTTTCTACTCTGTGCCTCTAACCAGAGAAAATGCATCGCCTTCTCAAGCATGGGAGGCCCTTAACAAAGATCTCAGTCTCAATGAAGATCATCTCCCCTTTAGTTTCATGCTTTGCTTCTCTTCCTTTTTAATTATAATTTTAAAGATCTGAGAAGTGATAAATATATGAGAGCTGCATGCAGAATAAAACTGCATTGTACCAGAAAGCCACGTCGCCTGTGGTTCCCAGTCTGCCTGAGCACAGCACTATGGTTCAAATACCAGCTTCATAATTTACGGTGTGGCTTTGGGCAAGTATTTAAGCTCTCCTAACCTCAATTAAAATTTCCAAATTCATTTAAAAGTCATTATGAGGACTGAATAAGATAAGATAGTATGGGTGCAGTACTTTCCACATTGCCTGATATACAGTATAACAATTATGATTATAATAATTTTTAAAAGTATACATGGATCATGATCCTTTGATTTATGCCCCAAAATATGATATTCCAGATTGTAGAAACCTGTTATTAGTATGTTTATAAAATTCAGTATTGTCTCTAAGTCTACTAAGTAAAAAAATATGTAATAATATCATTAGTCAAAATGATTGAGCACCTACTAGGTATCAGACCCTGAACTAGGCACTTTATGCATACTAACTCATGTAAGTCCACAACTCCATGAGAGAGACATATCATACTTGTTCCTATTTTGCAGATAAGGAAACTGAGGCACACAGTGGCTACAAGTCTTGCCCAGTGTCATTGGCACAGCAAGTGGCAGAGCCAGAGTTCACTTGGTGGTCAGTTGTCTTGGTTTCTGTCTGCATACTCAAGTCCAGCCTTGGTTTTTGCATTCTTCCTGGTAGAAAAGACTCCTGGTAGAAAGGACTTTCTGAAGTCAGGACATGAGTGATAGGTGTCTCTTACCCCTTACAAAACTGAGAGTGCAGTAGGGAACATTTATTCTTGAATAATTGGTTTTATCTTGACATTATATTCAGATCTTCATTTAGGAGAGAAATATGATTTTCAAAGAAATGTATTTAGTAGCCCCAACAAGTGTTTGTCAAGCCTAAGTTTGCAAACCTTTAAGCTTTTCTTCCATAATTTGTCTATTTTTCCCCACTTGACTTTATTATTTTTATGATTTTTGATCTTAAATGTCCCACAATGGCTCATATGCTAAAGGTCTGGTAGTCATTTTGATCAGCATGTGAATAAAGTGAAAATATTATCAAAATTACTCTTGAATAATTGCTTAATGAGACATACCAATTTACCTATGAGTGTAAATGCTCATATTTATGGGTCACTTGCTGACTAACATGACATACTATAACTCAGTAAGCCCAAGGTGACCAGTGTTACCTCAAGGCTAGAAATGTGGGCTGTGCTGGTATTGGATGAAGTCCCTGTCTTGCATTTAAGGGCTGTGTGATCTGAGCAATGTGCATCTCCCAATCTTAAACACATACAGGAAGAGAAACCTGGAAACTGAACCTGTCAGAGGAAAGAGACAACAACCAATGATCTTTCACAATGGAGGGGAGGCCATTTTCAAACTGAGAGGTTTGTCCACTTCTTGCAGTTCTATGTCAAAAAGTGACAATGCAGAGAGGTTACCTTTCAGCCACACCCTTCCTCTAGGGCTAGAGAAACAAGCCCATCCAGAACCCATGAACAACACCCTGTAGATTTCACCCCAATAATCCAGAGCCCTTCAACTCTCTGCCAAAGATCTTACTCTGACTTTCTGAGCCTGGGCAGCCTTTTCCTTGGAATGGGCTGTACCTTGCTGTGTGCACCATTATGCCCCTAGAAATGACCCAAGGTATGGTTATTGCAGAGTGTGGAGGTGGAATTTTGACATGCTAACCTGGATGTGCACAGCCCTGTGCATGAGACCCCCTGTGGTACAGGAGGAGGACTGAGGGTGGGCCGGCTCCCCTGCTTGGATCTAGGGATGTCCTGCCCATCTCTGGCTTACTGGAAGGTCTATGTTGATTAAGTGGGTTGACAAGAAGAATCCCCTGATCTATTTAAAATATCTTTGTCTATTTGTTCCTCTGCTGATGACATATGGTTGAATCCACTTAACTTCATTGAATGTTCCATAGATACCCATTGGGCCCATCTGAAGGTGCAAGAAATGGTGTCTGAGTGAGAGTAAAGTGAGGGAGCATTCCATAATCTGACTGGAGCAGTTGAGAATGTTTCTAGACTCTGTGCTAATGACATAACATGTCACTCTCATCCAGTGGAGGAAGCCTTGGGTCATGAGTGCAGGTATCTGTGTTTCTTTCCTGGCCTTAGAAAAATCAGACAGGATCTCCCTCTTATATTCCTTGTCTCAGGAGTTGTCCCATCATTGAGTTCCTTGGTCCCTCTGGCCCTCTTGGGCATTTTCTTCAGTTCCTTACTCTTCTTCATCATGCTCTGTCCCAACCAGTCCACTAGAAAATCCTTTTTATTGCCTCAACATCACTCTCATGTGGCCCCTCCTCCTTGTCCCACTGCAATCACCAGTTCAGAGAAGGACACTGGAGTTGAAGGTACAAAGCTTGATAGTTGAGTCAGAGGTTCTCAATGCCAGATCTGGTGATTACTGATAGTCATCAAGGTGGTCAAGGATGAAGAACAATTCAAGGGTATAATGTTCTCACTTTCTCCATTGCCCTTCACAGGTGTGTTATACTGTTGTTTCTGCAAATATTTTGGATTAATGTCAGAACTTTGTGTGGTGGAGTCATGTGTAAATCACACAAGATAATAATTTACTGTAGACATTTACATTTTTTCACTTAATTTTAAAATTTTTTAGTATGCTCTTTGAAATCTACCTTTCCTCAAACTAAGAATGCTGTGGAAGAAAAATAACCTTCCATTTCAAATGTTTACAAAGTTCCAGATGTACCTGTCAATCTACTCTTTTATAACTCACTTTCCCAGGACTGATACATAGGTAAAAAATCAATTTTGTGTTGGTCACAGTCATATTTCCTGATGGGTTGAGCAAATATTTGCCCTATTGATTCAGAGGAATAGGAACAAGTGTTTAAATAAATGTATCATTTGCCTTCAATATGAATTGTCCTGGAACTTTTCAAAATGGTTGCTTTCTTGAGATTTGTAAGTTCTCAGATTCCTCAGCTGATCTGCAACCTATCTGGAGGCATCTGTATCTTTGGGACAAGTGTGAGCATCAGAGAAAATCTGCATCATGGTGAAGTAAGAATGATACGTATGAGGGATAAGAATGATAATTATTCTCTATTAACAACATGTCACATTTATGACTTTGCAAGGAGATTAACTTTAGGGAAAGAGTTTACTTCCACTTTTCCCAGGCTCAAGCTTTGTTCTTTCTCCTTCCAGAGGACAAAATGTCCCTCCGCATAGCAACAAGCAGACTGAGTCGCCAGAACGTCTTCACATACTCTCCCTTAAACAAACAGGAACAAACGTACTTAGAGAGTTTCTCTTGTTTGATGCTGTGGTTCCGATTGAGATTTTTCAAACATAAGTTTTGAAAACAAGCCTGTGCCACACTCTTCCACCCCTACAGAGCAGGGGATCCTATAGGGATTTTCACATCCATGAAAATGGAAAGGTCCACGGCTATACTGGCAATTAAAATATTAGCCCTGTTTGTATTCTCCCAGCTCCAAGATTCTGTCAGTGGTCTCAGGTGAATCAGTGCATGTGAATGTGAGCACCACAAGGTAGAAGGGAGACTTCTCTGTACATCGAAAGTTCTGGATTCCAGTAGAGTTTCAGTCCTCAGTGAGCAAAGGTTTTGAAAACCAGTCATTGCAACTTTCTGAGGTCCAGTTCCCCCACCTATAAAACAAGAGAATTGAACTCGATCAAGCTCATCAAAAATAATGGGGCACATGCTGTCCCTTTCCACTCCCATATGCACAGAGACAAAGCAAATCTACAACTGAACTCTTTTTTTTTTTTTTTTAGTTTTGATTCATTGAACACAAATGGAGTACAGCTCTTATTTCTCTGATTGTACACAAAGTAGAGTCACACCATCTGTGCATTCATGCATGTACACAGGGCAATGATGTCTGTCACACATTCTGTTATTATTACCCCCCCACCCTGACCCCACCCCTCCCTTCCCTCTATGCTATCTATCCTTCCTCCATTCTTGCCACCCTTCCACCCTGCATTATGCATCATCATTCACTTATCAGAGAGATCATTCGGCCCTTGTATTTTTGGGTAAACTCACTTAGCATAACAGTCTCCAGCATCATCCATTTACCTGCAAATGCCATAATTTTATTCTTCTTTATGGCTGAGTAATATTCCATTGTGTATATATACCACAACAACTGAACTCTTTCCCACTTAGCCTTGACTTGGAGTTAACAATCCTTCTCAATTAAATGCTTAAGTAATTGCTACCAATTGATAGACTTGGTATGCTTACACTGTGACCATTTACTATTCCAATGCCAAATCATATCAAATGAGCTTTTCAGTCCAGGATCCTGTGTGTGTGTGTGTGTGTGTGCAAGATTAACTTTAGGGAGTCATAGAATAAATCTTTGGAAAATTTTTAGTCTATCTTATGGGTTAATCCAAGGAATAATAACAGAGTGCAGGAAATCAAAAAATGCTACTGCAATTATGTATAGACAGAATTACCAATTTCCCATTATTTATTTTATCCTCTGAAAATTAGATCAATAATACCTGACTTGAGCAGCATAGTTACTATGAGCATCACATGTAAAAATACTTTGAGAACTGTAAAATGAGGTGGAATTATAGGGCGTTACTACTGTTTTATTGACAATGCCCTCAGATTTGGAGGACTGAAGAACTCTTTTCAGGATGAATCACTTAAATGTTACTTCCTTTTCTTTTCTTTTTTTGTAATGCTGAAGAAAGACAACTCCAAGTCATTCCTGCTGTCTGATGCTTCCTAAGGTTTACAAGTGTCCTCATATATCAGGTCAGAAAGTTTATCCACAGACCTGGAATTTAAATCATTGCTCATACAAAGAGGGTCTGTTAAATGAGGTTGCTTTTCATTGAGCAAATCTTGTCTCATGATACTTGAGACAAAAGAAAAACTCAGTCTGAAGAGATATTTAAATTGACTGATTTAGAAGAGAATGGTTCCATAAATCCCTGTTTAATATAATTCAGTCCATATTTAGTGATACTGTCAGTGTACATGGCATCATGTTGAGGACACAGGGGAGACCAAGAATAGAGATTGAACCTCAACACGTTCAGTCTTTGTAAGGGGAATGAGAAAAATAATCGGACAACAAGCAGGAAGAATGTTTTTCCTTGAGGAAGTTGACTAGAAGACTCAGAGAGAGAGAGGTCTCCTCTGGATGGAAGGGTTAGGTAAAGCTTCACAGAAGAGGAAGCAACTGAGCTTGACTTTGAAAAATGCACAAGCTGTCCATGAGTGAAAACAGGGCTGAGGTTTTGGAGATCGAATGCAGTGCTGAGTATTTTAACTTGAAAGAAGGAGATAATGGAGCCCAACTGGGATGCCTGGGATGCCCATTCAGAAGTCTAAGTGTGAATTACTGATGACCCAAACTAGAGAAGTATTAGTAGAAACTGACACACAGCATTGCTGAAGAAAGACTGTCAGCACTTGGCCACTGATGCCCATCATAACGGGGAGAGAAAGTAGTCAAAACTTGTACTAAGTGTCCAGTCCAAGCAACCAGAGGAGTGGCTGTGCTGTATCTGTAGAATGGCCGAATCGGGAGAAAGTGGCTTCATTAACCTGTGGGGAACAGGCATCTCAGAGAAAATCACGGAAATTTCATAAAGAGAAATTTTGGTTTTTGTAAATAAATAGAAACTCCACTGGAAAAGCTTATAACTTTTGCCTTAGTTCTCCTTGATGATTTGAATGATATGATGACCTGACTTTTGTCTTTCAGACACATTTATTTACAAATACAAATATAGGAGTGTATCCTAAGACATCCCGTTAAAGATGTCCATTAAAATTTTAATTTGCAGTCATCTCTGTATGAAAGTTTCCGGATGACTTAATAAAATGAATAAAAACTTTTGCCCTGCAAAAGGTTTTTATTTTCTAGTTCAAAGACAATGTGTTAACTACTGGTGCATGTTTTAAAACCTGTTTTCAAGATCAGCTTTGGCCGGTGATGATACCTGTCATAGGAAGCGCTCACTCAGCCTCTCAATACAAAGAACATAAAAGATGCATAAGAAAGCAAATAGTAATTAGTAGGACTGAAAAATAAAGGCTGAATAAATGGAAAACAAACAATAGTATTTAAACACTGAAACAGACCATTGAGCATTGGGTGATGTTTTTTAAATAATATTGTGCCCAATATTTACCCAAGCATTATGATGTTTTTGTGGCAATAACAGAACAGTATTTACAGAAAATAATGGAAAATTGTAGGTTAAGTAGAAATGCTTTTGAAATTTGATGTTAAAATGGCCAAACATTTTAAAACCTATTTTTAAAAAAGTGATGGTCACATACAATGAAGACTTTAAAAAAGGATTGTTGATCACGGATGATTAAACAAGAATATTTAATACATAAAATTTCAGTGATCAATTAAATGACTTCAGTCATTAAAATCACACTGTATATTTACAGAGTATTAAAAACTACCAGACGAACACACAAGGAAGTAAAAAGTTAGAAATGTTTCCTGGGTTTTACATCTATTGTTAAAAAGTAAAAGTCTTGAACTTCTATGAAAAGCTAAAATCATAATGTTCAATTTTAGGTACTGATTTAAAAGTTTGTTAAAATTTGTGCTCTGGTAGTTGATAAGGAAAAGCAAATAAGTGAGAGTATTCAACATAGTTTGGATTTGTCACAGGAGACAAATCTTTAACTTGTGCATCATAATGGCATTCTATGGAATGAGTTGAAGACTATGTAAGGTGCTGTCTATATCTGCCAGAAGATGGAAAATTAAAGAAACTAATATCAAGTTGGAGTATACAACCATCCCTAGATACATCATGACACTAATGACTGAATGACATTGGAGCAATATGATTTGATTTAGACAAGATATCAGAGGTAGAGAAGAGTTACCTGAAACAAGAGAACAGCTTCAAATGAACAGCAAAATGTGGTCTTCAGCAGAAAATTAAATTTTGAACATGAGCTGCCCACATTCTTTTATTTGGAATGCACTGTTGTTTATTTGGTATGAACTGTGAGGCAAAACCTTACAAAAAGAAAAATTTGTATTTTGCCCTTTCGCCTATAAAAGGTTGCAGTTTTTTTTTTTAATTTCTAAAGAAAACGTGTTTTTCTACATTTAATGGAACTACATATGACACGTGAAGGCAAACGGCATTCTAATAACATGCAAGTTAATGAGAACAAGAAAAAGATGTACATGAATATAATGAAAACTTAGGTGCAAATAATCCTGAAAGCAATTTCTATAAGGACTATTTTCTTGTCATCATAGATTAAGGTGTAGTCTCTATTGATGAGAAATTTGAACAAATATAGCAGAATACATAGCACTATATTTGGCTTTTTATAAAATCTCAGTTTTGAAATACTTAAAAGTAATTTTTAAACTGCAGGGAAATAAATTTTGCTTTAAGAGATAGTAAAAACCACAATATGTCAATTTTTATGGTCATATTAAGATAGAGCATTTTCCATGATAGTGCTCATTTTTCACTTCTGATTCTATTACACTATTAGACAAGGTACATAAAATTCATTGCTATTTGTGAGTTTAAATATTATTTTAAAACATTTATTGACAGTTCTAGTTGCTTCTTCACCACTGAGCAGTTTCTCCAAATTCAAATCAATTCTCTAGAACTACCTAAGAACTGTAATGATTCAAGAAAGTTTGTCTAAATTGATATTATATCAACAGAACAAAATCTTTATAATAATAACACAATTTTGCTAAATTCAGTCAAGAAAAACTTTAAGCAATAAATGCATACTTTTATATTACTTGTCTTTATTAATCAAACATCACAAGTTCATCAAAAGAACACTCAGAAGTGATATATTACTGTAAAACCATCTTTAATATTTTGCTGATTTATTAGTTATTTAGTTATCCATTGCCTAGCACCTACTTGGTGTTAGTGTTCCATATTGTCATTGTGGTGGTATATTTGCCAAGGTGGTAATTGTAACATATTTTATTTAACAATTTGATAGTGTTATGGTCAGTTTTGTGTTGTGAGCTTGTCTACAGTTTGTTTTTTTTTTTGGACCCAGGGATTGAACTCAGGGACACTTGGCCACTGAGCCACATCCCCACCCCTATTTTGTATTTTATTTAGAGACAGGGTCTCACTGAGTTGCTTAGGGCCTCGCTAAGTTGCTGAGGCTGGCTTTGAACTCACGATCCTCCTGACTCAGCCTCCCAAGTCGCTTGGATTACAGGCGTGTGCCACCGTGCCCAGCTTTGTCTACAGTTTGTAGTTATTTAATAAAATACTAATTTAGGTGTTTTCATGAAGTTGTCTCACAGATGTTATTTACATCTATAACCAGTTGATTTTAAGTAAAGGAGATACTCCTAGATAATCTGGGAGGGCCTTATTCTTATACTTGAAAGACCTTTAAGAGCAGAACTGAGGTTTCTTGAGGAGGAAGTTTTGCCTGTGAACTTCAGCTTCAGGTTGAGCCAGAAGTCCAGCCTGTTCTTCCTGATGGGCTGCCCTGTGGATTCTGTACTTGCCTCCTATCTTAGTCCACTCATGCTGTTGTAACAAAATACCTGAGACCCACTAATTCATAAATAGTAGTTTATTTCTTACAGTTCTAGAGGCTGAACAAGTCCAAGACTAAAATACTGCCAGGTTCGATATCTGGCAAGGGCCTGGTTTCCGCTTCTGCTTCTTGTGTCTGCATATGACAGGGAGGGATGGAAGGGACCACAGGGAGAAAAGGGCCTAGTCGCTCCCCTCTGGCATTAGGTCTTTGCCAGGCCATTGACCATTCACCTTTCTCTATACTCCTCAGCATTTCGTATTTGAACGCTTCATGGCCTTGGACTTGCTTTCCCACATTCATACCTTCAAGATTTCTAGTTCATTTGTGATTTAGTTTGAGTTTAGTTTTGTTTTGTTTTTGATCCAGCCGCAAATCTGCACCTGTTTCCCAAAAGAGCTACGCCTCCATCTTCTGAATCTCGGCTAGCTATGGGCTCCCTGAGAAAGCTGTGGTGAAGAGATCCAGAGAGCATCCAGGCTAGAAAAGCATATTGTGTTACATTAATAAACTAATATTTCCTCAAACTCCATGTACATCTTAACAACCATTAGTCTAATTTTTGATAACTTAAAGTAAGCTTCACTTGTATTCCGGTCAAAATAATACTTTTTTTTTTTTTTCAAATAGCATCACTAGACTTTTTTTTAAAATACAACTTTCCTTTTAACTTTTAATGGATTTATTTTGGGGCTTTGTACATGGATTTTTTTAAAGTCACAAGAATGATGTTTACCAATTAATATTATTGATATTTATACTTTTAAATTATAATACCAATAAAGAGCAATATTATGGGTTTCTGATCACATCAATCTCCTTAGTGGGGATGGGGGATTGGGGATAAATGGGGTAACTGAGGATTTTGTTTCAATCAGGATTTGATCCAGTGATGACTGAAGGATCAAAAGGTATACAATGTGGAGCATCACTGCCTTGAATTTTGCCACCTATCGTTAGATACATTTCATTTTGCTCTGTACGACAGCCAAAAGGCAACTTATCATGGTGATAAAAACAAAAATAGTGAGGAGATACACTCAAGTCAAGGAGGAGTAAAGGCAAAAGCTTTTGAGTGAAATTAGGATCAAATTCAAAATGACTAGAATTATCTCCCGGAATTGTTCATGTCCCTCTTTCACGCAGACCGGGGCCTCTTAAACATCAGACTTCAATGTAAGTATCTATTTATTCAAAATTATTTATTTTTGCATAATTTTATTATTGAGATCGTAATTACTTTCTGGACTTACTTTTCTTTGCGTATGGACAATTAAATAGGCAATATGGACTGCTTCAGAAATTCATTTCGTATATTCAGCCATTCTTTCTTTTATTCATGTATTAGATATTTAGGTGAAAGCCAAAAAGTCAGTCTATGTATTCTTAAAACATAGCTAAGTGACCATGAACAAGTTACACAATATCAGAGTTTTAGTTTCCTGTTAAAGCAGACATCTTCAGAGATTTTTTTTAAATCAGAATCAAGTGGTATATGACCCAGCATAGTATTTGATACTCAATACATGATAGCCATTATTATTGATGCTATTTTAGAAATTTTGTTTTTGTTAAAAATATATTATGAATTCCAAAATAGATGAATGTTTTTGGGATTAGAAACTTTTTGTGATTTCCAAACCGCCTTGTCCTGATTTCTATCAGCTGTGAAAATACAGGGAAAACAATTGAGATAATAATAATAGTAGATACTAATTCTTTCCAAATGACATGAGAGTTGTATGCAAAATCTCAATGAAGTCAAGAGTTACAGTTGTACCCTAGAGTTACAGTGTTTCTAAATTTAAATAGTTCTGAAATTATTTTTATTTATTTATTTTTTACAAGTAACTATCTTTATTTTTTTTTATTTTTATTTTTTTTGAACCAGGGATTGAACTCGGGACACTCGGCCACTGAGCCACATCCCCAGCCCTATTTTGTATTTTATTTAGAGACAGGGTCTCACTGAGTTGCTTAGGGCCTTGCTAAGTTACTGAGGCTGGTTTTGAACTCACGATCCTCCTGACTCAGCCTCCCAAGTCGCTTGGATTACAGGCATGCGCCACCACGCCCGGCTTGGTTCTGAAATTATTTAACTGCATAGACTGTGAGCTGCTTGGGCCCAGGATGTGCCCCATATTCCCCTAAGGCTGGCATGAAACCCAGCAGAGTATGCAACAGAATTGTTGAATCTTTAGAGGTGTTGGCAGATTTTCTTTCTAATTTTCCTGAGGTGATTAGGAATAGGCCATCTTAAATGGGGTAGAGTCTTCGTGATTCTAAGAAAGAAATAGAGATCATATTTTTATAAATTACTGCTGATCTGAAGAATTAGTAGCTAGGGAAAGTACTGTTTCCATAAGAAGAAAGGATGATTCATAGAGGCAGAGAGAGTGGAAGTTATCCCCTGGGAATGGACTGAAGCATCAGTCTTTGGAGCATTTCAACAATGAGAAACCAGAGGAAGTGGGTTCAACCCAAGGGCAGAGACCATGAAGGCAGTTTATTTGACCTACACTTCTCATTCCACAGAAAAAGGGGTTGGGGAAAAATAACACCATTGCTTCTTAAAATATCCCATATTTAGGATGCATTCAACTCAACTAAAGAAGTAGTGCATTCTGGAAACAGGACAGATCTTTAAGTCCTTGCCACGTATCACTTCTATGCATTTCCTTACCTCCCATCTCCCAGCTTTGGGTCCTCTGCAGCTATGAAATATTAGGCTTCCTATGTTTTCCCAAGCATTGATGGAAATCAATCCTCCATTGTCTATATCCACCCCAATATGCCTACTGTCTTCATACCTTTTATCATCCTCTCTCTGTTTAATAGATTTACTCAAGAAGTGTTTGGAATAAAGAAGTATACAACACTGGTTAAGATGCAGTAATGATGCTTAAAATATAATATGAATAGTAAGACATACATAGACCAGGAAGTTAAACTGTGCACAAGCTCAGGAAGAAAATAAGATTTTGCTATTTAAATTGATAAAAGTATTGTAGCACAAAGATGGATACTTATTTTAGAAGATACCCAATTGGGTCATTTGAATATGAAAGCTGAAATTCCCTGGGTATTTGCATGGTGGAAACAAAACAAGGCAAAGGCTGAACTGCTTTGCATCATGAAGTAAGAAAACTCAACAATTTACATAGTGGTAAGAGAATGGGACCCAGAAAAGAGGGAGAAGGAGGAAGATGTTAGGAGGTTCTGGAAAGGAAGAGCAACCCAGGAAACACCATGTTGATGGAGGCTTGAGAACACTGGCCTGAAATTTCCCTGTGGAGTTGGGGTATAGGGACTTTAGGACAAGGACATCCAGTGACTCACTTAAGTGATTTTTCTGGACTGCCATGTAACTATACTTTTTTCTTTTCTCAGACCTTCAGTAAGTCTGTTCTACTCAATGACCTTTGCTAATGGAGCTTTGGGGAGATGGAGGACATGGGTTAAGCTGCAGGAGTCAAGATCTGTGCTGATGAGTCATTCTGTGCTAGTTCTGCAGCCCCCAGTGAGTATGGCTCAGGAGAACTTGACGCTCTCATTGCTCCCTGTTGGAAAATCTCAGAGGAATAGAGGATAGGAGGGCTAGTGTTTTGCTTAGTACATGGGATAGGAAATCCAGCCATTTCTTTTTCTATACTAATGGAAAGTCTGTGAGCATTCAAAGAGTCATATTCAATAAATTAATCTATGTTAAGCACTTGGCAAATAGTAAGTATTCCATGAATTTTTGATATTTTATTTTATAATTAAGTCATAGAGATAGGACAGGGAAAGGCTACCAAAGTGATATAGAAAATGTGTGCTATAGATATTTAGTGAGGGGAAAGATTTCTTCCAGCATCACTTACTGGAAAAAGGTTTGTGGAGGAATTTGTGCTGGGCCCATGGACCTATTTGAGACTTTGATGGCCAACTGCAACTGGAAGCCTGGCTCCTTACCAAAGAGGAAAGGAAAAGGCTTGTTGGAGGTGGAGGAGGCAATTCAGAACCAAGACTATGTACCAAAGAGTAGAAGCGTTGGAAAGGTAGACCAGGCATAGTCTGAGACAGGTTTAAATGACAATCCAAGGAGTGAAGCCTCTTGGTAGTCATTGGGCATGTGCAGTGCATGCAACATGGGAGGATTTGAAAGGAGAGTATCACAATCACAGGATTGCTTTATGGAAATGAACTTGACAGCAGAGTATTGTTAGATGGTAGGAAGGATGGCAGTCTAAGAGGAGAGAAGACTGAAGATAATTTCCAGTAGTTCAGGCAGGAAGAGAAGAATAAAGGTATGTTGTGACAGCAGTGGAGGTGTAAGTACTGAGGCACATGGGAAGAGGATGAGCAGCAGGTTCTGGAATCCAATGTGGACCTGGGGAAAGGATGTGGGGCTGAGAAAATAAAGGAATTAAAACTAATGCACACTAGGTTTGAACCTGGTTGACTAACTGAATGGTGGTACCAAAACCAGGACAAGGGATATGCTTTGGGAAATGCTCTCATTTAAAGAGTAATGAAGAAGTGCCCAGTGGGGAGGAATAAAATGGGTAGAAGGTAGAGACTCCAAATGGTATAATGCAAAGAGGAGAAAAAAGTTTCAAAAAAAATTGTTTGACACATTTAAAGCTTCAAGATGAGATAAGAAAGAAAGCCCCTGTTTGCTTGTCCTTGGTGACTCAAAAGAGGATGGCTTAGGGAGACAGATGGTCAAGAGCTTCAGAGAAAGGGGGAAGAGAATGAGTGATTATGAATTAGAATTTTAAGAAGTTTGGAGGCAAATGGAATGGAAAAGATAGAGTGGTAATCCAAGGTTAGGGAGAGTCAAGGAAGATTTACTGTTGACATTTTTGGAATAAGTGATATGAACACATTTTTAGGCAAAGGGATTAAGGATTAATGAGGTGGGTCAGAGCTCAAGAGCTAGCTACTGAGCCCTAGAAATCTGTGCCAAGCAACTATGAGAACCTAGTCGTGGCTTGCTCTTTAGTAACCTTTTGTAACTTCTTCAATACCCTTTTGTGACATTTCCCATGAGTCATAGAAAGAGCAGAGAAGATGGCTTCATGGGTTCCCCAGGGCCAGAGTTTTCTGGGTTTACAGTGGACTATCAAGAAAGAAAGATATGATACAAATTTGTCAGAGAGTGTTTAAACATCTATCTGCAGCATCTGGGTTAGTGGGAAGGTAGGAGAAGGCTGAAGGAGTTAAACATATAGAAGTGGGGCCTCAGTGAAGCTAGAGTCCCATGGAAGTGAGGAAGGGAAGGAAGAGGGTATTTCCACTTCCATCCCCAATTCAAACTTAATCATATATTTTGAAATCACTGCTGTCTCAGATGGTGACACTGTGGCACGACATATGGTGATTGACATTCATATGGGATGAATGTCATTGTCATTGAGGAGATCGAGGAAGTGAAAGGTCAGGGTCATGAAAGTGAGGGTGTGGAAAGAATAGAGAATGATGGCAGAGCAAAGAGTGACAGTGTGATCCAGGTGCCAGTCTTCAAGGAAGAGGAGAGAGCAACGGAGATGGATCAGTATGAAAGGAATGGGGAAGTGTCAGGGACAGGAAAGAATCTGTACCTGGCAGTCTGGATGGACATGGACACCCAGGGAGACAGCAAGAGATCAGAGGCGAGTCCTCCCTATGCTATGCACACTGCTGGGGCACAGAGATGCCCCAAGGGAGAAGCAATCTATGCTGCAGACCCAGGAAGACCTGCCTCACCAGGGGCTTCCTCATTTTCACAGTCCTGACTCCTGGAGGTGAGGTGATTTTCCTCAGTCACATCTTTAAAGGGATCTGCTCTCTGTTTACTTATTCACTTCTCCAGCTGAGATACTGAATGACGAAACTCAGCATAGGTCTGAGACAAGGACCATCCCTTGCCTAATATTGAAGTCAGAGGTTAGAGAAATTTAGCATTGAAGCCATAGCTTTCTTCTCTTCCCCATCACTAGAAAAAGAGGTGGAAAAGAAAAAGAAAAAAATTTAGTGTATTTTCACACCACACTGGTTTATTGCTAAAATTCCGTGAACCAAACCAACCAACCAAATACAATAAGCAGGATTTGTGTTTGGATGCAATATGCCTAAATTTAGTTGTTACAAACAAATTCCTCTCTACATCATCCAAATGCAATAAATTGTTTTTTTTTTAATCCTTCTAAAGATACATACATTTAAAAGCAAGTTGTGTTTGGGAAATTTTTAGATATATTCACTGAGGTTTTACACAGCTCTTGTGAACTGTATTAAAGGGAATAGAGGTTCTGAGATGTCCATACATGCAAGGACCAGCCCCTGCAGGCCCTGGACCACTTATGTGTGGGACCCATGAGAGATACTGTACCTCGAGGGGACTCTGAGGATGCAAGGTTCCACTTCATTTGGAAGAAATGAGCAAATCTGAGATAGATCCAGGGATAGTGCAGCCATTTCCACAGTGATTAGAAGATAACTTTGGTGTTTCCTATATTTCTTTTTCTAATAACTTTTTTCTGCCTCAATTACAGATGGATGTTGAGAAAATAATGTGCTTCATCTGTTGCTCAAAATGAATCTATGTATGATTCTTTTCTTTTTAAAGACAAACTTAAGAAAAACAAGCATCTATATTACATACCACATAGAATTAAAAATTGATATTTTGCATTTTTGCTTTTGGTTTCACATCAGACATAAAGCAACTTAGTCCTATTCCCTGTCTTCCTCCTCCTGACTGGCATTGTTAATTATGTATTTTAAATTATATATCATTGTGCATGTATTTTTCTGCAACTGATTTTTTTCCCATTTTTCCTCTAGTTTTTAAATTTCTAAAAAATTTTTTTCACTTATTATTGTTATAGATCTAATTCATTAGTCCATTAATTATGCATTTATCCATTTTCCTAGTTTGTGTGTGTGTGTGTGTGCGACAGCGAAAGAGAGAGAAAGAGAGAGAGAGAGAGAGAGAGAGAGAGAGAGAGAAAGAGAGAGAAAGTGTTTCTTTGAGTTCTAATTATTATAAAGAGCATTGCAATTGGACACACTGTGTTTTCTCCTTGTATTCATAGGCAAGACTCGGGAACATATACCATGACCAGAATTTTGTGCTATCCTGGATGATGCTAAACTGCTTTATAAAGTGATTTGCCAAATTAAACTGTAGTAATTGGTAGTGAGTGAATTATTAATTGCACTCTTCAAACACTCAACAGTGTTTGAGAATTTCTAGTTCCCTAAAACACTCAGT
>JAJEJO010002083.1:34008-182565 GCA_020662805.1 Glaucomys volans
TTTTTTTTTTTTTTTGGTATTGGGGATTGAACCCAAGGATGTTTTACCATCGAGTTACATCTCCAACCCTTAATTTTTTTTTTTTTTAATCTTTAGACAGGTTCTCATTACATTGCTGAGGTCCTCAGCCGTCCGAGTTGCTGAGATTACGGAAGTGCACCACCACACCCAGCCCAACTCTTTTATTTTTAATGAAAGGACATAATGATCATTTTCTTTACTCAGGTGAACATTTCTTTTTTCAAGAACAAGCCCACCCAAGTTCCACAGACATGTTCCCTCGCTGACAGGTCTGACCCTATGGTTGCACATTTCCTTTCATCTCTCAATGAAATAATGAGAGTGAGGTCTCCTCAATACTCCTCCCAGCTCTGGCTACCGTGGCAAATGTGATGTCAGTAGTTGGCAAAGAGAAAAACTGTAACAGAAACAGGGCTAGCCTCTCCTCTAATGCAGGAGAACCTAAAGCTGGCATGACTGGCCCTTGCTTCACAAGCTCCTTTATTTAGCTCTTGCCAAAATTGCTACCTGGTGTGATAAGGGATTCCTGAGCACCTAGCAGAGCACATTTGTTCTGCTACTGGTCATGGTTGTTTCTACTCCAAACTCAAGATTCATTCTTCCCAGGAAAAATCCAAACTCACACACTGAGCTGTTAGGTGTGTCATTTGCCCCCTCCAAATAATGGAATCAATTGCAAAATTCACTTCCAAGGTAAAAACAAAACAAAACAAAAGGCTGAAGGTGCATGGGTTTATTTCTGGAATCTCTGTTCAGTTCCATTTGTCGGTGTGACTGTTTTTAAGCCAGTGGCATGCTGTTGTGGTTACTGTGTCTCTGTGGTGTGTCTTGAAACCAGGTATTGTGACACCTCCTTTCATTCAAGATTGCTTTAACTTTTATTCAGCATATTGTCTTTTGAATTTCACAGGAATTTTAGAATTTTTTCTAGTTCTGTAAAGAATGCCATTGGTATTTTGACAGAGATTGCTTTGGGTAGGATGGACATTTTAACAATATTAATTCTTCCAATCTAGGTGCATCAGAAGTCTTTCAATAATTTCATCTCCTTTATTTTTATATTATTGTTTTTCTTTTTAAAGTGCCAGGGCCTTGTGCTTACTAAGCACATGCTCTGCCATTGAGCTTTGCCTTCAGCTCCTTCTTTAATTTTTTTTTATCATTGTTTTATAGTTTCCATTCTAAAGAAGACTTTCACTTCTTTAGAAAAGTTTATTTCTATTTTATTTTAGCTATTGCAAATGAGTTTGCTTTCATGATTTCTTTTTCAGCAAATTCATTATTGTTATATAGAAAGGATATTGACTTTTTGTATGTTTAATTTATATCCCATTACTTTGCTGAATTCAGTCTTTTGGGGTAATCTTTAGGATAATACACACACACACACACACACACACACACACATACACACACATGCACGTGCACACACATATAAATAATCTAATTATTGGCAAAGAGGAATAATGTGACTCCTCTTCCTATTTGTATAGCTATTATTTATTTTTCTTGCCTAATTGCTCTGGCTAAAATTTCTAGTACTATATTGAATAAGCAGTAAGACTGGACACCTTCATCTTATTCTTGATTTCAGAGGAAATTGCTTTTAGTTTTTCCCCATTCAGGGTGATGTTGGCTGTGGGTTTGTCATACATACCTTTTTTATGTTACAGTATGATCCTTCTATGCAGAATTTTTTCAAAGATTTCATCATAAAGGGATATTGAATTATATTAAGTGCTTTTTTGCATCCATTGAGATGATTGCATGATTTTTATCCTTCATTCTACTGATATGACATATTAATCTATTTGAATATGTTGGATCATATGTTGTATGCCTGATATGAAATCAAAGGTGAATGGTTTTTTTGTACCAGGGATTGAGCCCAGGGGCACTTGACCACTGAACCTCATTCCCAGCCTTTTTTGTTTTATTTTGAGACAGGGTCTTGCTAAGTTGCTTATAGCTTTGCTAAATTGCTGAGGCTGGCTTTGAACTTCAGATCCTACTGCCTCAGCCTCCCAAGTCACTGGAATTATAGGTGTGCATCACTGTGCCCATCCTTGCTACTGCTTTGTTGAGAATTTTTGCATCTTTATTCATCAGAGATATTGTTCTATAGTTTTTTTTTTATTGTGTCTTTGTCTGATTTTGGTAACAGAGTAATGCTGGTCTTATAGAATGAGCTTGGAAGGGTTCCCTTCCTTTAAATTCTATGAAATAGTTTCAGAAGAATTGAATTAGTTGTTCTTTAAATGTATGGTGAAACTTAGCAGTGAAGCCATCCAGTCTCCCTTCTCAATATGTCTCCTGGCTTCAGCAACCTGCAGGTTCCCTGAGAGATGATGTGAGATCCTTTTCCAAAGCAGGACTACTGTGCAGATTTCAGGTTACTTATCTAAGTGGGCTACAAGCCTATGTGAACTGGGACTTTATATTTGCTACTGCCAGTGTTTTGGTCAGCTATTTCGCTGCTGTGACTAAATGATCTAACCAGCACAATTATAGAGGAGGAAAGGTTTATTTGGAGGCTCATGGTTTCAGAGGTCTTAGTCCATAGAAGTCGGTCTTCATTTCTCATGGCTCGAGGTGAGGCTGAACATCACGGTGGAAGAGGGTGGCAGAGAGGAAATGGCTCACATCACCAGGAAGCAGAGAGACTCCACTTTCCAGATACAAAACATATACCCCATAGCCACGCCCCAATTCCCACCTCCTCCAGCCACATCCCACCACTTCAATTAATCCCATCAGGGATAAAATCACTAATTGGGTTAAGACTCTTGCAACCCAATCATTTCTCCTCTGAACCCTGTCTCACATGTGAGTTTTTGGGGAACACTTCACATCCAAACCATAACAGCCAGAATCTATCTGTACTGATGGTTTTCTGGGGACTCTCTCTCTGACCCTTAGCCCTGCCAAAGGGAGACTCCTTTCCCCCAGCTGTGTAGACAGGGTTTCTTTTTCTACGCCATTGTTCCAGGTGTCTGAATCTTGCAGGTTTTGAGTGTTCTCTTGCTATCTGCGGAGTTTTGCCATAGTCACCCACCTTGAAAGGCATCTATACACCTGTTACTTTGTTTCTTCTTTAGGGAAGAGAAGGTGATGGCTGGGTACCTCTATCTGGCAGTCATGTTCTCCCATCATGTACTTTGATCATCAGCATGCTTAGTTTATTCTGGTTTTATTTTACATACTTGGGGAACATACACAATTAGTCAAAATATTTAATAATACGATTCTGCCATTGCAAAGCCCTGAAACAACTTACTGTCAGCGTTACATATCACCTGCCTCATGTTAAAAGATCATTTTTAAAAAGATGAAATCATAACTTTTGTACAAATATGAAATAAACATGCAACAGAGATTTTATCTAACTCATGAATTAAGAAGGGGACAGTAAGATGTTAAAATTCCTTCAAAAGCAAATGTCAAGAGAAAACATTTATAATTTATACATAGACATCTTGGAACTTGCTAATAGATGTAAAACTAGATAACTTCTTATAGTGCACTAAAATATAATGTTTGGAATAATAATTTACACAGACAGAAAATCATTTATATCTCTACCACACAAAATTGATTTGCATTTCTGTGGAAAATAATCATTTGCATCACTATCAGTTTCTACATCTTTCAGGATTATAAAATAGACAAAGATAATTAAAGGCACATACCCTATAGATTCAGCTTCCATCAAAGATTCTGCTAGACCCTGTTGGCAGGATAATCAGTCATTTATTTCCATTTCAAAGTTTTTTAGTGTCTTTTCTGACATTGACATTTTCAATAGAAGTAATACCCATTAATTAGGAACCAAATCAAGGTGTCATGAAGAAAATTCAAGCAATTGATTTTACAACTATGTCTGTTTTATTATAGATGTGTGTTTGTGTTAAATCCCAATTCTGTTCACAAAATGAAATATTTGTAATCACACATATTTAATGATAGATGAGCACATGGGTCTCTCTTATGGTAGTATCTTAGCAAATATTAAAACAACATCCCTGGGGGAAGTTGCTAGGCTTTGTCTGCCAGAGTTTAAACTATAAAACCCTAACAACAAACTTGTGTTTTCCTATTTTTTTCTTTCCTCTAAAGTGAATGGGTGACTTAATTAACAGTGTTCCTTCAATAAGCCTGAATTTACACAAATCAAACACTTCCGGGGCCTGGGTTCTGGGGATATAATGCTACAACAGATTCAGTCCAAGACCTCGTGGAGTAGAGAGCCCATGAGGCAGAGGAACATTCAGGCTTCCTGGCTTTGAGTGTGATGAGAGAGGTAGGTATGATGGGCTAGGGAAGAACGCTTAAAGGGCACAGAAATCAGAAAATGTATCCTGGAGGATGTGAGAGTCAAAGGATTGGGTGCTGGGGGAGGGAAACATTCTTTTTCCATGAATGGAGAAGGACTGTGAAAGGGACAGAAGAAAGGACAGGTGGAGGGCTTCCTTGAGGTGAAGCAGAAAACATCAGCCTGCGTCCTTTTAAAATATTTGGTTTTTATCCTTAAACTAATAGAAGATTCTAAGCATGGGACCCATAATCATGAAGACTGCTCTTGAGAGAGATTGCCCTGAGGACAATGGATTGGAAGTGAGCCATTGACAGGGAACAACTGGTGTGATTTTAACTCAGTGATACATTTGCAGTCTGTGCCTGCTCACCCCCAGAGCTCAGCACCCCACACCCTCTCCACCTTACACCAGCCTCCAAGTGTATTGATCATCACCCCACAAAGCAAAACGAAGCTAGTCCAGGTCACTTGACAACTCAACTTGTTAAAGTCAGTGTACCCCTGAGTGCACCCTCTTCTTCCTGTGGCCATGACTGGCTTCATGGGTACACACCCTGTATAGTTGCACAGAGACCTGTGCTCAGAAGAACCGCCCCCCCAACCAAAACACTTGGTTTAGTGTCCTGTTGTGCCATGTTGAAATTTTAAATTTTTGAATGAGTGGTCTTGCATATTTTTAAAAATTTATTTTACTTTTTATTTTTTATTTTTACAGACTGCATTTTTATTCATTGTACACAAATAGGGTATAACTTTTCATTTCTATGGTTGTACACAATGTAGAGTCACACCATGCATGTGATCATACATACACACAGGGTAATACTGTCTGCCTCAGTCTACTATTTTTCCTTCCCCCACCACCTCCCACTCCATTTTCCTCTACACCGTCCATAGTTCCTCCATTCTTGTCCCTGCCTGACACTTCTCCCTGCTCCCGTGTTATGTATCATCATAGTGGTCTTGCATATTTTTCTTACACTGAGCCATACAAATTATGTAGTGTCCCACTTCCAACAATCCGTGAATAGCAGTCATCTGATAATTCTTTAAACCCTAGTGTAAAATGGCCTCAGGAATATAGGGCTTTTTCCAAGATTAGGAGCAGCGTGTCTAGACTTTCCTAAGATAGAGCAGAGAGGGTCTCTCCTGAGACATGGGGTAGCTGACTTCCCCAGACTGTTCTCACCTGCCTCTCCCCAGCTGCTCTGTAAAACCACATCTGGACCATGGCCAGAATATGCTTCAGTGCAGTGGAAGAGGATGAGGGCATTCTTGACTTTTGCAGAGTTAAACACTTGGAGAAACTTCAGGAAGAAAGTACTTGAGGAAAGGTAAAGCTTATTGTCCCATCCGCTCCTGCCTGTTGCCCTGCTTATTCTCATTTTCATGGTTCTCAGCATGCTTATTCTCTTCTTTCCAGTGGTCAAAGAACAAGTTTAAATTTCTATTTCCTCTAGGGAACCTAGAGAGAGGCATGAGGCACCAAATACAGGAAGTCATGTGGAGAGGATCTCTTATTTATTACAGTCCCCATATTACTTCCCTTCTCCCAGCCTCCGCCCCCACCTCCAGCCACACTCTGTCTCCTTGCTCTTTCCTGCAGCAGAGAGCAGAAGGCAGTTCACCTCTGCTCCCTGAGGTCTGGAATCCTGCAAGCCCTGAGTGTCTGAAGGCTGTCTTGTGAAACTACACCCTTCTCTGGTTGTGTGATTGAATGGGGCACTCTTAAGTTTCACCTCAACTAAGGGGTTTTGAGGAAGATCTTCAGTGCAGGGCTGCATTTAAGAGCCTGAAAACTGCAGAAGAGAAAGGTAGGTACCTGCACAATTTTGCTTTGTCTTGTTGAATGTGAATCAAGCCGCTCTGAGCTAGCTGTGAATGTTCAATGTAGCACTTTCAGTTGGCTGCATGTTTTCAAGCTGTGTGTCTTGTGGGGAGTTGTTGATTTATGTGACCGTGAGAGAAAATAGTGAGAGGGAGATGAAATCTGGGGTTTTGAATCTGTACGTCTTTGGGTAAAGAATACCAACATACTACAAAGTACATAGTACAAAGAACATAGTACAAAGAACATGAAGCCAATTCTTATTTTCTTTGTAGCGAAAAATCTCATTAGGAATTGTATTTTTTGGTTTCTACATAGAGGGAAAAGTTTGTCAACTGCCTTTTTAATAATATAGACTCCCTACTATGATTTTAAAGTTGATTTCTGAGCTTTTAAAAGATATCTTAAAATTGACAGAGGATTTTGTAAAAAAACAAAACAAAACAGGTGCTTCTTATTGGGGGTACCTATGAGTTATGAGTAAAATAAAAAGCACTTTGTTCAGGGATCTGGTGGACTTCCGTATTATTTTCCAGAATTTTCTATGAAATAGTTATTCTCCCGAGGTTTCCTGAAATTTTTTACAAGTAGTGACAACACATATTGTGTAACAGCTGAGAAATTTGATTTTACTTATTCTGTTGTGTTCATCGTCTACAGAGATGGCGTTCATCCTTTATCTGGCTGCTCTTTTTGGTTGCTCTTGGGTCCAAGGCAATATGTTACCTGAGACCTCGAGAAAGGTTGATGTGTATTCAAATAATGTTACATATTTCTCTGGATTATTTGGGAAGGGACTGTATGTTTTTATTTTTATTTCATTTTGTCTTCATAACCAGCCTTTCCTCTGGGAGAAATATTTTATACTGACTTCATAGAACATCAACCAATGACACCTATCCTGCATTCCATTTTCCATCTCCTAGAGAGTTCTTGGGAAGATGCAGTTCAGATCATGTCCCTTTTCTCAATGAAATATGTCATCATACTCCTCTGCTTGCAGTCACATACTTAATCTGCAGTCAAGGGACTTGCTGCTTCACATGTTGCTTGGGAGCTGTTGGACATGCACATTCTCCATCGTTCCCCAAACTTACTGGATCTGCATTGTACCCAGATTCCTGGGTGATCCATCACTGACTTGAGGAGGGTAGATGAGACTGTCAAGGCCTGTTTCCTCTGTTGTACCAGCCTCACCTCTCACCACCTGAATTTCTAACCATACTGAATGCTTCCATTTCTCCAGCAAGTGAGTGCACTACTGCCCTCCTACGTCTGGGCATGCTGTTCTCCCTGCCTGGATACCTCCATTCATTTATCTTCTCCACTCAATTACCCATTACAGCCTGATTTGCACCCCTCATTACCCCTTATCCAGTCCACTGCCTGCTGAGCACCCTCCAGCTCTGTGATTTTGTGGCACTTAGTAAAATACTTCTGTTGTAGCCCTTAGCACATTCAATGGCAGTTGTTCTGTTTATCCTCTTCCTTGAGGAGTCATTGGTCTTTTATTTCTGAATCTGTGGCACTTGGTACAATGCCTGGCATGTAGTTGTGCTCAGTCAACGTTGGTTGAATTCAGGAATGAAGGAACGAATGTGTACCTTGCCTGAAGAACCTGAATTGATTATCAGAATGAGAGCTGTGTTCCCAGGAGCTTCCCAATCCCATGACATTTGCCCACACTCTTTTTCTCTGAGACTTTGCCAGATTTATTTATTCACCAAATATTTTGAGTACCTGTGATGTGCCATACCTTCTAGAATCTATTTCTCCGTGTTTCTGTGGGTAACCTCTCTCTCTCTTTGGGTGATTTCCCATCAGTGCTCCCATTCTTCACCACTCCAAGTCAGGGATTAGCTTTTCAGTAAATACATATTGTGCACTTTGCACATACCAGGCAGATTCCAGTGTGTTAGGATTATGGCAGCAAATGACGCAGATGTGGTTCCTGCACCATGCAATTCCCCATGTGGAAAACTTTTTATCATCCTCTGTCCTGTTCCTCCTTAAGGAAAACCTGAAGACGCCTGCACTCTAATAAGGGTTGGCACATCCAAGTAAAGGCATCAGAAGCAAAGTAGGGAAAAGTTGAGCTGTGCTCTGGGGCTCTGAGTTTGCTCCTGTACTTACAACTCTCTTGCCAGGTGACTTTAGGTGAGTCCACAAACTTTCCTAAAACTTGATTCGTTCAAGTGGTAAACAAGACAGAGTCACAGGGGAAAGAAGCCCTGGACTTCATGGAGCGCAAAGAGCAGACCACATCTAGGGAACCTCTGCTTTCATGCTAATAATAAATAATAATGATAATAAATAAATAATAAATGATTATAAAAAGACAATTCTCTGCAGTTCTCTGCGTCAGAGCAGCAGAGACTCAGGAGATTTATTTAGATAGTATGCCATGTACTCAGCTATAGATATTAATGTTGTCCTTTGGTACTTTTCCCAGAGCACAGTGTGGCAATGGCTCCTCAGGAACATGCCCTGTGACTCAGAGGAATCCACTAGCTATTAATTTGGGGGCATAGTGTCAGCATAAAGTAGGGAAACTGAAGAGGGAGGCAGTACCATCCGTAAGCAACCTCTGCTTTTGGAAAGCAGCCAGAAGGAAAGGAGGTGGCTCTACCAAGTGGTGCAGGAGAAATCTAGAAGTCTGTAGACACAGAGCCAGTCCCATATGTTGATCCTCACTGTAGCACAGGGCTCCCTTTCTGACTACATGCAGAATCTTTTCCTCTTTCCTCCTAAGGATTTGTGGGTTAGTCGGATTTTGCCTGGAATCAAATGTTGAGGCAGAGCATAGTATCATTTGCCCCAGGTCTTGTGCTCCTGTAAGCTGCATGGATTGCTGGGAGACCACTAATACCTTCTGTTTGTTCTTCAGGCCCAACCTGCAGGCCTAGGCAAACAGCTTAGGCAGTCTCAAGTGACCACTTTGGCTTCCTTCAACTCTTTCCCTACTCTTCCATCATCTGAAGCTTCCACGAAATACCTCCTGGACATCTAGAATTCTTTCTTGCTTCCTTCTGCTCGTCTATCCTGTTACCTCCTTCCTTCCCTCATAACCTCCTTGGGTACAGCTCCCTTTCAGCAGCACATTCTTGCTGGTCATTTCCTAATTATTCAAATTCTGGTTAATCTCTATTAATGAGCGCAAGTTATAGCAACAAAAAAGATGTTAACTGGTGTGGGGCGGGGGAAGGGGGGGCTTCCAGTGGAGTGCCAGGGATCTCAGACTGCAGGTGAGACCAAACTTGCTTATAATCAATTCAACATTGTTCTTTTAACCAGAGGCATGTGGTGGGTTAGAAAGAGGCAGACTTAGTTTTAAATCCCCCATTGGCTACTTCCTTAAGTAATTGTACTTACTACTTTTTAGTTTTGTTTCTGGAAATATTTGCTAACACGTAGCACTCAACTTGTAGAGAAGATTGGTTAGTGAAACTGCATAATACATTACTTCAAGAAATATATCAGGTCTTAAGAGGAGGCTCACCAAGATGATAAAAATGAGAAAAAATACCACCTGCAGAGAGAATATTTGAAAGAACATTCAGGAGATGTTTGAAGGAAGAAGTAAGTCTTGCAGCACATGAAGGTTGCTTTCAAATATTTAAAGTTTGCTTCAAGTGTAAAAAGAGATCAATTAATGGAAATTATAGGGTAACAGATTTCAGCGGATTATGAGGAAGGATTTACCCTCCATTAGAATGGTCTAGAACCGGGAGAGCTGCCTTGTGGCGTGGTGAACGTCCTGTCCCTGGCAATGTTCCATCACCCTGGAAGACCAGAGACCGGGGTGTTCCCAAAGCGATGCCTGCACTGGGTGTGGTCTGAGCGATGACCTCAAAGTTCCCTTCCCGCTACCAAGAGTCTCCTGATGTCAGTGCCCTAGCCCAAGCCATTAAATAAAGGACTGAAAAAAATCTCCAGGCCAGAGTGAGGGGGGCTGATTTTCCACTAGCTAGTCCTCCTTTTCTGTTGCAGTGATTTTAAAATAGGATCCTTGTAACAACAATGGGGTAGGTTGGACTTCCAGGAAAAAGAGAAAAAGAAATGAGGAAAATGAGGGAAAAGTTCATTCCAAACCCCTCTTCTTGGGTTACTCTTTAACTAGATTGTGGGTTACTCCTTGTGCTGCAAAGATATTTCTATTTGATTGAAAATTGGCGTGTTTTGGTACATTTTCAGCCACAGGAGTGCCTGGCAGATATTAGCAAGACTCAGAACTTTGTCTCTGATTTCTTCTCTATCTATCAACTGGAAAGACTATGATGTGGACATATGTTCCAGCCAGCAAGAAATCTAATTTTGAAAAGTAAAAGCAAATGGTTCTTTCATCCTCTAAATTATAAGGTCTATGGTGGGATAATCTGACTTGTGAGGGGTGTGGGGAGCTGCTGGAGCTGGCTGCCTGCTCTACACCCACCTTTCTCTCTCAATGAGCCGCGTTATTCACAGCTTCTATGCCAGCTGAAGACCTGGAGACTTTTAAAGAATTGAGAATTTAGCTTACGTAAGGCCCAGGCTGCCCTGGGATTCTCTGCTCACCATTTATCCTTCCTGGACTTAGAAGAGCTGTCTGCTCATGCAGCTTGGGATTCTCATGTCTTTTCAAAGACACTGAACAGCATCTCAGCATTCTTTTTCCTACTCCAATTTACTTCTCTTGCTTTGAGATCCTGGAAGAAGAAAAACAGGAGTTCTTTCAAACAGAAGTGGGTAGCAGCAAATTCCACTGTTTGTCAAAACGAAACAAAGCCTTGATATATTTTATTCTTTAGGTTTACCTAGGCTTGCTTTCTTAAAAACAACAATATTAAAACAATCTCTTTGAAATATAATCAAATGTGCAGGGCCAAATCATAGAAACCCTTGCAGACTGTGTGTTTATTTTTAGATGCACATCGGCCTACCCAGCATAGCAAAGCAACTGTCTAATGTCCAAAGCATGGCCCTGGGAATTTCCTCTAACAAGGCTGTGTTTCCGCCCATTGTTGCAGTACAAAGGGCAGAAGGAGGCTGGAGTGGAGGCTCATGTCAACCCCGCCTAGAGTGAAATCTGGGACCTGTCATCCCCTTGGTCCTTATGGTTCTGAGTGCAGTCATAGGGGTTGTGGGGGTGGTCAAGTTGGAAGTCGCCTGCGATTCTGGGCAGATGCAAATGAGTAAACGTGGATGATTATGTCATCTAAAAATATCTCAGAAATTAGTGATGGCAATTCAAGAACAAAGGCTCTGCCTTCAATTTTAGTCAAGTATCTAACCCTCACCGGTGCTGTGAAGTGGATTCTCATATAATCCTGGAACAGGGACACCATTTGAGGAGGCTGGGTTGGATTGCAACTAACAAAGCAGCTTTAAATATGTTTTGTGAAAAAAAGTCATAAAAGCACATACAACTCCAACAAATGCACACATGTATACATAGTGTCACTTGTAAGAGCAAGTATCAGATCCCTGGATCACCCAGAATTTTGCTATTATTGTAGGTCATTTACTGATCTTTGATTTACTCATCTACAAAATGGATAAAACAGATTCCACATCTTAATAGTTTTGGAATACATAAGGTACAGATAATTGGACCCAAACTGGACTTTGATTCAAGATTTTGCAAATTGGTTCTAATATGCTATAATTTCCTTGCAAGAAGTCTCTGTTATTAACATTTTTTTCCAATTTTTGTTTATTTATTTATTTTTTGCTACTGCAGTAAAAGAGCTAGCAGAGTTTTGTCAAGCTCTCTCCACTCACAAGGGCAGCCACTGCTTTATTATTCAAAGTTGCAATGTGCCAGGTTGTGTCTTGGGGTCTCAGGGAGATGAAGAGGTAGGTCTCAGGTCTGCACTCAGCAGTCCACAGCTCCCTGACCCATGTTGAGTCTGCAGTCTGCATTCCAGCAGCTCCATCCCCAGCCCCTGCACAATCAAAGGCCCAAGGAGCAAGGGGGACTTGCACGTACAAATGTCATCAGGGAAAGATTGTTGGGCTTTGCCAGCAGGTGGAAGTCCTGGCCACCTCCAGGATCCCAGATGCAGGAAAACATTTTCAAGCCCTTTGGTAAGAATGCAAGAATCTTAGTAAAAATGTCTTTATGGATTGTTTTGTTTGCAAGTGTTTATTATCAGACACCCCTCAGGGGTTCACGGGGCAGGTTGAGAATGTCCAAAGTAAGGCCTGGGAATTTCCTTCCACAAAGGCTCTGCTTCCTCTCTTTGTTATTCCTCAAAGAACAAGTTGAAGCATTACTAGAGATCCTTACTTAACCCTTTCTCTTGCCCAGAGCGCTTACAACTCCCCTTCACAGAAAAATTACACTGCCACCTATCTAAGAAGGAAAAAGATAATTTGGATTTCAGTGGTGTGCATGCACCTGCAGGTGTGCAGGTACCTGTACATGTATGTTCATGTGCATGTGCATGTGTGTGTGTGTGTGTGTTAAGAGGAAATAGGCAATAAACATTTCATTTAAAAATTTATAAACATTTAAAATGTATAAACATTTTGTTTAAAAAGATTTTCACTCAGTGTGATAACATGCAATTAATCATTGATCAGACTGGATAAAACATCTACCTTCTTTGACATAATCTGCATTCCTATCGCAAATGCTGACTCAATTTCAGTTCCCTGTCTCCATGGCAGAACCCTTGTAGAATTACAGTTGCTTTTTCCCCTTTTGAGTTTGCTTATTGGCTGAAGCAGGGGCATGATAATTTGGAAGATCTGTCAATCATCTAAGAATTATTTATTGAGTATACTCCACATGCCTGAACACTACTAAGCACTGAAGGAATGCAGAAGCATGACCTGCAGAAAAATTCCAGAGCATAAGATATATTTACATATACATACAAACTTTTGTGCATTGTGAGGGTGCAAAGAAGTCAGATAATTGTGTGCATTAAGGACAGGAAGGGATGTGATCCCTTATCCATCCCGGGACTCTTGGACATTTTCTTGGTGTCTTCGCTGTCCTTAACCCTCCAAGCACCAGCACAGGAAAGCACCCACACACACATACCACTCATCCACACCTAGCTCTCAGGAGACAGGCTTGCTGTCTTGAAGGAAATCCCTTGCCCTTGTCACACCAGTTCCATGCTAGTTTCAGCTTCAACACTCATCTCTTGGTCCTCCACTCCTACCCCAAAGGAAACATCCAGAACTTCACTCTCACCTGCTCCTGCCCTCCCAATGGCTTCACTATATCCCCATTTATTGATTCTTTTCCATTGACATATAATTATGCTTAAGAGCTTCACATCTTAAGGTAATAGAAGCAGCTCTTCCCATCCCATGTTCCTCTTCAGCTGCCCTTCCATCTGCTTTTCCCCTCAAAGAATTATTGAATCATGGACGTTCATGTCTTCATCTCATCACTAACCATTCCTTCCATTCTCTGTCCCCAATCCCAGGTGTACCTTTATGACCACCCTTGCCAAGATTCTCTATTACTATTATGCCCTCAAATCCATCTCACTTCATCATCAACAGCATCTGGCACCGTTGACTACTACGTCCCCTGGTCTTGTCGCTGTCTCTTGGGATGTCAGACTTCTTTTTGGCTTTCCTCCTTCTCCTCTGGCTGTGACTTTGCAATTTACTGTGCAGGTTCCTTCCCCTCTGCTTTCCCCTCAACTTCCTGATGAACTTGACCTGGGCCACCTTCTCTTCTCTGCCCTCACTATAGCCCTGTTGAAGTACATACCTCTGCCTAGAATTTTCTTTCTTCCCTCTTCTGTGGAGTTACCTATTCTCTGAAGCCTATTTTAAATGTCACCAGCTTCCTTTGTACACATCTCCCCATCTCTGTGCAGAACTGGCCTCTGTTATAGGTAGCTTGAGGCACTTTCCTCACACCTCCCTTCCAGTGCTTTCAGTTCAAACCTCAGTGCATGTTCTCAGGTGCTTCTTTCCTAGGACAGGGTGCCATCGGATTCATGTCTTTATTCCTAGTCCCTGGCATCATACCTGCGGCACATTAGGTTTTCAATGAATGTTTGATCATTAGGAATGCAAAGGTGTAATTTCATAATGACTTAATTCTAACCAATATAACATCTTCTACTGTTACGGGATGGTTGAGTTAAAATTTTAATTTTAATGTAATATTTAAATCATTCATGTTTAGACTACTTACAAATTTGTTACCCTTTCTCAACATCAGAAGCACAATTCTGAACACTTCCTGAGTTTTTAATCCTTATTTAAAAGCAAGAAATCAATGACAATTTGGATTTCATGCCATATTTCACTTTCCACTCAGGGAGAATTTCTGAGTGTGTTGTGAATGGTACTGTATATTCATTCACACACCTAAGGCATGGTGCCGTGAAGTAACAGAAATAATATTATGTTAAGGCTGCTGCTTCAGCGTGGATGGTGGCATTGCATAGATTTTCCATAGCTGCACCTGTAAGCTTGTCCTTTCTTCTTTCAAAGCACAGATTGCCAAGTTTTCTAAAGGAGAACCGTGGTGACCACAGAGAATGAGCCTGAGCAATGAGGCAGTAGAGAGTTCATCCAACCTCCTCCCTCCGGAATCCACACTTTCCAGCCAGCACCAAACTGGATGATTTATTTCTTACAGTTTTAAGTCAGAGTTCCATACAAAGTAGTTCTCAAAAACATTTGTCCAGGCAGCAAATCAGTCATTCAGGAATATGAATGAATTTATTGGTAAAAAGGATGGGATTTTTAAAAATAAAAATATACAACCAAATTCCTAACATAACCTGACATGTAATTAGAGAGTGAACCTGGGCTGCTTGTAATAGAAATTAGTAACTTTCTGCAAAATTAATCTATTTTTCCACCTGTTGTCTGTAACTTCTCCTTGTTTTATCAGCCAATTCTGCTTCAACCTAAGCTTGTATGCTTAGGTTTTGTATCTAATATAAATTACAAAATCTGAGTGTTTTTTTTTACTTGAAATCCATCTCAAGTAAATAATTCCGTAAATTTCAAATTTCAGTATTATATGAGCTTCATTTACTGTATTGGATTAGCCTTCAAAAAATCAGACCTCTAATTAAGGAATTGACTCATAATTATTTCCAATTTACTAATATATCCTAGTTGTGTTTTTAATCTCAAAACTAAACTGCCAAACCACAATGTGCACACATGCACATACACACACACACACACACACACACACACACACACGGAGACACACACTGGTGACACACAGAGGTCATGAGCATGCAATCTTAGTAGGGGACCTAGAGGGCACTGTATCAGAAGAAGCGAAGGAGAAAGAAATACTGGAAGTTTAGAGAGTCAATAAGCAGTGTGGAGAGATAAAGGGAGACAAACACACATTCACACACACATATATAGAGAATAGAATTTAAAAGTGTCTCATGTGGAGGTTTCTAAGAAGTTTCTTAGGACTTTCTGGTTCTTTTTTACTAGCATTGAGGCCCTAATACTCACCAGGATCTACTCTCAGTGCTTGATTCAGATCACTTCATTTAATATCATATAACTGCACCTCTAATCTCCATTTTACAGATGAGAGAACTGAGAAACAGAGAGGGTAAGTAACTTACCCAAACTTTCCCAGCTAATATATGGTAGAACTAGGACTTCAACCCCAGAATGTGGTGCCATGGCCCCATGCTCTTATCTCTTCTAGTACCTGTAGTCATGTGCCATCTCAGGGATACATTGATGACAAGCACCGCCCTCCTCTGTGCCCCCACTGTGCTGGGGAGCAGGCATATGACAGCAAACAAACAAGGTCAGGGAGGGGTAGTGGTATCAGGGGACAGCAGGAGAACCCATAAATAGATCCTTAGAAGGCAGTTCAGTAAATGCTGTGACAGGGAAGGGCAAGGTGTGTGCACAGCACTAGAGTCAAAGGAGACTTCTTGCAGGGGATGACCTTGAATTGGGCTGGGAAGAACAGTGGGAATTACAGCATATGAAAAGGAGAGAGTAGACAGTTCGAGGCAGGGACCCAGAGAGTGCAGCAACTGTGGGGCACTTGGGACACCTGGGAAGGGGAGGGTGTGAGGCGGAGAAAGTAGCACTTACTCTGACTCTGGTGGTCATTTCACAAGGCCTACTTATGCCAAAACATCATAAATGTAAACATAAACGTAACATAAATGTAAACAATTTTTCATAGTTATATCTCAATAAATCTGGAGGAGAAAAGGAGTAGGAAGAGGTGAAACTGGTTGTGGATGCAGAACTGTAATTATTAAAGGTTTTAGCTGAAGATAATCGTGTGTGTGTGTGTGTGTGTGTGTGTGTGTGTGTGTTGGGAAAGAAGAGCAATAAGCAATGCCCCCTGGACCAAGCCAAGAGCTTGTCTATCTGCCAGTATTTCTCTAAATGCTTCCAGAGTTTTCTGATCCAGCCGGCCTAGGTCTGGGGACTAGTGATCAGTATTTTTTTCAAAGTGAGAACCACTATGATAAAAAATAATCATGCTGCATCTCAGTGGTTATTAAAACTTTTGTGTAAATCAGAACCACCCAGAAAGGGTCAAAACACTGGTTCCTGGAGCCCATCGCCTATATTTTGGATTTGGGAGGTCTTGAGTAGGATTTGCATTTCTAACAAATTTTTCCAGGTGATACTAAGGGTACTTGTTGAATGTCCATGCTGAGCAGAAACTCAGAGTGCAAATCCAGGAACTGAGTCGAAATTATTTGGGCTTCAGTTACACTAAAATTTGAAATGTCCTGGAAGAAAAAATTACTAAATCTCTTATCTTCTTTGTTATCAATACTTCTCTTACTAACATTTTTGTAGTTTAAGAAAATCCAACCCAAATAATTCTAACAATTCTGGTTCATTTTGGTCTTGTCGGAGGTCAAAATATGGTGACTTGTAGGGTTCTTCGGAATTTAAAAAATTAGTCCTCTGAAGCTGGTGTTTGCTAGGCAGGAAGCCACTTGTTACCCAGAACAAACACTTGAGTCAAGCATTTGCTCTTTTGGAGGCCTCAGAGCTGTGGCTTTGGTGCAAGTTTCTCTACATTCTAGAACAGTCTGAATCTGAGTCTCTATGGAATGGGTTGCCAATGTGGAAATGGGAGATCTGTGTCTCTGAGTGTGGTCAGCTAATGAAGACCTAAATATATCCTAAGGGCTGTTATTTCCTCCTTGAAAGATAAGGCAGGAAGAGGCTGGGAAATCCAAACTCAACTGGACAGATAGATGGGGAAGAAGGGATCCTGTGTGCTTATTTTCCCTTTTGTTTACAAAACAAACAAAATATCCAAAGTCCAAAAGCATCTTCTCTAATGTCACAGACACAAATGAAATCACTCACATTCAACATTTGGAAGAAAGAGTTGGATGTGAAAAATAAGTGGCACAATTAATCATTAACCTAAGCAAGTGAGGAATCAGAATGAGGCCCACAGGATCTGATAAAAAGAGTGAATTCTAAGAGAAAAGTTCCATGAAGTTTCATAATCAGCTCTGCAGCCTGAGCTACAGCGTATTAAAATGCAAACACCATTCCAAATGTCTGGAAGCATGGAGGAATCTTCATTCATCCAAGGTGGATTCACCATTTCTATTCCACGTAGAAAGAAGGGGCTAAATTATGTTTGAAGATTTTCTATACAATTTGTCACCTTTAGTTTGCCAGTGAAATTAATTAGATGGTGTTCCCTATTCTATATCCTCACAAACAAAATTCAACCTTACTGAAAGTCACTTTTGAGTTTTGAAACAATGAGTTCAAAGGGAAGTTGCTAAAAATAATTCGAATTAACCGTGATTGTATGAAAAGGAAATAAATGGAAAACTACTTGCATTGAGTGCTAGAAACAATACGCTTTCATCAACTTGCTCTCTCCCCTCATTGGTTTAATTTTCACTCTGGAATTTTAGTTAAAGTCACCCAGATGGACCAGTTTGGTGGTCTATTTATTTGCCATTTCTGCATGACTCCCCACAATCTTCCCAAGCCATGGCCCACTCTCCCCTCCACATCTGTCAGCCCACCTGGCTTCTACCCCGCTTTAGCCATGTCTGCACTGTCTCTAGATACCTGAGGCTGGTTACTCGGTGACCCTGTAAAAGCAATTTTCTCACACCAGCTGGTAGAAGAGGGTCACTAATTAAAGGAAGGATAAGTCTCTAGGACTGTGGCTTTGATATAATCAGTAAAATTGAAAGAATGGAAAAATAAGGTGAATCTGGAGAGAGGTGAGGGCTCCCTGTGAGGTATCGGAGCACATCTCCAGAGAAGTGACTTTCAGAGTCTTGTTGGCACTGTAGTCAACTGGAAAGCTTGGTAATGGTGAAGATTCTGGGACATCACCTTGAAATCTGGCGTACAGGTCATAGGAAGGGTCTGGAGATCCTGGTCAATGGATGCCCTGAAGGCTTATTAAGTAGCCTGCCCATGAGATTCACTGAGACCCAGTCCAAGGTACAGATCCCCACCCTCCTTCATATGATGGGAAGAGGAGGTGGACTTGGGGATGTCATTGATTGCTTAGAAGACTTCTCACCTTCAGGGTCCTCAGCCACCAGAATCTCAGTTTCCTTTTCAATAGCAACCCCAAGCTTCTTATTCTCATTGCCTTCCTAGACAGGAGAGCAAGAAAATACAGAAGAGACAAGTGCTACCTGCCAGTCAGCAGCGTTGGTCAAGGGCAAGAGCAATGTGGGAGGGAGCCATCTCACTTGCCTTTGATTCTCTGCTTATAAGACTGGAGGTGGTGGGTGTGAGGACAGCAGAAGGGAAGGAAAAGAGCGTGGGATGCTTTAGAGGGCACTGGATCATCCTCATTTGGCCAACAAAGCATCTGCAGGGCCAGCTTGGAAACTTGTTTCCAGGATTAAAGAGTGTACATGTTTCCCAAACACACAAAATGAAACTGCAAATTGTGTTTATTCATAAATAACTCATGATAGGAAACATTTCTCATTATTGATACTCTTAATATTGTCTTGGAACTAGAGTGATAACTACTAGAGGGCACTTTGCTTGGGGCACTGAAGAACACATTAGAAGGGAGGTGCTTTGATGGCCTGAACTGCTCTGTTCAAAGATAAGAAAAACTGAGGATTCAGCAGAAAACCCAACAGTGGGTAGGGGTGGGGTCAGAAAGGGGACTTGCAATAACATGGAAGAAAGAGGACTCAATGCCACCTGCACCAACATACATACCCCTACTGCCTGGCCCTGCTTCATGTTTCTTTATAGCATTTTTGCTCATCTGACATAAAATATATTTGTTTACTGTCTGTTACTATATCAGTCAAGGTCCTGGCAGAAAAGAAGTGACACTCTTAAAGATTAACTGAAGAGATGGGGTAGTTAAGTCAACAGAGGGCCAGTAGCATGGGGAGCTGCCCCTGGAGGTCTCTTCTCAGGCTCAAAGGGGCAAAAATTCTGGGGAGGTAGATAGTATCAGAGGAATCTGGCCTGATCTGTGGTTGTGGGTAAATGGGAAATCTCTCCAAGACCTGAAGCTGAGGAAGGAGGAACATAGCCACTGCCCAAACTGCAATCTGGCTGAAGGGCAGAGGTATGAATACCTGGCTCCCTTTTCCTTCTATCCTGCAATCTCCTGCTGGGATCTCCTACTCACCACCTTTTCCATTGCCCTCCCAGAGAACAAGGTGCTTCAGGGTACAGGGTTGGTCTCTTGGGGCACTGAGTTAGGCTGAGAAGGGCAGAGATGGACCTGGAGGGTAAGCTGAGGCCAATCAGCACCCTCCTGGGGAACAGCTACTGAGTTACTACTCATCCCCAGCATCTAGAACAGTATCTGGTGTATAAATGTTCAATACATATTTGGTGATGGAATGAATGCTTGCATGTCTTGGAAGAGGCATGCATGCTGAACAAAGAAAGAGTTAAGCCTCTTCCGAGGGTGTGTGTTGTAAACTCCCTACTGTCCTATTAACATACTCAGTTGAAAGCAGTCTTACCCTCCCTACTGTCATGTGAAGGATGTTTGGAGGGGGACAAGCTCTGCAGGCAGATCTGGAGGAAAAGAATGAGAAGATACTTGGCATCTAAACTACACATATATTTAGTTACTTGGAAGTTGTCCTTACAGATTTCTCCCTCATGCTGTAGGACCTGCTGGATTTTGCTGACAATAGACCCTGAGCAAGAACCCAAGTGCCACACTTCCAACAGTGCAATTGTGAAGGCATGCAGGTCAGGGGGAATTCTGCAGGTGCCAGACTTGCAGGAGCATTCAATCCAGAGCAAACCCCCACCACAGGCAGGAGGCAGCTGCTCTGGGTTCTGAAATACCATGTCGGTGGCTCCTCCCTGAGAGACTTGTGGTGATCTATAGGGACCTGATACCCTAAGGATTATTTCTTGTACAAGATAAGTTGTCTAAATCTGACAGAAGTGTGGATATTGCTGCCAGAGGCTCTGTTTTCCGCACAGGAGCCATTCATCCCACAATCTTGATTAGGGAGAAGTTCAGAAGGTAATAGGACAGCCTGTCCCAGAGGGCTGCTTCACCCCTGTCCCCCAGAAAGGCTTCCTGCTTCCTTCCTTCAGGGTCAAGTGGAGCCAAAACTTGTTTCCCTTCTGACCCCAACTCAGCACCACACACCACACTTTATTTTTTTCAGGTGGCTGGGGGTTTGGAACTGTACTGAAAGAGAATCATGAATGCCTTCCTTCCTCTCAGTTGGAGAGACGTTTCCAGATGGAGCTAATCAGGAGCAGGTGGGGGACTAGGGAAGGGACTGAGGCAAGATAAGCTTCCCCTGGAGAAGACAGGAAATGCCTAGTGATCTTTGGGGTTCCTTCTCCCTGGGCTCTCTCTGGCTTACATTTGGCCATGGCAGGTCCTTCCTCCACCATCTTCACACCTGAATCCTAAAAGGACTGCTCCAGGTGAGGATGGAGGAAGCGAGTTCCAAAACGAAGGTCTCCTATGCTGACATGAAGAGTTCAGGACACACTCCGGAACTGGTGTCACCAGGGTTCCCAAGTGCAGGTGATGAGGTGGTGCTCCAGCTTTCTCTACTCCAGTTGCAACATGGTGAATGTGTGTGGTGTAGGTCATGCGTACCAAGAGACTAAACACACATCTGGCTTTCTCTCTCCTAATGCTCCAGGTCAGACGAGGCAACCAGAGGGGTGTGGGCCTGGAATAATCATGTAATTGTTGATGTGTAGCTGTGTTTTGTGTACTGTGTCTCAGGTCTAAAAATAATTTAGCAGTCCTTAGACGCAGACTCTGATAAAGAGAAGGCAGTGTAATTAGGAAAGGTCTGGAATTTGGAAACCTAGGTCCCCTCATTGAGCTGAAATAGGCCATGGAGCTGTGGGAGGCTGGGTGATTTTCATGAAGCAAGGCCTCTGTGCAGTGCTAGAACATTTCAAAGAGCAGAGCAAAAGCAGCCACCACGAATGCCTTTTCCATCCATTTCCCATCTGAAAACCTTAGAATGCATGGACCATTCCCCTCCATGTTTACTAACCTCATCATCAGGTCAAGGAGAAAGTGGGTTCATCTCCCAGCGTTTGCCCTTATGGTATGAAGCACGACAGACCAATGAACACCCACGTCTTGGGTCTGGGGGGACTGAGGCGTCAACAGATTTGCAGCCAGCCACTTGATACAAACAGCTAATACCTCAGTATGAAAGAAAGGGAGTCAGGTTACTAGTATGCATAGGACATTATGTGCCCTCACATTTTCTTTAAGATAATTCCCTACAGGTAACATAAAAAGTGTTTTTGCTCTTGGCCTGTTGAGACCTTGCTCACTGTTTAGTTTCCGAAAGCTCAGTTACAACCTCCTGTCATTTTTCAACATTCCGCATCTCTGTGTTTTTAAAAGACACATTCTTCCCTCTCCCCCAAGGAGGGGAACTTCAGAAAAGTCAATTTATTCTCACTTGCGCTTCATTTTCCATCCCCACCACTGCTGCCCCAGCCTTGTGCTTCTCCCCACTGAGCCAATTTTCAGCCTTGTCTCAGGGCTGAATTTCAGATCCACGGTCCTTCTTCATAGACACAGGCATGGGTCAGTATTTTATCCCGATTTCTTTCCCAAGCAAACATTGTCATTGTGTCCGATAGATTATGTATTCTTGAGGAGCTTTATAAAAAGAATACATCATTCCTCAGAGGAATTGAGAGGAGTGTTAGTACAAAAGCATAACTAACCATAGGACAAAAAGCAGGGCCCAGGGAGCAAGAACTCAGTAGGGAGGTGGAATGGTACTTGGGGGATGGCAATTTTTACCAAAGGAATGGCTCTTCTCTGGTTGACCCAAAGGTAGTATTAAACTGTTCATGTTACTCTTATATCATAGATCTTGGGAAATTTATTGACCATCTGTTATGTGCTAGAGATTTCTAGCTGTTCCTCAGAAATTACTTTCATTCTGGCCAAGGTAGTGAAGCACTTCATTGTTCATGTAGGGGTTTGCTGAATCCCTATAAACCAACAGGCGAGCTTCAGGGGGCATTAACATGCACAGAAAGCCTTGTGTGGATATGTTAGCAACCAAAATCTGCTTTAGTTGACTTTTCTTCTTTTGTGACTTTTCTTCTTTTGTGACTTTTCTTTTGAATGTACTGATTCCACTAATGGTGTCTCCTAGTCACCTGAAAAAGAAATGAGAAGGAAAATAAAATCTGACTTTTATTCATTTACTAATTTTAAAAAGCACTAGTTGGATACCTACTGTGTTCTTTTTTATAGTTACCTAGCATTTTATTTCACCATTTAAACCCTTACCTCAAAAATATTCATTTATGTAGTTGAGAAAATAGTTTTTAAACTAATAATTCTTGAGAGTTCAATTCCTCCTTCTCCTCTTCCTCCTCCTCCTCCTCCCCTCCCTTCCCTCTCCTCCTTCTCCTTTTCCCCCTCCTCCTCCCCCTCCTCTTCCTCCTCCTCCTCCTCCTTCTTCTCCTCTTCCCTCATATCCCCTGCCCCTTTCTCTCTCGGAGTCTTGCCATTTTGCCCAAGCTGACCTCAAACCCTTAGCCTCACAACCCTTAGCCCCAGGGTATTCTCCTACCTCAGACTTCCCAGTAGTTAGGGATACAGGCATGCACCAAACTTTTCCTCCTTTCTTAAATAATTCTTAACCTAGGTTCATGGATTCCACATGAAAAAAATTAAAGGAGTTACATGAGAAACACGAACTTACATGAGAAAATAATCTGCCCCTATTTTCACTAACCCCTAATTAAAATTTAGGATTTCCTCTATTTCAGAAATGAACCCTAGCAGTATTAGAGGTACCTGTAACCATCACCAAAGAAAGCAGATTTTAAATATTATATTACTGTATTATAGATTCTCAAAATGTAGTTTATTCTAACCACTTAAAAATTGTGGCTATTATTAATCCTGGATTATTAAGTCTTTTACTCAAATCAATTAATAAAGAAGTAAATGTATTTTAAATCACATCATGTTTTAATTGTATTTCAATATGATTATTTCCCTTTGCTACCTTATATATTTTGGTTTTTGCATTTATAAAAATTATTCTAAGAAGGAGTCCAGAGATTTCACCAGGTGGTATAAGAGGTCTAGGCAAAAAATCTTGTTTTAACTTTGTGTTAGTCATCCTTTCAGTGAGAGTCGGTGAGATAGAAACCCCTTCATTCTTCATATGCCTAAAAGATTTTTATTTTGCCCTCACTCATGGATAGTATCTCAAGCATGGAGTTAGATGGGATCACCCTGGAAGAAAGCCCAGGAAAAAAAGGAGAGAGTGAGGCCATGCACCAGGCCTGGAATCACCAACTTCTAGAGATCAGGTAGAGAACGAGAGGCCATGGAGGAATGATAAGAGTGAGGACCACACAAGAGACCAGAAGATGGGGTTTCAAGGAGGGAGTAGCCAACCCTGTCAAATCATGCCACAGGTCAAGGAAGATGAGACTGGGAATAGGGCCCTGATACAACATGGAGACTCTGGGACCCCTGAGAACAGCAGTGATCCAGTACCGGGCAAAGAGTGATTTGTCTGATATCAGGCCCCAGAAGAGAAGTGAGCAGCTGGAGGCAGAATCTGCTTATTCAGCTCTTTCTTCAGGTTTGACTGAAGGTGTGTTGTATAAGAAGATGAACATTTCCATGTAGCTGACTGTTTTCTCAGTGAAGCAGGAGGCAAGGCTGCTGCTGGAGGAGAGGGTGTGTGATGGTCATTGTGAGGAGTGATGAAACTGACTTAAAGTTTAGAACCACCAGGCTGTGCAACTGTAGCGATTCCACCAGGATGGTAATATGTGAGCTGTGTGCCCACCCTTAGATACCCTTAAGAACGGCTCTCAGCATTTAAAAAAGCCCACTCACCAGTTCAGTTTCATCCACATGGGACAGCAGAAAACCGAGTTGGGGACAAGGGAGGAGAGATCTCTTTAATGATGGATGTGACCAGGAACCCTAAGGACTGTAGAGAAGACTACCTGGGTTTTTGATTTTGGTAACCATCTACACAGATGAAGAACAGGGGGAAAATCCAGAGTGCCAGACAAAGAGGAATATGATGAGAAAGAGGTTTCACTCAAGAGGACACAGCCGGAAGATAGCCCTCTACAAATCAGGAAATAGGCCACACCAGAAAACAACGCTGAAGTCAGCTTGATCCTGAACTTCAAGCCTCTGGAATTGTGAGAAAGTGCATTTCTGTCGTTTAAGCCACATGGTCTGTGGTACTCTACAATGACAGCCTGAGCTGTCGCCAACATTTCTAAAAGTCACTGATCCCATGCTCTGTGGAACTCACCTAGCAATGTGTGAAGGTTCCCATTTCTCTACATCCTCACCAACACTTGTTGATTGTCTTAACTATCCTGAAACCACTCACTCTTGCAAAGGAAAAAGAACGATTGTGGGGGTCCTCTCTGCCACATCCCACGTGGAGAAGAAAAGGGTTAACTGCCAGAGGAGGATGTTGGCAGTTTTCACTCAATTACCCAAAAAACTTATCTACTCAATAAACACACAAGAGTCAATACTCTTTTTAAATGAGAGGGGGCATGACGGATCTGGCCATACCAGCTCCGGCCTCTTACAACAACAACTTGCCCAACTCTCTTTTGTTTATAGACAGACAAGTAAAGGGGGCAAGTACAGGGAGGAGCTTCTTCTGTGATGGACAAGATAGAATGGAGTTAGGGGAGCCATTCCCTTAGGGGGGAAATTCCAGAAGGAGACAGGGAACCACTCCCATGCAGCCCCACATGCCTCCTGGCAGTTCCTAGAAGCCAGGCCTCTGCGTCCCTTGGCTCAAAATAGTCTGATTCTGCTAATAAGGATGGCTTCCCAAAAATGATTGCCAGTGTCAAATGGCGGTTTCAGGCAATACCAAGAGCCAGCTTCATTCTCAGGCAATACTAAGAGCCAGCTTCATTCTTAGGAGAGAGCACTTCACCCCCTACCTCATGGTTTCCAGAGAAACTTCCCTGTAACAAAATATAGAAATGATTCCTTCAGACATAATATTGATCTATAGTATTACCTAACTCCAAAGTTCCTTTGTTGATGTCTACCTGAATGATCTGTCCATTGATGAAATTCAGTGTTGAAGTCCATAATTATTATTGTATTGAAATCTGTCTTTCCCTTTAGATACAATAATACGTGTGTTTTGTTTTGAAAAAAGGACTCTGCTCTGAAATCCATCCTCCATTTCTCCCCTCTTCTCTCCACCTCATTATCTTCTTCTTCCTCTGCTCTCTTTCATGTTAAAATCTCTTTAACTGCTGACTTACACTAATTCACACTAATATGCAACTCCCTGGAAATGGAATTGCACAATATCAAGCTTTCAAAACTACTTGAGTCAGAGGAGAGGCTATTCCTTCATTTTAAAACAATTTTCCCTAAAAGTGTAATTTCAGGAATTAGGGGCAAGTGGTTATTGGAGTTTTGTTGTTGTTGTCGTTTGTTACTTAGGTGACAGCTCATACATCTGGCATCATATTTTTCAGACCACCATGGTGCCATTCATTACACTTTCAATTCAGTTGAATTCCAATATGCAATATGGGGAAAAACTGCTTAATATTTTTCCATGGAAGAACATGGGCCCTGGAAATTTTTGGCTAATTTATTTCAATGTACTTGTTTTTTGCTCTAATTAAATCATGAATCGAGAATCATAAAGAAAAGACTACCAGAAAGGCATGGTGGTGCATTCCTCCCCAGCAACTTGGCAGGCTAAAGTAGGAGGATCACAACTCAGAAGCCAGACAGCCAACTTATAAAGACCCTGTTCCAAATAACAATTTAAAAAAGGACTGTGGTCGTAGCTCAGTGGATAAACACCTCTGGGTTCACTCTCTAGTACTGCAAAGGAAAAAAAAAAAGGAAGAAAAAAGAAAAAAGAAGAAAAGGCTACCAGCATAAGTATAGTATTGTTTTTTTCTACACTCAGAAATCGCTGCTCCATCTCAGACATGAGTTGTATATGGATAAGGGGTCATATTTGAGGGTCATAGGGAATGCTGAGGCCTTGAAAAGAGCATAGAACAATGGGAGATACTCTCACAAACACTAGGCTTTGCAGCTCTAAGTCCAGAACCTACCAGATGTTTATAGATAGCCCTTGCTGCCACTTGCAGTCCCCTCTGCCAGTGCTGAGCACCCACATCAGGATATACAACAAAGAGCAGACGTTAGCAGGGGATTGATCACCCAGTGTGCATGGTCCAAAGAGCATGTATGTAGGCTTTAAGAGGAAAAGGGCACTTCCTTCTTTGCAGATTCCCTCTCAGGCCAAAACAAGGAGGACCCAAGTTCTCAAACATCGTGCTTTCTTGCATGATACTGGAGCAGGGTGGGGGGACTAGAGGAAGTGGATTGAATGACACTTTCAGTCAATCAACTATAACATCATGTGCATCATGAGGGTGATAGATGTCATGCCATGGCATCAGCAAGTACCTGTCCTACATGGATGGCTTGGCATCTCTAAGAACTGAAGATGGCATTGCAGAGCAGAATCAGAATTGTCTAAGAAAAGGTCAATAAAAGACCAAGAGAAGGTCTTCTGACCTCTCCATTGACCTCTGCTGACATCTCTATGGAGCCATATCTTAAGTTTCTCTGCACCTGGAAAAGACAAGAAAGGTAGAAGAGTCCAAAAAGAGGTTCCACTTGGAATGTGTGTGAGATTTTTGGCAGAGGCTGGGACCATCACGGGAGGCATAGCAGTGGTAGAGAGGAGTTGTGAAGTGTGTCCAGTTGACTCAAATGATGGAAGCCTCAGACCCTCCACAGCCAAATGCCGTCTGTATCTGAAAGATGAGTATGTGGAGAAGGTGTGATGATGCTGTCCAACAGTGGACAGTGAAATCTAAGCCTGGGAGGCTGCAACTGAGCACAAATGTGACCAATCCCATTAGTGAAGACTCTGCCAAAATATCACACAGGAGATAAGAGTAAGACCATTTGTATACTATAAAACTGCCTAATTATTTGTTGGTTCCTTCCTTGCGTAAGGAGAGATCAGTGCCAGTGAAGAATTTTCCTGGCCTTGATAAAGAAATACCAAGAAAGAGCTCACCCTGGGCCACATTGGGTCAAAGGGTTACCAACATCTGGTTGGGGATATAAAATAAAAGAAGAAAAAACAAAGGACGTACCCTGCCAAGATGTGGAAGTGGGAGTGTTTTTTAGAGTTGACTCATTATGTACTTTTTTGTATATGCTGCTCTGGGGCTGGAGCATTACTGTAATAACTTTGCTGGTGTGTTACACTTTCAAAATCATCCAACAAGCTGGGTGTGGTGGCGCACGCCTGTAATCCAAGCGACTTGGGAGGCTGAGTCAGGAGGATCGCGAGTTCAAAGCCAGCCTCAGCAACTTAATGAGGCCCTTACAACTCAGTGAGACCCTGTCTCTAAATAGAATACAAAATAGGGCTGGGGATGTGGCTCAGTGGCCCAGTGTCCCTGAGTTCAATCCCTGGTTCAAAAAAAAAAAAAAAATCATCCAACAGTCATGTCTTCCCTGAGGGGGCTTATGTTCCAGTGGGGGAAGGGCAGCTTTTGACAGCCCGAAGTGGAATGGTGCCTGGAGTGTACTGGAGGCAATGCATGCTATGGAAAAATAAATAAAGGGGATCAGAAGAGCTGACATGTGGAATATGTTGGTCAGCAAAGGACTGGCAAAGAAAGCTGTATTTGAGAAAAGTGTGAATGAGGTGAGGGAGTCGTCACCAGAAAATCTGGGCAAAAAGGACAGATGTGAAGACTACAGAGGCAGCAGAGCAGGGAAATGGAACATGCTGGGAAATATTTGTTTGGTGCTGAAATTTCTGTCTGAGCAAGTAGGAGCTCTGCCTCTAGTAACACTGTACCCTGAAGTTGTACAAGACCTTTCCTACTAACAAACATGGGTAACAAGACTGGGGTATGAGCTACTTGGGCTACATTGGCATTTTGCTTGAAGAAGATTGGGTTCGACTTGCCACCTGCTCCAACATTTTAGAAGTCAAAAGAAGGACATATGCGTCAGTCAATTCCAGCTATAGTTATGACAGGACAAGGTCTTTCCATCAGCAGTTTATTCTAGGCTGCAGTCAAGACCATATGGTTGTTCCATTTTTTTTTATTTGCATTTGCTTTCATTTTAAAGTGTGTGCAGGGAACACAGAGTGTTCCTAGCAACAAGCAGGTGCCTGTGGGTGAGGGGAATTGTTTCTCAGGGAAGGGACAACCACTTTGACAATGTTTCGTTCCACCTCAGGGAGCCAACCACACCCAATCACTGAAGTGCAAGCAGAGCATTTTAGAAGAAGCATTTGCCAGGAGCTCACTCTGACAACAGAATATATCCAATTTCTTCAGACAAAATATATCCAATTCGATCTGTAGAACACAATTGAGAATCAGTACCTAGAAATGGAAAATAAATTTTGAAGGTTCATGCTCTCTTTATTCAAATATTCTCAGCCTTCCATATTCTCTTGGTTCAGTATGCATGAATTCCATCAACCTCGGACTGCAAATATTTGGGGAAAAACATTCACCTCTGAATTGAACATGTATAGACTTTATTTCTTCGTCATTGTTTTCAAAACAATACAATAGAACAACTATTTACATAGCATTTGCACCGTATTGGGTTTATTAGGTATTATAAGTAACCTAGATGATTCAAATTACAAGGGAGGATGTGTGTAAATTGTCATAGGTAAATACAACGCCAGTTTATATAAGAGACTTGAGCATCTGTGGACTTTGGCGTGTACTGGGACTCCTGAAATAAATCCTGGAGAAATGACTGCACTTAACTTTTGCTTCCAGTCTATCGTTACTGTGCCCCAGTGCGATCCAAGGCAAGAAAGAAGACCATGGAGAGGGTGGTGGGCAGGGAGAGAGATGCGCTCAGAGGCAGTAGAGCCAAGTCTCCAGATACCAGCTAACCGTGCTTAAGATTTTCTTGAGCTTTGCGGAGCCTGTGACAAACTCAGCATGGTTATTATCTCACTTTCACATGTAGTAAAACTGAACCTCAGGGAGGTCAACTAAGCTGCAAAAGGCCACATAAATGGACCTGGGTGCGACTAAGAATCCTTATAGTCTGACTCCGGAGTCCTTGCTCAGACATTCTGGAGGCTCCTCTAAATTCCCACTTGGGACTATCTGCATTAGGCTCCCCTGGGGGACTTATTTCCCATGCAGATTCCTGCGCTCCAGGCCACGCCTCATTTCTCAACCTTTTTGTGGGCGGAGCTCTAGATATCGAACAGCATTAGAATAGCTTTCCCACTAAAAGTTTAAGAACAATTAGACCACAGTCTATCACTTCCCATCTACAGTCTGACTTTGGGTAGACCATATTCCTTCTTGGACCTCAGTTACCTTACTTGTAAAATGAGGATGAATAGGGTTAATTCCAGCTCAGAAACTGATTGTGATTCAGAGTTAAACCCAGGAACCTGACTGCAGTTTGCCAACTGGAGGTTTTCCATATCTCCTCATCTTTAAATATCAGTGTTATCCAGATGATATTAAAGTGTCACTGAATGTGTAGTCTGATGCACAAATGTTCATGGTTTCCCAGGAAATCTAGGAGAACTAGATATTCCCCTCGTGTGTCATATTCGAAGTGTAACCTCCTCAAACCCAGGGTGGGGCCTCTCAACCTGCGGGAATTCCTTTATTCTCTGACTTCTTGACCCTGCTAGAGGCAAGGAGCTCGCTGATCACGTAAATCTTCCCCACGCAATCTAAACTGGTGGTCATCTTTTGAATTTTCAAACCAGGCATCCAGCACCACTCCTTAGCTCCAACCCAGTTTTGCCTTGCGCTGGTTTCGTTTTTTTGATCCCCCCCTCCGCCCCCCTTCAGAGAAAGAAAAGCAAGAACAAGGGGCATTGGCCAAACAAGTCTGTCCACTTGGTGGAGAGGCTTCCAGATAAGAGAATCTGAAGGACTTCCCATGGGCGTGAGGGGAACTGCACACGCCATCCGGGGAAGAGGACCAGGAAATCACTTCTTGTTTTTAAAACAGCAGCGAGGCTCTCTGGGATGGTTCTGTGAGGCTTGGAGGATCACGGCTGGGGGAGACCCCGTGAGGCTAAGCTTAGGCACAGGGGCTGCTGGTCTTGCTGAAAGTGTGCCATGAGCCCTGCTCGGCTCTCCCTCCGCTGGGAGTGAAGTCCCTGGGGAGGCTGCAGGGCAAATGGCCTCTTAGGGGAAGCTTTTTGACGTCTGATCAGAGCAGGAGCCAGTCTGGGAACTTCGGTCTCGCACAGGTAACAAGAGATTTTCCTACAGTGGTCTGTCTCCCTCCCGTTGTAGCAAGTCCTCCAAAGGACCTGAGTCACTTTGGCATTCTTCTTAAGGCATCTTCCAACTTTGATTCTCTTTGCTTAATTGTTTTCTCTCCTAGCTGTGGTGTGTGCTGGGAAGATAAGGTATGTTGTCAAGAGCACTGTGCATACCAGTGGTCCAGATGCTAAGACTATGTTTAGGAAGATTGTCAGACAACTAGCTGGCATCACGTCGGATTTTCTCTTTAGTACAGATTGTTCGCTGTTTTAAAACGAATTCTCCCATCCCTGAGCCAGAAAATATGATCAGGACTAGAGCATCTGTGAACTAGCGTTCAGTTGCCCTGCCATGAGCATTTCCATGGCCAGGGAGTCATGGTGGTGGTGCTGAGAAGGTGGAAGCTGCATCTAGATAGCAGGAGGAGCCTGGCATGGTCTCTCAGCTCCCAGTCCAGGGTCAGGGTGAGGGAGACCTCCCAGCCATGGCTGATGGGACTGGAGCTTGTAGTCAGAGCAAGGAAGGAGGTCAGTGGGAGTGTTGGGGCTTAGGAGCTTGGCAGACTTGTTTGGAACATTCTAGAAAGAAGGAAAAGTCCTATAATGTGTGGCTAGCTTTTTAAACCATGTTTTTTAAAATTTCGTACAAAGCCAGGCCTCGAACCTTCATAATAGCTATTTTTCCTTTCATAAGGGGTTAATGCAGTTGATTTTTTCATTTTTGAATGACATAAATAATACATTAATATATTCTTACTGTAAAAGACTATCTGTTTAGTTTTCTAAGAGTTATGTTCCCCAATATGCATACTCCCTGCCCCAAGATTATCCCATCAATACTTTGCTGTGTTTCCAATTAAAAGGCTTATTTTCTGTTCTTCCTAGCCCTTATGACAAACTGGGACACAGGAACACAATATATTTTCTTGGTCAATTCCTGTGCTGACAACATGGTGAAAGGTTAAAATGACCCAGGGGAACACAAGTAGCTCTTTTAATGCTTAGCGAAGTCTGAGAGTTTTACTCATTTTTACCGTTACTACTTCTGTGTTGGTTTTGATTTTGGTGATTATTAATATTAATAACTACTTCCCTATGACAAAACTCTAGATTTGCCAACTAGTGGTTTGGACTTTTCCTTAAAAGACATCGGAGACAGCCTTTTCTGGAAATGAAAGGGGGGAAAATAAAATGAAATGACCTAGATAGATTGATGGGTAGATGGATAGATCGATAAAGTGATTGGCAGAGGGAAGCTGGGGTAAAGGCAGGAGAGATTCCCTTTTTATCCAATGGATAATAAATGCAATGAACAGAGATATTCATTTTCCATCTCTTTCAGTCTTCTTTTAAAAGGTGGCATTTTATTTTATTTGTTTGTTTGCTTGTTTGTTTGTTTATTTATTTGTGGCACTGGGAATTGAACCCAGGGGTGCTTTACCACCAAGCTACATCCCCAGCCCTTTTTATTTTTATTTTGAGACAAGGTTTCTCTTAGTTGCCCAGACTGGCCTTGAACTTGTAGTCCTCCTGAGTAGCTGGGATGACAGGCAAGCACCTCCACATCCTGCTGAGGTGGCCTTTTAGATTAGCCCCCATCCCCTATATATTGTTAAGAGAAAAGTGAATAAGAAAAAAATTAATGGGGTCATGGACAGAGATTTCAGAAAGATGGTACCAAGCAGCAACATGAAACCCAAGAGGAACTACAAAATGCTTTTAGCTGCTAGTTTGTATTTTCTTGCCTTAAGATTTCTCCACTTGGCTCTGTTGGTTTTAGAAATTCTATAGTACACCATTTTGTTAAAGCTGTCTGCCTTTGTCTTTTCTCCAGATTGGTGGCTAATTCGATTAATAATTTCAGTGTAGAGTGTTAGCCCCACTGAGGCCTTGTGGTCTAACCCTGCATTCACTGAGTATGACACGTACCTAGTAATGGCAATAATATAGTGATATCACACCCTGGACCACATGGTACTTGGAGGTATTTCAGAGCAAAGTTATCATGGGGTCGCGACATACTCTGCTTGGTAAGACCGCTCCATTTCCTATAAAAATAAATTAAATCTCTTATATTTTAGTTATTAAAACACTATTATACCTCTCCATTTCACTATGCCACAAGTAAAGCAGGTATCTTATTGCTATTTTATGGGATACAAAAAGGTACAGAGCTTAATTTATGTACCCCAGTTTATACACTGAATCTTTGTGAGCACTGAGATGAAAATGCACTCAGGTCACTGGCTTTTCACCCCACCCTTGGTCCATAATATGAGGATAAAAATCACATGGAATAGAAAATCAACGTGATTGGCTGGATTCTGTGTGTTTTGTAGCAACAGGGTAGATGTTTTGCTGGGAACCTTGAAGGTACATCAAACTTCCCTGCTCCAGATATTTGTAGACTTGAACACTGCTAATCCATTAGTATCACCCAAAGAGCTTCACAAAAAGAAAACAATGTCCAGACATTTTGCCCAGAGACACTGAGTCAGAATCTTTGAGAAAGAGGCCTTGACGTGCTGTTTTTTGGTTTTGTTTTTTAATCTCCAAAGTGGTTCTATTATGCGGCTGGGGTTGAGTCCTGGCTGTAAGAGATGAAGTGCTTAAATTGAGAAGCAGAAGTGTTACCTGCTCATGATTCTGTAAAGTGTATTAAAATTCTGGCCACTGTTGTTTATCTGAGGAACAGACATATCTGCGTGTGAGAATGAAGAGGAGATTCCTGACTCCACACAGGGCACTGCCTTCCAGTTTGAATTGACTTCACTGCAGATACTCCCTGTTAATTGTAGATTTTACAGAATCCAGTGAAATGTCCTAGGCAAACAAAATGTGCTCTTCTCATGCCAGATGAATATGGGGCTCTTACATTTTACAAGGTCACCTTGCGTGTGTCCCAATCCCAAGAAGAAGGAAAAAAAGAAATACTAATATTTTTTGCATCCGCCACTCTCTGGGTTGAATTAAACGTGAATAACCAACAAATCAGGGCTGTTTTTTAAATTATAAAATGTGTCCCTTTTCTACTCTGACATTTCTTGATATAGTTCAAATTAGTAATGCTTGTAGGTGAATGTTTGTTTCCGTTATAAAGAAAAACAGAGGTGGGGATCTTCTGTATGGATCTTAGGTCCCCTAGTGCCTGTGAGTTTCTGCACAGTGGGTGGTCCTGGAAGGATTGTTAAATATATGCATTGACTATGGGCTCACCATGAATGCGTGAGTTATTTACCAGCTCAGCACTTCAAATCACATCATATGACTCTGCTCATAATGGTTAAAAGAACTGGAATCTTGCATATTTCCTAAAAGATAATCACAAAAGTGAAACCTTTAAAATCCCAGCCTCGTCAAGTTACTTACACCAGAGAGACTTGGGATTTCAAAGGCAAAGAATCCTTTCCTGTAATTAGCTTAGATGCCTCATGGGAGGCAAGGTACTAGCACTGAGAATCCTAATGATAGGTGATATTGATCAGTGCTTACTACGTGCTAGGCATCATGCTCAGCACTTTGCAATGATTGTTCATTGATTTAGTTGTTCCAATCATCCTGTGCCTCAGGTATTATTGTAATCCCTATTTTAGAAATAAGGGAAAACACAAAGGTTAAGACAATTGCCTAAGGTAATCGCTGTGGGAAGCAGTGGAGTCAGAATTCCATCTCAGGCTGTCTGACTTCAGAATCTATATGCCTAATTTGTGTGCCATGCTACAAAGACCACAACAGTGCAGCCAGATAAGTAGCTGAGAAGAAAAATACAATGTAATTCAGAGAGTTACCTCTGGAGAAGACAACAGCAGCATGCTGTAAGTGTTAAACATTCAGACATTGGCAGGAAACAGCTACTTGCTGTGTGACCTGGGCTGTGTTACTTACTCTACCCAAGTCTCAATTTTTTTATAAGAAAAATGGGGGAAATAATAGTTCTCACAATATAAGATTGTGGGGGTTGAGTCTAGGACCTGAAGAGTGTTTTGTTTAATACCTAGCACAAAATACATTCTTGCTGTTGTTACTAAGTGAAAAGACAGGATTTGAAATGATGAGTGAAGCTAAGAAGGAATAGAGCATTTCATTCACCGAGAACAGTGTGAGAATAGGCTGAGAGGTGGCAATCCTCAAACAATAGTTACTGTCAGTATGTATGATATATGTTGCAAAAGAGGGTACAATAAAACACCTGTGAGTGGGTTAGTCAGTTCTCTATCCAGGGGTTTATGATAGAGAAATGAGGCAGAGCTGGGTTTATGTTAGGTTATGGTGCTCAAGCTTGTCAGGAAAGAGTCTGACCATCCTCAGGGCATTTAAGAATGTTTAAAGTACTTGAACAGGATATATTGGCCATTTAGGGAAAATAGTGTTCTAGACAGATTTACCAGCTGCTGTTGTGCTGGACTATGTGTTAGGGGTAAAAGGAGAGAGGTGTCCATTCAGGAGATCTCTGCAGCTATCCATCCAGGTGTGAGGGGATAACATCTAAGCCAATAGGCTGGCCCTGCAGAAGGAGAGCTCTGAGACAGGTTCTTGATAGGACTCAGTGACTGATTGAATGGGGGCTCCTACTCCTGCCTTGCTTCTTGTGTCCAAGAACCCCCAAGAGGCTGAGAATTTAGAACCTGGAGAATGAAGCTGTCACTTGGCAAGTCAGTTGACAATGAATTTCAGTTTGAATGAAGCTGTCATTTGGCAAGATGGGTCAGGAGACAGTGATAGAGAGAAAGCAAGTTCAGCTTTAGATGAGCCCAATTTAGACCCAGGGGGAATTAGCACAGTTGAAGATCGGTGCCTAAAATTTAGCAAAGAGGTCAGGGTGGAAATAAAGTTTTGGGAATGCTCAGAAAAACTGATGATTAAAACTTTAAAAATAGACAAGCCCCCTGAGAAAAAAGGCATCAAAAGAAAAACCAGGACCAAGGAAAGGGATTTAGCAGGGCTCATGGTGTGGTGGTTGTAAGAGTAGGCAAATGGAGTGGTGGAAAGAGAGGAGAGAAGCAGAAACTGGAGAAACAGGAAAGGAAGAAGGAATAACAGAGAGGAGGAGGCCAAAGATGGCAGAAGTACCCAGCAGGAGGGGGACTGGAATGATGGTAGGGGAGCTAGGGAAGTAGTTTACTGAGCTCACCTTTGGTAAGTTCTTTTCATAATGAAGAGTGAAGTCAAATTGATCAAATTAAAGAAATCTTGGAACAGCAACAAATGGTAGGGGTATTTTATTTTTCAGGGAAAAATAGTCACATTTTTTTTTTCCATTTTGAATAACACATGTCTTATCATTAAAGTCTAACAAAATCCTTAAAGGGAGAAATAAACATTTAAAAGAAGTAAAGTCACAGCCAAGGACAGCAATGCCAGGTCTCAATAGTGTGGCCAAGGGCAATATAGCAAGGAGCCACAGAAGGCTAAGATGGTCCTTCCAGTGATTAAAATATTGGAATATTTAAAACCAGGTGAATAAATTCTGGTGTAAGCCCCCAGAGTGCCTCAAGTGTTTCCCTCTCCCACCTCTGTCTCAGTCACCCAGCTCTACCCCGCTTGGATCTGCCCTAGATCTCCTTGCTATTCAGCAATAGAATTGCTAAATTCTGGCCCAGCAGCAGACCCCAGGCCTCTGCTCCTGCATGGGGGCCAGAAACTCTTCTGATCGGTCTATATCGTTGTTAAAATACTCACCTAGTCAACAGAAGAACCACAGCATGGTAAATCTCAAACCTGCTCCCGGGCCCTCTGATTCTCAGTCCAGCCCTGCAGCGAAGCACAGGGCTGCCCTCCACATGCAGTTGGAATGCACGCCTGGCATTGTTTTGCCTGGCATCGGGAAACCCCTCACATGATAAATTAAGGCAACCAGATAGACTAGATAGGAGCAGAGTTGAACTTAGTGTTTTTGTAAAGATAGCAATCTTTTGCTTAAAGGTTAAAATCCCCTGGTGAATTACAACAAGGAAAGAAGGATAAAAGGTTATCAACACTGCCCACATGTGCAGTGTGTTTTGGAAAACTTGATCCCATTGTATACAAACAAATGTTCCTCTGTAATCTGATAGTGCTGAGCGGCTCTGACACAATGCTGCCACAGAACCTTATTTCAAGGCAAAGGAAAATTAAATAGGGAAGAAAAAAACCAACTTCAATAGAGTTCTTTAATTGGTATTGTGTTTTGTGTTTGTGTCTAATAAATATTTAGCTTATAGTTCTGAATGTGCAAGGGATGAATCATCTAATTAATAAACAAGGTCTGCAAAGATAAGTCTTATTTCTACAGTTGAAAATGTAGATCTGATGAAGGCAGGCTCTTAAAGTTGCACTTGAGGATTTTTAATATGCACAACAATTCAGGAGGGAGGTTACTGATGACATCCTATCCTTATTGCAGCCTCATGGAAATGAGCAAAGAGTAGTAATCTCAGCCAAATTTGTAATGACTGTCGTGGTTCGAATCTGGAATGTTCCCCAGTCTCATGTGTTGAAGGCTTGATCCCCAATGCAGCAATGTTCAGAGGTGAGACCTTTAGGAAATGATTGAATCATGAGGGCTCTATCCTCATCAGTGAATTACTATACTTGATGAATTAATAATTTGCAGTGGAGGTGGTAGAAATTAGACAGGTGGGGCATTGTTGGAGGAAGTAGATTCTTGGGGGTGTGCCTCTGGGGACTATATCTTGTCCCTGGATCTTCTTCTCACTATATTTCTTTCTCTCTGCTTCCTGGCTGCAAGGAGCTGAGCAACTTTCTTCTGCCATGCCCTTCCACCATAATGTTTCTGCCTTGGAGCCAGTCAACCTCTGAAACCACAGAAGGTTGAAACCTTCTAAAAGGTTTGCCTGAAACCTCTAAAACCATGAGCCAAAATAAATCTTTCCTTCCTAAGTTGTTCTTCTCAGGTATTTTGTCATAGTGACAAAAAGCTGACAAATGCACAGTCCTACAGAAATTTGGTACCACAATCCATCACCCACCACCAGCAGCTCTAGCAGTAGAATGGTATATGTACATATCTATTTTCAGTCTCTTAACTTAGTCTCTATTTTGATAAGTACATGTTTAAATAAAGAGCTGTCTGTGCACCATTTGTACACTAGAGCCAGGGGTAGAGGGAGGTAAGGAGCTAGGCCTTTGGTTTCTTTTGAAGAGAACAATAGCTTGTTTAGTTAGCCAGCCATAGGCCAAGTGTAGGTACAAAGCATGCTTCCCTTAATACTATTCTGGCATGCATTAGAATTAGTTCCTTTCTTAAAGGGAAAGCTATGATATAACATCATCTATGTATGTAAGATGAAAGCTAAGCAGCTTACACATGGGAAGAACCTCTGCTCTCTCTGCCTCTTTAAACTAAATTTTTTGAGTCTCATGGCCTCACCATCTCCCAGACCTCACTTCCCACACACTTTACAGCTCTTCCCAATAAGATTCCCACCCCACACCCCAATGAGATTCCCCCTTGATAAGAGCATATCGTGTCTCCAAACCTAATAAGCAATCTCAGTCCTTCCTTCCTGGATCTCTTAGCATCATTGGACATAGTTGAGCACACCTGCCTTCTTGACCCTCAACCCTCCCAACTTCCATGACTCTTCTTGCCTTCCTCACTTCCTGCCTCTCTAAATTTCATTTTATTTCATCTGGTGTTATCATCATCTTTGGACCTTAAATTGTTGGAATTATGTGGAATTGGGTCCTAGGGCTTCTTCCCTACTCTCTCAACTGTCTCCCTAATCAGTCTTACCCAGTTCTGTGGTTGCAACTACCAGATAGACCCTGGCCTCTGTTCATCTCACTCCAAACCCGTCTTCTGTTTCCTTTCAGGTTCCCAGTCACCCTGAACTTCTTGCAGTGCCTTGACCATGCCATGCTTTTCCCACACCTCAGGGCCTTTACACGTGATCTGTATTCTACCCAGAAGCCCCTTTCTCCCCTCCTTCCCAACTCCCCTTTCATTTTCAGCTAACTCTAATTCATGCTTCATGTTCATCTCAATTAAATGCTTTCCCTGGGACACCTTCCACACACTTCTATGACCAGCTCACATCCCTCTGTTGTAGATTATTTGTTTGCAGTGCTGAGGATCAAACTAGGGTCTTGAACATGCTATGCAAGTGCTCAACCACTGGCCTACAGCTTCAGTTCTTTATAAACTTTTTTAGACAGTTTAGCTCCATGGGTAAAAGGATCATTGAAAGGACTAAGTGACATCGTCCTTGAGTTAGACCCTTTAGGTTGAACTTCTTTAACCATCCAGAGGCTCAGTTAATTTTCTCTTATACTATTCGTTAGATACCATAGTATAACCACTTCATTGGTGTTGTAAAGGTTAAGTAAGTTAATACAGCTGGTGCTCATATCAGTTCGTAGTGCCTAGTACATGATCAAGAAATATTAGCATTTTCGTTTTTCTCCTTGGTAGCACTTTCCCTTGGTAGAAAATTGAATGAATTTTCATTCTTTAATAATGACCATTTAGGGGCTGGGGATATAGCTCAGTGGGTAGAGTGCCTGCCTTGCAAGCACAAGGCCCTGGGTTCAATCCCCAGCACCGCAAAAAAAAAAAAAAATAAATAAATAAATAATGACCATTTATCCATTAGACTCCAAGCTCCATGGACACAGGGATCATTGTCCTGTTTACTACTATTTCCCTTGCACCTAGTGGAACACCTGGCACTTAGCCGGACTTAACTAATGTTTGTTCAGTGAACAAACCTACAAATGAATAGATAAGTGAGGGAATAAACAGGTTTTCTTCATGGAAAATTTACAACAAGAAACCTAATAGAAGCAGGAGGCTGAGGGCCTACATTAAGTCTGTGTGGGTGTTAGGGGAAGTGGGGACGCATACCTGGAGCCTTTGTCTAGGGGCAGCCTTTTACCAGGGCATTGAAGGATGGGGAGAATTTGAGTATACAGTGATTGTGCTGGGCCTAGGGGACAAGAAGGAATGGAGATTAGTAAGCCAAATAAATTTCAGGACTTTTTTTGCCTTTACCAAACACTGAAAAATAGTTTGACAATATTATGGTTTCACTCTTTCCCCACAATTAATTCTCAAGATTGATTTTTGTCTTTTCACTTCTGCATGAACATGGGAAAATCTCTTGCAACCATCTTTGGAAGAAAATGTGATGGATGCTTATTGGTATGCTGACTCAAAAATAAAATCCAGGTCACGGAAGGCCTAGCATACCAGTGAGAGTGAGTGATTGTCTTTATTCTGAAAGCAGTGAGGAACTGACAGGGAATGACCTGGGAAAAGATGTTTCCTGAAGGTCAGTCTTGCATTCATGGCAGAGATGGGGCAGAGAGGCAAAGGATGACAGTTTTTTCAGGGATGCACATGGAGCAGGGAAGACCTGATCTATGTAGCAGGTCAGAGGTGGGTTGAATATATTTAAGAGATGGTTGCAGTGAGGCCCAGAAGATAATCCAAGTCAGGTCGCATTCAAGTGAAATAACTGTAAGGAATTTGGACTCTTAGAACAGTAATGGGACCTTTAAAGGCCCCCAACTTTGAAATCATTGAGTTCAGTCAAATCTCTGGCTTTGCCAATAAGAAAACTCAGACTCAGAGAGATTAAGTGACATGCCCCATGTCACACAGCTTTTCACACAGTGACAAAGTGAGATTAGAACTCATCTTTCCAATTTCTAGTGAGGTATTTATATATACAGAAAAATTTTCCTTTTATTCTTGTTGCTATCCAGCAAAAAAGATCTCTTAGTTCAAATGGGACCTTTTCCCCAGTGGATTAGACTGTTTAGTTTATAATTTTGCCACTATCACATATCTGCAGTGTGGCCTTAGTGAGCCACTCAAAAAGCTCCCATGTCCATTATCTGAAAGTGGGGATAATTTAGTAGAGATGTACTCTTACAGAGAGGATTGAGTGACATAGTCCTTGCAGGGAGTTTAGCACCTTAGCACTATGCTGGAACATAGTGCACACCCAACAATGACTGGGATTTGTGATCATCACTGCCACCAACACTACTCATAATTTCATCATAGATGATCTGCCTGACTGTAGGACAATATTATTGTTTAGAATTTTTAGAATCACTGCTGATCTCAGGAGTTCAGGCCACTAAGTTCCTCCATGGTTTTGAGATGCTCAGCCCCCGCTGGGCCTTAGTTTTCCCATCTGAGAAACGGAAGGGCCAGGATGTATGAGCCAGGGGGTGGGAGGAGCAGTGAGGAGTGGGGGAGACTGAGCCGTGCAGAGCTTAGCAAGTCACTCATTTCCAGAAAGGCTTCCACCATTGCCTTGCTGGCCATCTCTCGGCTTGGTGATCCCACGGGGGGTTCAAGTCCTCATGAGCCCCATGAGCCCATGTTGTGAATGAATGTGCTTCAGATCCTGCAGGCACACATGCCCACTTGTTTTCTCCTCCTCTCCCTGTCACTTCTTCACCCCAAATAAAATCTGCATGGGAAGCATTCTGGAAAGGAGTTCTCCTGGAGCACTGGTGTTTTGTAAGGCTTGGGACAATAGGTCAGGTTCATGGTGAGGAATCCTGAAACATAACCATGCAGAATGTCATTCCTGACCCTGAAGAGGAGCTCAGACCCTCATCCTCCAAGCGCAGTGGCGCTGAGAATCCCCAGGACTTATTCCTGGCATGTGACGTCAGCATGTGCTTTCTTTGCTCTCCCTCTTTCTAAACTTTACAGACAGGAAAACAGAGTCAGAGGAGACCAGGAAGTTGCTCAGCTCTACAGGGCCAGTCTGAGGATTAAATCATGTTTCCCAGTTTTTCCTAGATACAGCCAGCTTATAGAAGTCAGGGAGTCAGGGTAGTGTCCAATATTTTAATTTAAAAAGAGAAAGAGATTGGAAATGATGCCAGATAATTCTTTCTCTCCCTGCCCCTCTTTGTCACTCTCAGACTTTGTCGCCCTTTACTTCAGGAATCCTAGAACAAATAGGAACTTGTAGGGGGCTTACTATCAAAGGCGCCCTATGGAGGACAAATTGCCTTGAATGTGGGCGGGTATGCTCCACCTCTTTAACTAGAAGATTATTTAGTTGAATCGATGTCTCCATTGGCTTCCTCACAGTTGAGAACACCTGTGAGCTGGAGGGTTTGTGTAAGATTATTGATGTAGCTAACAAAGCTTTGTAGCAACAACTTTGAAAGCCGAAGTGATCTCCAGCTATATCATGTTCCTGTTGCTCAAGCCCACACCACACTGGTGTCAAATACTGTGACTACCCCCAACCCCAAAGTGGTTCTCCTTTCTTTCAAGTGGAGACTCCCTCACGCCTACTGTGAAACTGACAACTGCATTCTGCCCATGGTGGGGGTGGGACTTTTTCTTCATCTCTCTTTCTTTGGAATTGTGATTTTGGGGGTGGGGGCAGTCAACAAATGAGTCAACAGAAAGAAGAATGCTGATTTTATTAAGAACTGTCTCGGAGGATACCAGGGGAAGGGGAAGATGGAACAGTATTGGCCATTGGCCTATACAAAGGGGCTGATCATGACCTTTTGAGGACAGTATAATTCTTGCTAATTCTAACAACAACAAAAAAAAGGAGTGGTGATGGAATGCACTGCCAAAATAAAGAAATGACAGAAAGATACAAAGCCTGCTTTAGTGCCTTTAGTATCAGACAGAGTACCTCCCTGCAGGTTAGGAACTAAGGAGGTCCATTAACTATTCAGTCTCATCCCTTTGAACAACTGTCTCAGTATGGAACCAGCTAGTAACCTGCACTAGGATGAGGCCTGAAAAGATGACGCTGCCTCCTACATACCTGATTCACCCCAGGGACAGTTGCTGTCAGCAGGCTGCACCAGCCTCTCCTATACCCACAAGAGACTACTCCCTTTCAAAAAGGAAGGGAAAACTTCTAGTTGGAGAACTTTGTAATGCATTGCTCAGATTTCCCTACAGCAGACACACCTGGTGTTAAAACATCTGATCCCATAACCAAAATTGCAAAGCATCTTCCCAAAAGTACTGAGTTGCAGAATTTAAAAAATGTATTTGATAGCCAGACCTACTAATTGGGTCAGTTTTCCAAGGCCCTTTGCTTCCCTGTTTTCCATGGGGGAAGAGGAAAAGGCAGCAGTCGACAGCTGGTGATTGAAATACAATTCTCTGGCATGTAAATCTTGGCCAACACAGTGTGTTATCCTGGCCAAGGTTCCCTGGTGCTCCCTCTACTCCTGGCCAAGTCACCTTCCTGGTGACTGCCCTAAGGCTGCCCTTCAATGACTACCCTCTGAGGACAGTCCTCTGAATTCCAATGATCATCAGAGTAGTGTTGACTGCAGCCTGCATCTCTGGAGCTCTTCGTGATTTTTCAATCTCATTTGAGCTCAAACAACTCTGTGGAAGAATTAGGGAAGTGTAATTATCTCCATTTTACAGTTGGGAAAATCTGAAGTCTGCTAATATAAGCGACCTACTCGAGGACAAAGTGAATTACAGTGATGCTGTATCCTAACCCATATCCTCTGTCTCATATTCTACTGTTCTTTGAACAAACACATGTGGACATAGAAAGGCCACTGATGAAAATATTCTCCCTAAAGTAGATTGTCTTTGTCTCCAGATGTAATAGTGTTGGGATTATTCCATGCAATTTAAATGCAATAATAATTAATCTGGTTACCAAAAATGGTCTATTTTTCATCAGCAGCATTATAAGAAGATAATTTTAAAAGTAAGCACATCAGCTGAGATATGCTACAATATTAATAATGTATATCCTGTATTATAATATGCTATCATGTTGTAAACATACTTTTTATGACTAAGTCCAGGAGTTTTCATAATAATGACTCATAGCCTATTAATATAGATCATTAAGTCAATTTAAATTTATCATATTTCCATTTTAGGCAAAACTACTTGAATGTGAAGAAATGAAATCCCAGAGGAGAACCACTTTGTGCTTCGTGTTTGCTGTGATTTATTCTTCCCAAGCGACACTGAACTTGGATTCAGAGTCTGTTGTCCATCCTTTGGTGAGTAAATCCACGTCTGTTCTAATTTCCCCATCACTTTTCTCTGATTTCCTTGGAATGTCACAGACAGGAAAATGGTTCTTCCAAGAAATGGTTCTCAAGGGGTTTTGAGAAAATGTTGTAAATGAAGTGAAGAGTGGGTGTCAGTTTATCCACTAATATGGCCACATCTTGCCATATTCTGAAATCAGTGGTGATATCAAGGGAACATAAGTGCAGCTTGAGAGAGATCTCCCAGGCTGGCCACCTAACTCAGTCACAATGTCTAGGCTTCCACGTAGTGACACTGAATGACAATAAAGCAGATTTGGAGGACTGAGCAGAGAATATGTCCTCAAAGGATTCCTCTTGAGCATCAGATTAGAACACATTTCAAAGAACATTGACCTGTGTGCATGTCACAGTCACACGTTGCTATAGCTCAAGAATTCATGGATATCGTTTAAGACCTTTGTGACAGTTGTCCAGGTTGTTTTGTTTTTGGAGGGTCCACAGAGTTTAGCTTAAGTCAAGGGAGTGACAAGTACCCCTTACTCCTTACGGGAATTCTTGATTATTCCTTGCTTAGGGTTTTCCCTGCTCCAGAGACAGGGCATGCAATGAGGTGGGAGATCTTGGAAGATTTGGAATTCTGCATCTCGGTTTCTTCATCTGTAGCCCCATGCTGGTAGTAGTACTGACTTCCCATGATAGTTAGGAAAATTGAATTAGTTGATAAGAGGCCTAAAACTCAGACCTGTTACATAATAAATGCCACATCAGTATTTGTTATTTTTGTCTCACACTGGAATGCTTTATTTTTCTACTGATTCTTTTTTTTCAGATATTGTAGTTCTATTTTATCCCCTCATAATCGTTAGAGTTTAAGTGGTGCATTCTAGTCCTCCAGAATCTTTTTCTTTGTCCTACTTGGCACTTTTTGATTCAATCTTTTGTCTTCTATTCCCATTGTCAATCCTGCTTTTCTATTTGTGTTTGCCTGCCTTTTTGTTTAGCCTTTAGCATAGTACTCTGCTTTAGTGGTTCTCTTGTAAACAAAATACATTTGAACTTTTCACCATTTTTCTCTTAAATTCAAACAAATTGGACTTTGATTCCGGGAATATAATCCATTCACATTTGATATCATATTTTATATGCTTGATCAGGATTTTATTCCATGATTTTATGCACTTTCTTCTGCTGTTTTGGTGTCTTTTATTGTTTGACCTAGTGTTCTTGATCTTTTTTTCTATTTATTTTGTGGCTTTTGGAGTATACAGGTTGTGTCTCCTCTTAGCCTCCAGTATGCAGGGTATGATCTATGCAATGGTATTGTTGCCGAAAGCTCGGTCCTTGTCCCTGATGCCAATTCAATAGAGGACAGGGTTTTGAGAAAAAGGAAAAAAAAAAAAGGTTTATTGCTTTGCTAGCAAAGGAGAAACACAGGGGACTCCTGTTCCAAAGACTGTGATTCTGCCCATCAGGAGGAACAGGGAGCTTTTAAAGAAGTTCTTCAAAGGCTGCATTACAGGTGGGTCCTGACTGGTGTCCCTGGGTACCCAAAGGTGTGTCAACATTCTCTTGTTAATTTGGGAAATATCCACTCCCTAGATCCTCCAGCAGATATCTCCTTCCTGTGGAGTGCAGATAGCTCAGGGTAATCTTGCTCCCTGTCCCCAAGTTAGGGAGGGGGAGAGGGAGAAGAGAAAAAAGAAAATTTGTCCCTTTTTAAAATAAGCCTCAGAACTATATTCAAAAGGTGAAGTAGACCACGATCACAGTATGTGGCAGCTTGCTCATAAAAATAGAGAAGGGAAACTCCATACTTTTGAATTCACAGGGTCAGTATTCAAGGTATGTTGGGAAAATCAGCTCTTGTCTCTGCAACATGGTTAGATTTCTTCTGTTTCAGGGTCTTTAGTGTTCCTTTTCCCTCCCTTTACTTCAAATCCACATTTATAGTGACAGCTCTAAAAAAAGTCCCTCCATTGCCAGGTGGCACAGGCTGCTCAGGGTATAAGGCCCAACTTCTTAGGGTTGTTGGTGGAATTTGAACTTTGTCTCTCTGGAAACTCCCACTGCCTACCTACCCCCTAAAACTCCCACTTTTCCTATTTAGATCTGCCCTTGAAGGTACACTGTCATCATATAACCCAAAGGCTGAGGAGCCCCATTGGAGAGATGCCTTTAACCTCACCAATTTATACTGTGATAAACTGCTGCCCAGTTCCCACAGCTGATCTACTTTCTTCAATGCAACATGCTTTTAAAAAATTGTGATACAATGCATATATCAAAACATTTATTATTTTAATCAGTTTTAAATGTACATCTTGGTAATGTTAAGTGCATTCACATTATTGCATAGTCAATCTCCAGAACTTTTTTCCTCTTCCAAACGTGAAGCTACCCAATGAACAGCAACCCTCCCCCTTTCCCTTCCCCAGTCCCTGGCAACCACCATTCTACATTCTGCCACTACGAAATTCGATCCCTCTCTATACTAGGCACAGTATAAGCAGAATCATGCAATATTTGTCTTTTGGTGGCTGGCTTATTTCACTTGGCACAATGTCCTCAAGGTTCGTCCATGTTGCAGTCTATGACAAAATTTCCCTCCTCTTTTAAGACTGGATAAAATTTCCTTGTAAGTCTCTACCACGTTTTGTTCATTCATCATCTACCCATGGCACTTGGGCTGGTCCCACCTCTTGCCTATTGAAATAATGCCACTGGGTTTACATGGGGGGATGGGAAGAGGTGCCTATGCCAGTGACCACCCTGGAAGTATCAAGGCTGTATGCGCTCTTCATTGGCAGGAGGTCTGGGTTGAAGCCCAGCTCTGACCCCCACTATCTTGGGAGACTTTGTTAAGTTTCTTCATCTCTGAAGCTAATCCTGTCATAAATAAGAATAGATAGCATCTCCCTAACTGGTTTCTTGTGAGACTTAAACACGCAGACATGCATGCCTTAACACTGTAACTAGCTTAGAGCCCCAGGGCTTCTGAATGGGTAGTTATTTTTTAATATTCTGCTACAAATAAATACCTGTTAATATCCTTATATGAGGGGACATTCTAATAGGACTATTATGGAGATAATTGTGCAATATGGCAGCAAAAAATATTAAGTTGGGATTCCAAGTAAAAAAAAAAAAAAATAGCAGTGGGTGGTGGGGCTCCAGGGAGGAGGACTGTGATTTGAAATGCATGGGTAGGGGCTTGGTGACTTCCTTGTTTGCCATCCCATTCCCTGGGGATTTTCTTTTCCATGAGTTAAAAGCCACCTCTCATTCCTGACTAATTGTCCACCCTGCTCCTGGCCACCCTGCTCCACTCCCACCACAGTTATTTGGAAAGTCATCATGTCTGAAAGGTGGGGCGCTTCCTGGAATTGGTGACCTTGTCTCTTCCGGCTGAGGCTCAGCCATCAGGAAATCCCCTCCGGATGGACAGAGCTGGCCACTGTGGCTCAGATCCCATCTGGGTCCCTCTGCACAGAATATGCAGGGGGAGGTGGCAGGGAGCCCTGTTTTCTGTTTGAAGTAAATATACAGCTGAGCCTTCTGAGTCCTGGGGGGATCTGTGCTCCCTCATGAGTGACATGCCTCTGCATAGATTGCTTTTCATAATGTGAGAAACTGAGACTTAGAGGAAGTGAGTGACTTTTCCAGCTAGGAGAGAGCTGAGGTGGTGAGACTCAGTTCATGGTGTGACTCCAGCACCTTCTGGGGCAGGTGGCAGGGAGCCCTGTATTCAAATTCTATATTCAAATCCAGGTCCCATGATTGGCAGTCCAGCTCTGTGCACCTTCTCAGATCTGGGACAGTTGGGGTTATTTTCACCACTACCACCTCCTCCCCTATATCTCCCTGAGGCCTTATTGCTGTCAGTGGGCCTTTTGTCCATTAGCTCTGATGACTGCAGACTTAGCTTAAAGAGTAGGTTGCTCTCAGGAGAAGCTGTGAATCTTCACTTGACAACAGAGGCAAGAGGTAACAGGGATATAGAAGCAGCACTTTGCAAAGAAAGTTGCAAACATTCAGTGCTCTGAAAATCCTAGATAATCACCATAAATACTCAAGAAAGCTTCAAAAGATCATGTTTCCAAAAAGGTGGCCTCACACCTAGGGATATGATGGTTAAAAGGTTTTCTCTACCTTCCTCAGATCTACTGAAGCAGAGTGGGCAAACAGGAGGCAAGTGATTCTCATTCTCACAGAGATTTGAAATAGTCTGCATTAGCGAACCAAAGTGGACCTTGATTGTAACATTCAGCAGACAGTAGCAAGTCTCCCCTGGAAAACAGACACAATAAAACTTGACTTGGGAAAGTTTCCAAATGTGACCCCTGGAAGTCACGTCTCCTGGGCTGTGAGTCCCCCAACCACAGCCCACAAGTAGCAGACAAAGAAGCTTCCTGGTAGCCACCTGCTCCCTGCCCCCAGGCCCCAGGGAGGATGGAGTCAGGAATGCACTGAAGAACCTTCCTTCTGCCTGGGCACAGAGCCAAAGCGGGCTCCAGGGGAAGCCAGCAGGAACCAGCCTATACATTGCCTTCTTTGCGCCTTCAGTTCCTGCATACTTAAGTACCTCTAAAATAGCCTCAGTGCAGATGAAGCAGTGACTGGGCTTTTGAAATTCCAATCATCATCCATCATGCCTGTATTTATTTCTCCAAGGGCATTTGTGAATGTTCAGGTACACGGTCCCACCCACTTCCTAAGGACTTTAATACGTCCCTCAACCTGAGTCTCCTAAGGGCTAGAGGAGAGAAAAGACCAAACCTCAGCCTGAGCTATAAACCGACCTTATCTGATAAGTGTAACTTAATAAGGGCAGGAAGACAACCCAGAGGAACTATTTTGGGGAAAGGAAGAGGAGAGGAGAGGAGATTGCAGAGAAAGGAGAGAAAACTTTTGCTAAGTGAAGAGAGACTGGCTCATTGAGACAAATCCAGTCTCCAGTGCACCTCCTGCTATGGCAATGCGCATGTGGACCAATTGCAGATCCTGGAGCCATACTAGTGAGCTTGAACCCTCACCCTGCCTTTAAAGGCTGTGTGACCTGAGGCAAGTTATTTGACCTCTCTGCACCTTGCTTTCTCATCAGTGCAATGTGGTCACTATTAAGTGACCCCTAACCATTAGATTGTCCTAGCACAGAGTGTGGAATACATTTTAAGAATCATATTTATTGCTGTTCTGAGGTGACATGCCTAGAAAATAATGGTAGACAACAGAGATGGCAGAATGCCTTCTGCCTTGGGTGGTGCTCAGTAGATTTGTGAAGTTCATAGAAAAGGATGCGTCTCTGGGAAGAGGTTATCTGGAAAGACTTCAAAGAGGCGCTGTTCCTCTGTTAGCCTTGAAGGGAGTTTGGGTTGGATACACACCACAGGAAATCCCCCCTGTAGGCAGGGATGAGTTAAGAGGGCCAAGTTGGTTAAGGGAAGGGGTAGGCTTGGTGACCAGCTGCAGAGCTGGTGATGAACCCATCAGCAAAGTTGGTCTGTGTCTATTCTTCAACAAAGAAGCTGCATGAACCAAGCAGCCATGTCTAGAGATGAGTTACACCCCAGAAATGTATAACGCCTGTTCCCTAATAACACCTACCTTGTAACCAAAGCTACTCTCCTTTCTTTACATTTAGTAATCATTTGCTCTTTACGACAACCTTATGAAGTAGGCTATACTCTTGGTTAGTACTGAGGCACAGAGATGTTAAGGAACTTGCCCAAGTTCACAGAGCCATTTTATAATGAAGCTAGGCTTTAAACTGAACATGTACAGAGTCCTTGCTTTTAACCACTGTACTAGGTAATAATAACTGAAATGTACTAAAAGCTTACTACATGCCACATTGTAGTGTGCTTAGTTCTTAGAACAATCCTGTGAACTTGGCACTATTATTCACATTTTAGAGAAAAGAAAGCTCAGGCTCATTGAAGATAAGTAACTTCTCCAAGTTCACATAGCTAGTAAGTGGCACAGCCTTGTATGCAGGCAGACTGAGTCTAGAGCAGGCTCTCTTGGTTTTTACCATAAACAACAATGGAATCATCTAAGAGAAAAAGCACCAGAGAAGGACCAGAGGAGAAAATCATAGTTCCTAATCCCTAAAGCAGCAGAAATGTCAAGGTGGGACCAGGCCTGAGTGCTAAGAGGTTCCAAGACCTGTCTAATAGGGCAGTGGAATGACTCAGGATTCAAGTTTTAGGTGGAAGAGCACAAGTTTAGAACATCATCAATTACCTTTCTTGACAGGGCTCAAACTGCAGGGACACTGAGAAACTCAGCTATGATGATTTCTTTTGTTTCTGGATCTAGAGACTAGTCTCTAGAAAGTGCATTCCTAGGTCACACTACAGAGGTGACTTCGTGGTTTTCTCAGCTCTTCCACTGATGTCTCCTGTTATCCCTGGGTACATGGTGCTGGCCCCAAATCTGCATCCTTAAGCCAGCTCAAGCACCTAGGGGTACATGAGCAGGAAGCCAAAGTGAAAAGACTCCTTAATATCAATTGACAACTTTCTCAAATGTTCTTTCAGATTCTACAAGAACATGAACTAACTGCTACAGAACCACTAAGGCAAAAAAGAGCAGGTATGTAAATTTGGCTTGCATGGTGATCTCTTTAGTAAGTCCAATCAAATGATAAGTATTACGACTTTTTTCAAGCCCTATGATCTCCATAATTTAGTCTCCAAGCATATCAGAGGCAAACGGTGTAGTTTGATTGGCAAAAGTATAAAGGAACATGATTTTCTACTTGATGAAATGACATAAATGGATCATAGCAACACATTTCGATTCCCTTTCCTCTCCCATCATCGTGACTTCCTCTATCCCCAGGACTTCCCTGTGGCTCTCTCTTCACCTGCCCTCCAGCAGCTGTCAAAAGCCTGCTCCTCTCCTCCCAACCTAGCAGCCTATCTTTCTTCCACCTTTTAAAAATTTCTCTTGCTCAACCCTACCAGATTCTGATTCTTCTATTTCCCACAATGATTTTCCACTAAACTGCAACATAGTCTGTAACATATAAAACTCTGCCCTCTGGAGAGTTTGGGACAGGAAGAGCTGTGACCACAGACAGAAACACTGATCTTTGTGTCTTAGTCTGTTTTTTTGTAGCTATTACAAAATATCTGAGACTGGGTAATTTATAAAGAATAGGAGTTTTTGTCTCATGATTCTGGAAGACGGCAAGTCTGAGAGCATGGCATCTGGTGGATATCTTCCTGCTGTGACATGACAGGGTGGAGGGCATCACATGGTGAGACAGAGGAAGGTGCTCTGAGTCTCTATTGTTCTTCTTAAAAAGCCACTAATGCTATCCGGGGACCCCATCCTCATGACCTCATCTAATCCTAGTTACCAAAGGCCCCACCCTCAAATAACATTAACATCTAAATATGGAGATTACATATTCAAAACATGAACTTCTGGAGATACATTTGAACCACAGCACTTGCATCTGGTCACAAGTGCAGGTCCCTGCACAGGTGTCAGTGCACATCCGCAGGCAGCTCTCGCGGGGCCCTGATGTTCCCATCTCCATCAAAGCAATCTTTCAGAGAAACAAACGGTCATTTCTCTCCATAAAGCCCTTCATAAGCTTGGCGGGTGACTCAGAGCTAAAAGCCATCATCTATTCATGGCTCCCGGGGTCTTACATGCTTTCCCCATTTGATCGCCTTCTGTTCCCTTTCACATAGACCGTGGTTGCCCCTGATCCCCATTTGCTTGGCTGGAGGACTTCTGCTTACATCTCAAGTTTCCTGAGCTCCTGTTGGGCAAGACTTTCCATCCATCATTCCCCAGACTGTCAGGAATGCTTTCCCTGGATTCTTATCGCCCTTGAAACATTTCCTATCTCTTCATCTGTCCTAGCCCATTGTAAAGATTTGACTTCCTGTTTGCCATCCCTAGTAGTTGGGTGCTCCTTTGCATCCTCTTCATGTCTGTGGCCTGGCACGGAGCCCAGTTTCTCTCTCAGTACATGAGCAAACAAGTGAAGAGCTTGCAGGTTTGTGTCCTAGCCACTCTTTGTGAGTTCCTATTGGTAAATGTCTGCGGGTCGAGGGGCGGGGCCTCCTCTATAAAAGGTGAAACTTCTTAACCGATCATGTGGTTGAATCATTTTCAGGCATGTTGCAACTTGATTTATTTAGCTTTGTGGTTCAAAAGAGACACAAGGCAGCCAAAGAGAGCAGCTTTACCCTGAGGACAAAACACAGGTGTCTGTGAGAGCCCTTCACGCTTCAGTAGCCAGATGCAACTGTTGCTCAGTGCTGGAAATGAGAATTGGACCACAATTTATTAAACTCTCAAAACAGATGTTGGAAAGTCCTAATACTGCTGGAATACCCTCCCTCTTCTCCCCTCCTTACCCCCCCCCCCTTCTCTTCTTTCTTCTTCTTTTCCTTCCTTTAGCCTTCATTCTGTTAACCCAGTGGAATCTCACTTGCCCTATCCTACCGGCCTGTGGCATTCTGAGCTTGCTGTGCTTTAGCACAAGTATTATTGCCCCCTCCCCTCTGACAATGCCTTGAGCCCTTCTGTACCCTGTGACAGGTACAGAGCCAGAGATGTGCCATTTGGTGTCTTGAAATTTTTTTTTTTTTTTTTGATACTGGGGATTGAACCCAGAGGCACTTTACCACTGAGCCACATCCCCAGCCCTTTTTTGTCATTTTGAGACAGGGTCTCCTTAAGTTGCTAAGGGCCTCGCTAAGTTCCCGAAGCAGGCCTTGAACTTGCGATCCTCCTGCCTCAGTCTCCCGAGTTGTAGGGATTACACAGAAGGCCCACCACACCTGGCTTGAAAGATTCCTATTATTATTTTAAAATCAAACTCTTTTGCAGGTGAGTTTCAGCTCTGTGTTTCCACCAAGTCCTTCCTGGGCTCAGGCTGTTGGCTTCCTCAGGGGCAGTTTTATCGCACAGCTATAAAGGTTAACTTCACCCTGTGCTCCTGAGCCTGATGTTTATGACCCACTGTGGCAGTGTGAGGGGGCAGCTGGTGGGCAGGAAGCTATCTCCGTATCTAAGGATTTGACATTCCAAAACTTTTCCAGGCATGCTTTCATTAAAAACAACCATGACAATGATAAATCATCATGGAAATATGTTTTCCATTTATTATACATGGTCCTCTGAACTCTTGGGCCTCTCAAGTCATTTGGGAAGTGTTAATGAGTCAGGCCATCATCTGAAGAAGATGGATTGGACTTGGTACTTTTACAGAATCACTGAAGAAGAAATGACCATAGTGCAAGGCCCTGGAAAACAGGAATGTAAGTAGCAATGAAGAGCTTGACTCTCTAGGACAGTGATGAAAGAGAGGAACAGGAGAGCTTCATCCAGCAGGATGCCATGTGAAGGTGTCTCTGCTTTCTTGGGGTGCCAAATAAGTGGGGTGCGGGACTGGGCTCTAATCCTGAGTGGCATTATGCATTCACTCTCTTTCTGAAGCCTCAGTGAGGGACATAAGGATACAAAATTTCTAAGAGAAAGAAAATTAGATCGGGAGTTTTCTTTTGAACTGCTGGACCAATTTTTAGAGTTTGGGATAAAATCATATTTAAAGGTAGATACATTTTCATTTATTCTCAGCATAGTATGGACTTCTACCTAAGTGACTTTAGTTAGCTACATAGTCTCGTTGGCCTCTTGAGATACGCACACACACGTACACGTACATATCATATATATGTGTCACATGTATATTGTATATACATATCACATATCTGTCTCATATATATTACATATAGGCATCTCATACATATGCACACATATTATCAGAGTCATAACCTTACAGGGTTGGTTTTTTGTGTGTGTGTGTGCATGTGCGTGTGTGTGTGTGTGTGTGTGTGTGCTTTTTTGGTACCAGGATTAAATCTAGGGGTGCTTAACCACTAAGCCACATTCCCAGCTCCCCTGCCTTTTTTGAAGCATCTCCTTAAGATGCTCAAAGCCTCACTAAGTTGATGAGGCTGACTTTGAACTTATGATCCTCCTGCCTTACGATTCTGAGCAGCTGGGATTACAGGTGTGCACCACCATGCCTGAATCCTTATAGAGTTGTTCAGAGGATTAAATGATGTTATGTACATACTACTTTGGAAATATTAATAGAATTATCTGGGGTTTATTTTCTTTTTAAATTCATTTTTTAAAAATTAAAAACTTAAGTCAACTGACTTATTTATAAAAATTATGCTGCATTTGACAGGGCCTGATGTATCCCTGGCACAGAGAGGTATTCTGACCAGTCCAGATAATTACCTGAAGGCAGGAAAAGGGGTGCCATGATACAGGACTTAGCATTTTAGGAAAATTCTTTCCCAAAGTTACTGGGAAGAGAAACCTGCACACAAACCCAGAGTCAGAGACAAGAATAAGTGTGGAACAGCCTGTGAGAGCAGAGTGGCTGGTGGGGGCAGAGGGGCAAGTGTGGAAGCATGCAGAACTACATCAGGAAGTGCATCCCTGCTGACTGAGAGCCTGACACCTAGAGTGACTGATAAAAACCACATGATTCCAGTGACTATAGATGAACTAGATGAAGAAATTATTGCCTCAGAGACCAGCTAGGAGATTCAGCAGCCTGGACGTAGGTCCCTGGCCCTGAAGAAAGATAGGAAGGAAGCAGAAAATATACCTGCCTAAAACCATTTGAGAAATGGAGCAAAAGGGCTGGAACCAGATGAGACTGGCTAGGGGTAAAGGTGAGCAGTGGTCCAGATGACCCTCCAGGAGAGGGCAAACCTGGGACACTGTGTGCTGAGGAGGCCACAGGGAGAGACCTAAGTTAGAAGGACAGGCTTATTTTAGTGGTCTGCAGAAAAGCTCAAAATTAAATCTGAAGGAGATCTTCACATGAGGACTGAAAGTGAACATTTCTTATTGCTTTGCACTAACCCAAATGTTGGTTGCAAAAGTTCTTCACCCTGGGTCTCTGAACTTGATTGGGAAGCACATCTCAGTGACTGGCCCTGATGAGTCCTCATTGGTTTTTCTTTGGCTTCCCAAGAAATGACTGCTGGAAAACAGGGCAAATGACAGGGTTCCAGGCCAAGTGGGGCAGGACACTCAGAGACTGCCCTGGATGTGTGACACTTCTTCATCTTTCAGCCAGAACCAGGTCCCTAGCAGATCAGGTCACCAGCTGCCCATGCGGAAATCCTGACTTTTCAGTGGACCTGACAGTGCAGTATGCTGGCCCTTTTTGATGTGGGGCCAGGAAATGCTGAGCATTTCCCAGTTTGAGGAACAGGGTTTTGGTTTTAGTGGCTATCATCTTTCCTGTGATAACACATGGTGCTCAGTGCTCTAGTGGTAGAATGAGTTGAAAGGCCTTGGGCTCCCTGGTTGATGTGTGTGTTGGTTTAGAGCTTGACATTGAATATTAGCAGTTTTTAAAAAAAAAAATTCTGATAGTCTTCTTTTTGGTTCATTTAATGATTTCATCTGTGAAACCTGATGGGACTAGTGTTATTTCTTCTCAACTTACCAGTACATTGCTGTATAGAATATAATCATGATATTGATTTTAATCTGCATTACTATTACTGCTGGTTATGATATGCCAGACACTGCTAAGGGTATTCATGTAGGATCTCAATTCATTTTTATTTTATTTGTTCTTTTTAGATATACATGGCAGTAGAGTATATTTTGACATATTATACATACATGGAATATAACTTCCCATTCTTGTGGTTGCGCATGATGTGGTTGTGTATTCATATATGAACATAGGAAATTATGTCTGAGTCATTCTACTGTCTTTCCTATTCCCGTTCCCCCTTCTGTTCCCTTCATTCTCCTTTGTCTAATCCAATGAACTTATTCTCCCCCAGCCCTTATTGTGTGTTAGCAGGATCCCAATTCCTTAATAACAATCCTGTAGAGAAAATGTTACCCTGAATTCACAGATGAACAAAGTGTAGCTCACAGAATTTAATGAGCAGCCCAGGTAAGAAGGCCTTCCACTCTGCTCTCTGAAGCTCCGAAGTGCAGGGTCATAGTGAAAGGCCACAGTTTTCATCATGTGTTTCTGGTTCTTGTCTATGTGGTTCCATTTCATGACTCCAAAGCAGTTTTGTAGAGTGAAAAGTCCTGGCAGATCTGTCTCAGCTCACTAGGTCTGTCCCGTCTCACGGACTAACTTTGATGATTTGTGTTCAAGGTTAGCTGGTAAACTTGATCATGTACTCCATACTTACAATCCAGTGGTCTATGATGCATGGTGCAGACCTCCTTCTCCATCCACACCTGCTAGTTGAGCCATAGGCTGGAATTCTGGCAGTTTCCCCTGTGTGAACAAACTTTTCTAAAGCCCAAAGGGAGAATAGAATCTTTTGACTGTATCTGCTGATGGCAAGGTGTGATACAGATAACCACTGTCACCTTCTATCAGGATAACAAAGCATTGTCCCTTTGGTCAAGAGAAAACAGCACCAAGCTCCTTTCTCCAGGATGAAGTCAGCAGGCTTCCTTCTTTTGCAGGTGGGAGATTAATTTATGCATCTACTGAGGCTCTGATTCTGAGAAGCCACTGTTCCCACCAGCGTTGCCAGGCAAAAGTAGTATTGTTTGCTTAAACAGCTATGATTAAGAAACAGAACTGCTTGTCACAGTTTGTGGCCAATTTTCCAGAAATGTCTCTTTAAGATAAGTGGTGTGAGGTTGGCAGTGACTTATGGGAAAGGAGAGGGGAAATCCTGGTAGGATTGTGCCTCTTGAGCCTATGATATGCCTATGTCTGTGGCTGCTGACACCTGGAATTGGCTGCCTTCCACTCAAGGCATTGGTGAGCCAGAAAAAGCCAGACAACAACACAGGGGGCAAAGGAGACTGAGAAAAACAAAACACACTAAACTATCAGCAGCAGCAGAGGAGGGTGGAGGGCATCTAAAATACACAGGCAGAAGTGAGGGAGTTGTCTTCTGTCCCTTCTGGGTCCCTTGCAGCCTGGAACAGGACAAGGAGCCTCACTTTCCCAGGCTTGGAAGTTCTCGGGTTGGAAGAGCATGGGAAGGCAGAGGTTGTTGGCATTTCTAACCTGGGGCTCTGGGCCTGTCTGAGGGACTGAGACAGTGTGCTGGTGACCCCATCCCACGTGGAGCATGCTGATCCCTGAGCACTGGGGCTACCTCCCTTACACACAGGTGCTCCTCCTGGGTCCTTGATGCTGTTCTAGGGTTTAGGTGATGATAAGGAAAGACCCAAAGGGGGAAGATCTCTTCTTAGAATGAGCCCCGAGGGTTGCTACTCAGGACTTTCCTGTTCCTTTGCCCTTCTGAGAGTGATGTTCTCCCAATGGCTTTCAGGTTTGCCCCTCACTTCGAGTCTCTACTCAAAGTTCACTACTTTAAAAAGGTCTTTTCTGACCATACTGCAAAAAATAATGCCCCACCCCATGGTTCCTGTCATTCTGTTTGCGTGCTCTTCCTTATTCTTCTCCTACAGAGCTACCTGACATAAAAAAGCAAATTTATCATTTGCCCTAGCGTAAGAATCAAAGATTCATGAAGTTAGGGCTTTGTGTCTTTGACTAACACGATGCCCCCAGCACCTAGCACAGTGCCAGGAAGTAGGCACTCAACAAGTAGAATAACCATTCATAGATCAATAAATCAAGGAACAAACAAATGAACCTGGCAAGATTTACTGAAAAATCGTGACAGTGGGTCACGATACTTTTCTCCTGAGTATAGATTTCTAAGATTTATTATGGTGAAAAACATGAACAAAATTTTTCGTGGTTCATCCATTTATTATGAATAATTTTGCTTTTTGATCTTGATTTTATTTAAAAAATACTTTAGGAATTTTTAATGTCCTTTAAGGATATATTTAACAATGATACCTTATATTTTTATGCTACTTTGGGCTTTACAAAATGATTATGTTTGTTATCTTCTTCATTAGAGTTGTGGTAGGTTACGATTAAAAGGAAACAAACTTTTGAGTCAGAAAATTGTACTTTCAATCTCAGCCCTCCCACTCACTATCGTGTGCCTTCAACTTTATGAACCTACAATGTGGAAGTGTATACATACTGTCCTCAGGGCCCTAGAGACTGCTGGGTGATGAACAGATGGCACTGCTACTGTCATTGTTACTGTTATTGTCATTGCCTTTGATTTGTTAGGTGATGGGAGGGATAAGCAAGTATCAGCTCCCTTGAGGCAAAAGAGGGCTGCCCAGGACCCAGGAATTGATAATGTGCTGGGATCAGACCCTGGGATGAAGCCATGCAGATGATGAAGTGTGTGATAAAGGGTTGTTACTGATCCCACCCATCCCAAACAGCCACTGTCCAGGAAATCCTGTTTACACTCACGGGAGAGGAGTGGACTGGCTTCAGCAAAGAGGATCCTGAAGCTAGTGAATCCTCCAGAGGGATAAACATTGCTGCATTACTCTTCAGGGAAAAGAATGTGCTCCAAGGCAGACATTGTAAACATCAGGCCCCGCCCTCCTTGCAAATGTTCCCTGTGGGTAACATAATGTGACCAGAGTTCGACTCACAAATTAAGATGAGCAGTTCTTCCAGGAAGCTTGTTTTCATCGCAGAACCATTTGAACATTAAGAAGAAAACAGGAAATTGGAGGCAATGCCATAGTGTCATGACAGACAGATTTCCTATTGTTTTAAAACTTTTAAAACATCTTTATAAGGATATAAATATATCATAAGATGCATTCCTACAACATCTGCACAGACCTTTTCTATAGTTTGAGTTAATTACAGCAATTTGAATGATGCCTAATGAAATAATTCTCAACAAAGTTGATGGGTAAAACCAATCTCATAGGCAAACGTAGTTTACAACTCTAAGTGAACAAATAAGGCAGAACAAAAAATGCAGCTTTCTGCAATAAGCATTTAACAATTGGAGTTTCTTATAATAAACTTTCTCATGGTGTTTCACGTCCAAAGTCCTTGGACTATTCAAAATAAATCTTACAATGTTATGGGAAAAATTGTCCTTTTAGGAAGCAGGTATCAAATTTTAATTTTATGGTAAAATATATGTCACACTTTCAGATTTGATTTAAATTTGAAAGCAACAATTTTTTAAATAGTCACTGCTCCCCCCCATTTAAAATATTATCAATGCCTGTATGTGAAAAATTCTTATTCTTTGAAGTTTCTTTATAAACTTTAAACTGAGCCCATAGCTTCTGTGTAGTTGTATATTCCAGCCAAGAAATGGTTAAAGATGTTCTCAGCGATAGAAAGGTGGGTTTATGACTTGATTCAGAGAAGTAGGCTTAATAAGCATTGGGCAGGTATCCATTAGCTGGTAAGCTCCAGGCCCTTTGAGTGAGTAAGACCATGAGAGTGGAGGAAATAGTTCCTGCCCTTGGGAAGCTTAACCACTAGTGGCCAAGACATGATGTAATATAGGAAACCAAGAAAGAACTATTCTAAGATTATATGTAGTATACATAGTCAGGCCTGCCCAGAGTGGGTGTGTGTTGGGGACCAGAGCCCTTTAGACTGCCAGCAGGCAACTAACTACCTGGAGACAATTTGGGGAAGCAATGAAGAACTAGAAATCTCTTTCATTTTGCTTTTCCAATTTGCCAAACTTTGTCAAGCACCTATTGTGTTTGGAAATATACAAAGGAAGAACAAAGAGCAGATGCTCTGTGTGCATGGGCTAAGGGCAAAGGAAGTTAGCAGGATGACCTCTCCCAGAGGTCTTCAAGTCATGTGTGGTTCTGTTCTTAGAATGTGTGTATGTCAACTGAAAGGTGTTGGAAACACACTGGCTCATCCCTGCGGGTCAGGACTGTGACTTTTATTGTCTGAACTATTGCCAGAGTCTCCCTGCTAGTTCTTCCTGCTTCCATTCTTGCCCATCATGGTTCACACTTCACACAACGCTCCTTGACCTTCAACGCCAAGGTCCAGAGTTGGTAAATAATAGACAAACTCATCTTTTTCTCTTAAAGGGTTCATTAGAAATTCTCATGGGCTGATGTGCCCAGCATCCACATGTACCTTTAACTGCTAACACATCTGTCTTGATTTCTCTCCATGACCATGGGAAGTCCTCACAACCTTTATGTGCTTGCCTTTCAGTTGCCATGAGTAGCCCTGCCTTGGAGGAGTATGCTGTTGATATTGAGATCAGTTTTGAAAATGTATCCCTCCTGGAGTCTATCAGAGCTCGCTTGAACAGCCTCAGTTTTCCAATTCAAGGAAACAACACTGACCCAGCTACTGACATTTTAAGCATAGAACTGACAACTGGTGAGTAAGACACCTGTTGCTTTAGAATGGATGGTTGGGTGTATCAGGAGAAAAGCTGACTGAGATCCTTACTATTAGGGTACATTATTCTAAGTAGGCAAGGGAAATGACTCAACAGGCCTGTTGATGTAATTTTATGACTTCACAGTTTCCCAGGATAGACTCCTATCAGTAAACTCTGCAGCCAGAGTTGCATTATTTAACATGGTTTGCTTGGTGATTTCTATGAGGGTTGCCATAAAGCTCCAAGATGTGCCCAGATCCTTCATGACAATCTCCTGGATCCTCTGCCCCAGGACAATCAATGGGTATAGCAAGGACTGGTTCAGGATATTATTAAGTATCAAATTCCCTTATTTTTGGAATCATAGGTCAGGAAATAGGAACTGGACACATACTTGGATCAGAAGCAACAAATTAAGCAGAACCTCCCAGGCCTTGGTTTGGTAGCTGATTCATTTCCAAAGTCATGCTCTCTCTCTTAGATCTCAGGGAACCATCACCAGAGACTTAGTGTCCTATGGGGGCCATGCAATGAGGTTGCCCATTGTCCTAAAAAAGTTACTTCTCTATAAACTGGAAAGCACTAACAGATGTTGGATTTTATTATTCTAAAATGAAGACAAGAATTAAATTCTTATTTTTCAATTCTTTTTGAATTCTCATTTTATGTGTTTTATGTCAATCCCCATAAAGGGCTTTCCTTTTTCATTTTAAATTCTAAGTATATGATACTTGAATCTGTCATAGCTCCCTTAAAGCCCCTTTGGATGCCTTGTCTCACCAAATTCTACCATGAGAGTTAATTTCCTTGAGTTAGTGGTTTTCTGATTAGATGTCAATATGTGGGTCCCCCAGCAATGGTGAGTTCATTCTGTTTCCCAAATGTATTTGTGCACAGAACTCTTTCTCTATAGAATAGCTCATAAAACCCTTTTGCACATACATAGAAAACCCCTCTCTGTATGTTCCTGCTCAACACAGATTCTCTGCCTCAGAAATTATTTTCCCTATTTATAGGAAGAAATTAAAATACTAACAGATTTTAAACACTTTTGTTTTTCTTTCCAACTTTTAATAAAAACCTTTGGTGTCTGTAGTGCTAGAAAGCAATTTTAATAAATAAAAGAAACCAGTAGGTACCCAATAAATAGATGGTTTTTAATTGAATAGCTTGTGATCATGGACACTTGGTTAGTATATTCGTTCATATCACCTGTGTTCAATATAAACATTTTAGTAAACTGTCCCATATTCATTTTATTCTATTAGAGGTGACTAATGACTTTAAGGGGCTCCAATATTTAAACCATTTTGGAAACTTGAGTTAACAAGTTTCCCTTTTAAAATGAAATTTTCCTTGAAAAGTGTGATTTGTCCTTCCAGAAAGACTGGTCGTTCACACATTAAAGAGTGAATTTCTGATATCTGTGAAAGAATTTTGACCAAAAACATGCTTCAACAGAGCAGAAAGAACCTGAGGCTCATGGACCTCAGGACCAGCAGAGAGCAGCCAAGGACAGTTGGTCTGGAAGGGGAGGGGCAGAATGTGTGATTGAGGTCAGGCTTGTTAGCCATGCTACTGATGTTTGAGAACCACGGTTCTCTTCCCATGCTTTCCTCCCCACAAGTGTACAACAGCTTTCCTTATGATCCTTTCCAGAAATACAGTTTTATTGATAGTGAATAAAGCTGAGTATATTTAAGTCTATACAGTGTGTGAAAAGAAACCAAACAACACCTGGAATAGTAGTAGCTGGTTTGGAAATGACAGATTTGCCATCCCCCTGAGCCATGTTTGCATTGGGAGTCCAAAGTCCTTCAAATTCTTCTCCCACATTCCTTCTCTTCCCCAAAATCAAAAACAACACTTTAGCAGTGAAATTTCAGGTCAATAAGAGATTTTGACAAAGGGATTCTTTTTGGCTCTCCTCAAATTACCCCAGCTAATACCTGCCACTCTTCCTACCACATATGATTTCTTCTGTCCCTAACATTTCTGCCCAGTCCAACCTACTGCTGGGAGACAGGACTGTGTCAGTATCCAAGGAATAACCGGAACTGTTTGTCCCTCCTATTTCAGACATGGCTTTCCTTTGCATAGGATTTGGCCAGGTTACCCATCTGCAGGATGAATAGCTTCCAATGATAGGACTTTGGACCAGTTTTATAAACTGACTCAAAGCACTCTGTTTTCATAGCATTTTGTTATCCCCAGTGAAATCAGAGTTCATTTGGGCTGTTCACACCTGACTTGAAATGTAAAATGCTCAAATTTATTTGTATTCTATATCCGTTATCCGCTGCTGTGTAACAAGTTACCCTAAACCTTAGCATTGTAAAACAACAGACACTATTTATCTTGTAGTTTCTGACAGTCAGAAATCTGGAAGCAGCTTAGTTGGGTGGTTCTGGTTCAAGGTCTCTCATGAGGTTGTAATTGAGCTGTCAACTAGAGTTGAAGTCATCTGGAGCTAGAAAATCCACTTCCAAGCTCACTCATGTGGTTGTTGACAGCCTGTAGTTCCTTGCTACCTATTAGCTAGAGATCTCAGATCTTTACCATCTGTCCTCTCCATAACTTGTCTTCATGCCATGGTAGCCAACTTCTCACAGGAAAATGGAGAGAAACAGAGAGGAATAATCAAGAGGAAAGCTGCAGTGTTTAATAACCTAATTTCAGAAGCTCCATACCATCACTTCTGCCATATTCTATTGCTCACACAGAGCCACCCTAGTACAGTGGAAGAGGGTGCTTCAAAAGAGTAAGAATACCCAGAAGCAGGGATGGGCAGGGACCATCTTGGAGACTGGCTACCATAGACTGTGTCCTGGAATCTGTTTATCATCATAGGCATCTGGTGGTCATTTGCTATTAGGCAAGACCCTCCAGAAGGTGACTCAAAGTCATCAGTCACTCTTCAGTCACACAATAATCTCAGCACCATCTTTCAGATGGCCATGCCTGATGGCATTATGGGACATATGTATATTCAGGAACTTGTGCAATCCTATGGAAGTTCCCAAAAGGGCAATATGAAGTCAAGTTAAGATTTCCTACAAGGACAGATGCTTGCAGTTCATAAATGCAAATGTGGTGACTACCTTCTCTGGCCTCCCTCTTCTTGTTGATGGTAGTCTGCAGGCCTACTGGAAATGAAATCTGGTGCTCCTGTGAGACAGGCTATGGGTGGCCTCGGGAAAGGTGCCTCCACAGCCCTACTTGTGAAGCACATGGCAGCTCTCTTCCCGGGCATCGTTGCAGTTGCCTTAGAGGACTTCCTCCAAAGGGACCTTTCTGCCAGCTCCAGGGAGGTAAGTACCTGCTCATAAATATTGGTTGAGTGATTCAACTTCAGCTAAAGCAAATGTTTCTCTATCTGTATTCAAACACCAACATAAGATTTTTTAAGTGTTGCTCTGTGTTGTTCAACAGATGTTACCCTGAAAATGAAAGTCAAACTAAATGTGGGATTTCCAGAAGACCTTAAGAACACATCCTCTGCCCTCTACAGGTCTTACAAGACTGACCTGGAAAGAGCGGTATGTTTTGGCCCCAGGAACCTCTTAACCAACAAACTGTGTGGGCTAAACTGAGTCTTTTTCATTCACAGTGGACAGTAATCTATGATGTGAATTTGAAGCATTTCATATCCATTTTGGATGGTGAATTAAGAAGTGTTCAAATCGTGTTCAGGAGACAGTGTGGTCAAGAAATCACCTTGACCTATAAGTAGAACTTCTTCCCAGGGTAGATATGATTCAGATATGATTTGGTGGCATGGATTCACTAAAAGCTATTCAGAGGTCTTGGTCTAGAAGCACCAGTTGTTCCATTTCTTTTCGTCACACACCACATGTATGAAAATCCTAACATCTGGTTGGCAGACCAAGCTAAGACCAAGCACAAACGGTTTCAAACCTCTCTACACTTCAAGTCATTATACATTCATACTTAAGAAAATTTAAATCTAATTATGTAAAAAAGAATATATCCCACAAATGCTAATCCATTGCAAGATGCTATTCTAAAGTGCTTTGTAGTGGATCAACTTTAAAACTAAATGCCGTGCCTGAGTTAACTCACTTGAAACAGCTTCCTCAGGTGGCCTGAGGTAATGACTTTCCACAATTCTCAGGGTAGCCAAATCTCTGCTTCAGGCCAGGAGCAACAGCCTCTTGCTTATCCCAGTGAGCCACACAAATATTGTCATTTTCCCTGGGTGCCATGATGGAGTGCTCACCCAGAAGAACTCTTGGACCTCTGATTTGCATATCTGGCATGTCATAATTCTACACAGGAGGGCCTTCCTCTCATACACCAAAGAGAGAGTTACATGTTAACCTTTGGATCCCATCCCCACAGGCACCCTGCCCACTTACCAGGTAACTTCTTCGCACGTTGTAGCTACCTGTAGTTTAATTTAGGTCTAATAGAATCACCTATGGACTTGGTGTTCAGAGGAACAAAGTGGAATAAAAAAATCATCAAGGCTATATTAACTCAACCAATGTTGCAATATCATCAAATGAGGAGCAGTTACTGAGGTGGCCTCCCAGGTCCCCTCCTGGACCTCTAGCCACAGGGGATATGGTGGAGTCCCAAGCTCTCTCTGAAACCCTTGATGGCATTTGCTTCTACCTACTGATGAATGAGCTCAGTGATCTGTGTCAGATACAGAGGCTCCTTTGAAGGCTTCATTGGACCTTCCCTGGCTCAGCCTAGAATGCTTTTATTCAACCTTGCTTACCTCTTCCACAGAGGGCCTGTGAAAGAGGTAAGCAAGGCTTTCCCTGCCTTCCCCACTCCTCACCATTTTCTTTCCTGAGCATCTGTCTGAGCAAAATTTTTTCCTCACATTTAATCTTGTGTCTACTTCTCCAAGAACCCAGACTGACGCAGTTAATTAGGAAATGCATCCTCAAAGATCCGCTAATGCCAGTCCTAACAAAAGAAACAAAATTTTAGCCAGGGTGATAAGGAACATGTGTTTTCTACTCCGTTTTAAATCTTCTATATTTCTCAACAGCCCCTAATATGTGATACTCATCTCATCTTATTTTCCAGTTCCGGGAGGGTTACAAAATTTTACCAGGCTTCAAATCGGTGACTGTGACAGAATTCACGTAAGAATGCTATAATTTGTTCATTACTATTTGATGGCAGAGATTAGCATGTCAGTGAAGGAGGAAAAATCTTTCACCAAACATTAGTGGGCATCATGTGGCATGCTCAGCAGGAACAGTTTGGTAGACAGGAAGACAAAAACCAGGGGTTAAAAGGGAAATGAAACCCTGAGAAGAGTTGCTTACCCCTTACAGATGTACCCATATAGAAGTAAGGACAGAAAAAGATGTGGTCAATTTTTGTGTGCAAGAATTTTGCAGAGGTAAGTTTTCAGTCTAGAGAGTTTAGAAATTTAAAAATGAAATAATGTCATGTACCAATGCCTTTATGCAAAAAAAATTTTGCTGGCCAGTCAGGACCACAGAGTTGCATGCTGGCTCCCTTTGGAGATGGGTACCCTGTAGCCTTAAGTGGGTTAGCACACTATTTTGAAGACTTAGTTGCCAATCTTAAAAATCAGGAATATATGTGGGAACATCCAAGGTTTGGGTTTCATTTACATTCCATACTTCTGGTAATAGAGGCCAGAATGCCTGTGTGACAGCCATCAGCAGATTCTGCATGGTGGCTGCCTCCCATGACCAGGGGGTGGGACTCTGTTCATTCATTCCTACCTGCAACTTTTTTCACCTATATTACCTGTTTGCAGATTTTTGGGTTAAGCAAGCCCTGTCTAGGGTTTTCATCCAGAGTTTAAAGATAGGTTTCTTTCAGTGATTCCCTGAGCATAATAGCCCCCAGGTGGTTCCTGCTATCTGTTTTCTCATGCAAACAAACCTCAAGGATCTAGACTCTTCCAGGTCAATTGATGCTTTACTGAACTGAATGGTCTCTGTCCAGCAAGGGCAGTGTGTCTGTGGCATATGAAATCAAGTCTTCAACACCACCACCTGGATTAATTCAGAAAGCCAACGAGCAAGTCATGCAGACCCTCAACCAGACCTACAAAATGGACTACAATTCTTTTCAAGGGGTGCCTAGTAGTAAGTGAAACCTTGGCTACATTTTCCCATCTGTAGATTCTATATAGATATGGTAATGGTGTTGATGGCTATGCTTAAACCTAGAAAACCACATTATGATGTATTCTGTGGAGAGAGACTTTCCAGTTCCTGGCACATAGGCTTATGTGCCATCTCCCCCTCTTTGGTCAATGCTTCTCAACCTGGGTAGTGTTACTCTACTGGGATGCAGGGAAGAGGAGAGTAAGAAACAGCAGAGTCATCTATTTCAAGTAGAAGCCCTGCAGGTGATTCTAATGCACCAGGAAGTTTGAGAACCACTCCTTTACATCATGTGGTGGTAAATCATGTTTGTGTTTTTTTTTTAGATGTTCTCCCCCATTTTATAAATGGGGTTCAAAGTTGGGCTCTGGTGTGTCAGTAGGAGGGTATATCTACTGTTAGTTGGAAGCTAGTAAGCAAAGCCAGAAAGGTAAGATGCAGGTAGGAATTGGCCAGCAGATGTTCTGCATAACTCAGGTCTGCAGTCTGGAGTGAAGGGCAATCAGTCATTGGAATCTACTATAGTGGAGGGCACCAAAAGGATAGTGTGGGCACAGAGGAAAGGGCCCCTTGGTCAGGCCCCTTGGTCAGCTCAGCCTCACTGAAAGTTTATATACTCTGTGTTTTATGTTCTCTGCAGTTACTTTCAAACATCACATCATTTATTAATATAAAATATTCTAAGTGACAAAACTAGCTAAGTGTGAGAAATATGTATAATGGTAGAATGTACTATAAGATGTAATAGCAAAATGAAAATCCAGACTAAATAAGATAGTAAAACATGAATAAAAATCAGAAAATTAAAGAAAAGGGAATAAGTGGCCTGAAAACACTGCTCACATAGGTGCAATCTCAGCAATACAGCCCTTTGCTGACCCTAATGCCCACTGGCCAACAAACAGATGTGCTTTCTCTTTTTGTTCATGGTTCTAAGGGTTCAGGAGAGTGGCAGTTTTTTTGTATAGTTAAATTGCAGCTGTGATCCTCTTTCCTCAAAATTTCAGTCATGTGGAGGATACCCAGCCATATAAATGAGTAAGTGCCCAGGTTTCAGTGGTTGGACTGACTGTCCATCCGGGCACATGCTGTTGATAGTACAGTTCACATGAGGCATTCATATCCATGATTTGAACTTCCAAAGAGCAATGGAGTCATTGAAAATGGCACTCAACATCCTCTCACCCCTCACAGAGTCTTTATCCATCTCTGTCCTCCCTCGAAGACCAGGGTGGGATTCTGTGATATGCACAGCCCTAGAGCACTAAACATGAACTGGGAGCACACTCAATTCTACAGGGAGCTCAGGTGCCATCCCGATCTCCAGGGCAGGTGTTGTTAATCCAGAACACAAACATCCAAAAACTCATGTAACTGTATGAAATTTTCTTCTCTTCCTCCTCCTCCTCCTCTGCTCCTCCTTCCCCACCTCCTCCCTCTCCCTTTTCCCCCCCCCTCCCCTCCCCATCATAGTCCTGTTGTGGCCTTCTCCTCCTCCTCCTTCCTCTCCCTCCTCCTCCTCCTTCTTCTTCTTCCTCTTCTTCTTCTTTTTTTCATTATGTGTGTGGGGGGTGGGGGATAGGAGGAAGAGGGCAAGAAAGAAAACTGTTGAATGAATGAGTTCATATCATGGATTTACTTTTAAATCCATCTTCATGAAATCCAAAAGGCACAAGGCAGTCTTTAGAAGAGATCCATTTACTTTGTCATACATCAATCCTCTGGTGATATTTTATTAATCAACAGGTCCCTTAACCACAACATCTGTTTTTAGTTATTCTTGCTAAATTTATATTCAATTCCACATAACCATATAATACTGGCATTCCATGAATCTTATTAGTTACAATTGTAATGAAAACAGAGACACTTACCACATCTTTCCTGTATTCATTCCAGTGTGCTACATCTATTTCATATTCACATGTCCCCTGAGGTACATGCCATTATCTCCCATGTACAGATGAGGAACTGGAGGCTTATGGAGGGTGAATAATTCACCCAAGGACACATAACAAGTAATACAAGTTTCTATGACTTCAAAGCTAGTGTACTACATTAAATACCCACAGATAGTTTTGCTTCCTAATAGTTAAACGTGATTTTTTTTTAATCTTATTTTAACCAATGGTCTTAAAAAAGTGGGAAGATACTAATATTTTGACTGGAACTTATACCACCCAAAATTAATTTTATGGTGATTTATTCCAATATTTATTATCTGTAAGGGATCGTCCCTGGGCTTCAAGCCCCACTCCTCTGGTTTCCTCAACAAATAGCTCACAAAGGACACTGCACAAAAACCACAGCTTACAAAAACTGCAAGTTATGTTAGTAAAGGGCATCCACAAAAATAACCAGTATTGTGGTTTCATCTGTGTAATGACAATGCAGTGACTCTCAGGAATTTACTGCCATCACAGTAATAATAGCTGCTGATTTCCCAAGTCCCCTCCTAATGTGACTCTCACTGCACTCATTTTCCAGGCAAGGAAGCTGAGGCTGGATGAGACCAAGCAGGTTCCCCAGGTCCACACAGCTTCATGTGGGACAAAGTCAGAATCCAAATCCACACCTGTCTACCTACTAAGTCCTCATACTTAAAGGTCCATGGGAATCAGACCTTGCAAAATTCTTTGTTCCCAAGAAGGTTTTATTTATTATCAATAACAAGTTTATTATCAGTGAGTAATTGGTGAGAAGCAGTTGATATTATTCCAGTCAGTAGCAAAGAAACTCCATGCTCATCAGCTTGGTTGGCGTTTTCATAAACAAATGTGCTATTTTCTACCAGACTTTCGAAATACTGATAACAACTTTGGGATCCCATTACTACCATTAGGAATTCCTAAGTGACCTTAAGACACATGCTGCATAGGCCCCATACTGGAAACTCTGCCCCTGTTACCAGGCAGGCTTTAGCTCTGTGAGTCTCTGTGGCAGTTTGGGGAGTGGAGTGAGGAGCCACGTGGCCCCACCCTGAGCAGCATCAAGGGTGCTCAAAAGACCTCCTAAGAGCCCCAGCAGGGGTGGCACCTGACTTCCATTACATTTATTTGCTCTGGGATCCTAACACCTTTTCTTTGAATTTCCAGATGAAACTAAGTTCACTGTCATGCCAGAAGTCATCTTTGAAGGGGACACAATAAGTCTGGAATGTGAAAATGAAGTTTTGTCCTCCAATGTGTCTTGGTACCGGGGAGAAAGACACATCCAGAACAGCAGCAGATTCTCCATTTACACCTCGATGCCCAACAACATAACCTCAGTATCGCGCCTCACCATTTACAACATCACTCAGGGTGACGCAGGTGGGTCTTCCTGGGTGTCTTATGTGAGGAATGGAGCAGGATGCTCTTAAAGGAGAAAATCCTATCATGTGTCAGTGGTACTGTTTTCTTCAAAAAGAAGTATTGAGGCTCAACACTCCACAATTGAAAATTCATCTTATGATCTTAATATTACTTTCTAAATTAATTAATGTATTTTCAATGTATTTTTTCATATGCAGAATTTTCTTATTGTTTTTTGAGTTTTCAATTAAATTCTAAAAATTTTTTAAAGTAGCTTAATTGAGGTAGAATTGATGTGTAATACACTGTACATATTTAAAGTTTATTAAGTTTTTTTGTTATTTATTTATTTATTTTTTTTGCAGTGCTGGGGATTGAACCCAGGGCCTTGTGGCTTGCAAGGCAAGCACTCTACCAACTGAACTATATCCCCAGCCCTAAAGTTTACTAAGTTTTGACCTATGTGTATCTGCGAAACCATCACCAGAATCCAGATAGTGAACATATCTTACATCCACACTCCAAGATGTTCCTGCACTGTCCTGTAATCTTTCCCTTTAGCCTCTCCCCACCATCCTGTCCACCCCAAGCAGCCACAGGAGCATAAGTCTTGATTCTTTAATCCAGATATCAACAGGGTCACCTCTGTTTCCCTGCATAAAAGGGTGGGCTATTGACACATGAGACTTATCACATGTTGGCTGATTCTGAATTTACCAGATGGTTAAATAAGATGCCAAAATTTTCCATTTTCTCATTCTCCAAAGCTTTCCAAAAATTTTTCCCTCCCTTTTTCAGTCTCACGCTTATTTCTTACTAACAGAATCCATGAGAGTGCTGCAGTTAGAACAACTCTCTACTCTGTGTCTATGGCATCAGAAATCTCTGCATTGACCCCAGCATTTCCCAAATGCTCCTTTAGGAGCATTTAGACCAAGTCTCAGGTGCTTTGAAAATGAAGCTTCATGATGTAATAATGTGATACATGAGACCCGACCATCACTCATCTAAGGAAATACACATACATGGTAATAATAAATGATCTTGTATATTCTGTGCAGGTGAATATGTTTGCAAACTAATATTGGATATTTTCGAATATGAAGCTAAAAAAAAAATAGATGTGAATCCCATCCGAATTTGGGCAGAAGAAGAAGTGAAGGTGATGTGTGACAACAATCCTGTATATTTGAACTGCTGCAGTGAGAATAATGTAAATTGGAGCAAAGTAGAATGGAAGCAGGAAGGGAAAATAAGCCTTCTAGGTAAGAATGTTAGAATGTTAGATAAGACGTTCTTTTGCAAATAGGCCTTTGCTTGCCTCTTGGCCATGTAAAAAATGAGAGATGTGATAGAGAGAGGGGGGATTTCAGATGCCTGTTTTCTTTTTCTTTTCTTTTTTTTCTGGACTTCAAACTATGGAAAAGCACTAGGTTTGGTGTCAGCTCTAGCTGAACCATTTAGATCAAAACTCCAAAAGTGCAGACAATGTCATGCTTGGGTTATAGATGAGTTTCCAGCAACAGAAGACCCACGAGGGAGTGATCCTGATGGCTGAGATCCATGGCATTTCTAGCCCACAGCAAAGCTTCTCTCTCCTTCCTTTTCTTTCCATCTTCAGCAGAGAGCTGAGGAGGAAGTCATTGGTTTTTCACTGAGGACCAACTTGGAACTTCTTGTTTCTGTCTGTGCTCTTGGTATTGGCCTAGTTTATACACTTATTTCAATCTTTTCTCTGCATTTCCAGCTTTTTATCTTTTTCTGTAGACACGTTTGTCCTCTCAACTACTTCATGTCAATTTCCAATCATATTTTCTTTTGTTTTAATGAGATCGAACCTGAAGTCCACCCTCCAGTTTATACTGAGGAGTATAATAATAATAAATAAGAGCAGCAATAGTGACTCCATTTTGAATAACAGTTTATGATTAACCCATTTGAAAAATACAGGTGATCACTTTTAATCATATTTAAGCTGACCACAAATTTGAAGCTGGTGTTTTTACTGCAGACATAAAAATAAGGAAATTGAGGCCCAGATTAAATGACTTATCCAAGGTTGTCACAACATGAAAAGAAAAGGATAAGGACTCACCACAGATCTTGTTTCTCAAAACCGGTGTTTGTCTTGGCCAACTATATCATTCAATACCTGTGTGAGTTGGTCTGCTAGTTTGGAAAGAAGATTTTTCCACCTGGAATCCAATAGAACCCCACACCCAGCTCTTCTCTCCAGAAAGAGCAGTATTATGTGCTCATCTTTAAATGAAAACTGTAAACTAATGTGACTTTAAACTAAAATCTTTAAACTAAAATGTGACTTCCCTGGTGAAAATCATTAGTGTGGTGAACCTTGATATTCTAAAGCCTTTGCTGTTGGACAATGTAACAAAAAGATCCATTTACATGCACATTTTTCTGAGCACATTTATTTGACAAAGCTTATTTCACCTGCACCTTTTGTATGTGACTTTAAAGACTGCAGAATGGAAAAGGCATTTCTTAACTGTTGAAAATACTGACACTCGGGACCGTTAGTCATTTCCCTGCTTTTTAAGGAAGAGGAGGTGTAGGCATCCTGAAGGAACTGCCGGATGGGAGAAAGACCTTGCACAATTCCTGTGGTACTGACTGAGAAGCTTTCAACTCTGAGAGGTGACAAACCTCGCCTCTAGCAGAGGAACCAGGAAGTCTGTGCTGCAGATGCTCAGGGACCTCTCTCTGGCAGCCATACATTCCTAATGCCCAGTGCTGGCTGAGCAGACGGCAGAACAATGAATTTCCTGCCACGGGGCTGGCCGCTTGGGGACCTGCAGAGTGGGTTCTCTGATGAATTTAGCCTCTGCTCTGGCACCCTGCCCTTCTTCCTCTGCCTCTTGCTGCCCCCTCTCTGCAGGTCTCATTCTCCAAACACCATACCTTTTAGCACCCATTTCCCCCAGGTCAGTAGGAAGCACTGTAGCAAAAGATTTCATCCCAAAGCATTTGGAAGTGAATGTTTGACCTCTTCTCAGAATCAGTTGCCTTTTCAAAGCACTCTGAAACAGGTCAAGCAAAAAGTGAGTCATCAGCAGCCATGGGGGAATTTCTTTTCTTTTCTTTCTTTTCTTTTCTGTGCTTTTTTTTTTTTTGTACCAGCAATTGAACCCAGAGGTGCTTAACCACTGACCCACCTCCCGTTCATTTTTTTTTTTTTTTCCTGAGACAGGGTCTCACTAAGTTACTTAGGACCTCACTAAGCGCTGAGGCTGGCCTCAAACTTTCAATCATCCTTCTTGCCTCAGCCTCCCAAATCACTGGGATTACAGGTGTGTGCCACTGCCACTCGGCTCAATGGGGGAATTCTAACTTTAAGAGGAATAGCATTTGATAACATTCTCCCACTGCTCTCAGGAAAAGAGAAGGGATATTCTCTAAGGGCATTGTCCTTATCATAAAAGTTACTGTGGCAGATTAAATGTGTTCAACTCTGTTGGTTTCTCTTCCTCCCCATTCTCCCCATCCCAAGGTAGCTATCATTATCACCATTTTATAGGTGAGGGTCTGGGGTATTATATAATCTTGAGCAGAAACCTTGGAATTGCAAACCATCTCTTCTGCAGAAAGCCAAGCACCAACTATTAGTTGCATTCAGTACCTTCCACGCAGACCTGGACTTGCACAGCCAGGGGTATCATAAGGAACACCATGTATGTGGTGCTGATACAGGGGTCCTGCTTTGTTTGTGAGTTTACCATCTCTTTGGAGCCTTATGTCCACTCTCTCCCAATCAGAGCTCCTATTGTTCCCTGGTTGAGACCTGCATTCTGCTGTTTTCTGTGTTTACTTACATCTGATTTGGCCAAAAATTCCTCTCTTCAAGCAAGACCTTATTTGATTGTCTAACAGGAGGATTATCAACCTTGGCACTGTTGACATTCTGGACCAGATAATTCTTGGTTGTGAGGACTGTCCTGTGCATGTAGGAAGTTCAACAGCATCTACCCACTAACTACAACTATTGCCAAATGTCCTCCAGAAAGTCAGAATTGCCCCCAAGGAAAGCATATCTGATGTGTACAGCAGACCAGAATGGAGCTGCTCTGGTTAAAAAGGGGTGGGGACTTGGATCCCACATAGCTGATTATCCTTAACCCAGCTCCAGCTCCGGAAGCACCTTAATGGAATGCTGAGATCAGCGCTGATTCAAACTCACATCACACAGCCAACCCACACCAGGATCATGAGCCCCATTTCTATCTATTTAATATCTTAATAGTCCCTCAAGGTCTAAAATAAATCTTGCTCCTTTCTGATGTCATTGTTGGTCTCCCAACTAAAGTATCCCTCCCTTTAATCTATGTAATATACTGAGCCATTTCTTATGGAGCCTATTCACTGCACATTGTCATTATTTCAGTATGTTTCTTTATACATTCCTTCCTGCATAGCTCATTATCTTGTGTGCTAGTTTGGTGAAAAGAGTGGATCTTTAAGGATGAGGAAAAGTCAGTATAATGCATCAGTAAAAAATACAGAAAAACAAGAGTCAATGGGGAGGAGAAGGGAAGATTATTTCAGGCGTGAACACAGGCATAGAGGTGTGAAGCTGTAGGGCATGTCGAAGGTCCAGGATGTGACCTAGTTTTAACAAGAGGGATATAGGACAAGATTAAAAGGAGAACCATATTTAAATCATACTAAAAATAAATGCCATATATCACACTAAGGAGATTTTACTTTTTTCTCTACACAATGGTAAGATTTTAAAGGTAAAAAGAAGATAGTCAGATGATCTGAACTGACCTTTAGAAAAATAAATATTCAGGTAGTGTAACCTATGGGTCCAAGAGGAGAATCACTAAATACAGAGGCCCTGGTACAATAATATGTCAAGTGCATACAACAAATAGAGGAGCCTGGGCAAGTGGCCATGGGTTGATTAAAAAATGTTTCAGAACATAATCTAAAAGATTTTTTTTTACAGCTAAGTGGAAGTACAATGTGAGGAAATGCAAGTGATTAAAGATGACTTTATGATTTTTAATTTGGTGAGCTGCCAATGGCAAAAAGAGGAAGTACTGGAAGATGTGCAGGCTTTGTCTAGGGAAAAATAAATAAATTGCACATACTGAATTGGAGGTACCTGAGATGTCAAGTCAACACTTGGGAATATGCTTCTAAAATTTCCAGCAAGGGTATTTCTCTCAGAAGAGAGTGGGAAGTCCTCCAAGCACAGAATTAAATAGGAGCCATAGCTGTAGCTGAGATTGCCCAGTGAGAGAGTTGAGAAAAGATGAGGAAAGATCAGTATAGGAACCCTTGCAGAAAGATCAGTATCCTGGGGAACATCTGCACTGAAGAAGGGAGCAGAAGCCAAAGAACCTGGAAAGGAGGCACAGAAGGAGGGATGAAGACAGAGGAGAAGCAGGAGACACCCATGGGAGAGAAGGTAATCAGCAGCATGGTATGCTGCAGTTCAGATAGTGTGAAAAGAAGAGGGCACTATGGGCCTTAAAGGAACATTCCTGGTAAGTAGAGGGTGAAGAAGGCCAGTTGTGAATATTTGCTGAATAACAGACGTGGCAAAGGTAGAAAAACAGGTTGCAAAGGTAGAAGCATCATGGAATGAGGAAAGGAAGCAAATGCCATGGTGGGTAGAGGAGCTTTTGGATTGGGGAAAACCAGTTAGGGAACAAAGCCTTGAGCAAATCTGAAGACTGAAATGAAGGAACCATAGGAAAGATTAAAGATGCAGGGGGAGGAACAGTAAAGGATGCAGTAAGGTTCAGGCAGAACTGGAGGAAGTGACTGTTCAAAGGATAAGTGGAGGTAAGGAGACATGTCTATGAGCTAGGAAGTAATTCATGCATGGTGGCTGAAGGTAGAAATCACCTGGGCGACTTGAACAACCATTTGGGGACTAGGGAGAAACACTGATTGCATGTCAAACAAAGATTTTCAAATATTGATCTTCCAACCAATGCTAAAAAATATGTACTTATCAACAATCAAGAAGCTTATTCTTTTTCTTTCATTTTTGAAAGATAGATGGTGTTTGAAGAATATCTTAGGTGTGCATGGAAGCAGATAAGGTGTGAGGAGAGAGAGGGAAGGAACTGGAGTGGGGAAAAAACAGATTCTGAGTGTCCCAGAACAAGGGGTGAAGATGGCATGGAGGGTGTGATGTTTCTGGGAATGAAAAGGAAGATATGGAAAGGAAGCTATTGTGAAGGACAAACCCACTGGTAACTGAGAAAACTTGATGTCAAAGCTTCCACTGAAACATTCAAGTATACCTAGTAGGAGGGGAAAAGCTACAAAAATGCTTTTGAAGAAGATGAATAGGTGTCCCAGAATCATTTGTCCCTTTAGGAATAATAGTAGTCTAAATTAATCTGATATGTTTTTTCCTTACAGTTAAAATCATACCCAAGCACATTGCTTCTCTTTTTTATTTTTCACATTCCAGGGAATGTCACTAATGGTTTTTGTTGGGGACAGGCTCCAGCCAGGCATTATACTAAATAAATACTATATGTGTATATATATATAATCTCATTGAACATTCCTACAGTCCTGGGCAGTGGTTGCTATTACTTACCCCCATTTAGCATCTAAAGAAATTGAGGTATAGTGCAAATTAAGTGACTTTCTCAATAATATGCTATAAATGACAGAGTTTGGTAAACCTGGATCCAAAGTCTGCAGACCCAACCATTAAACTCTCTCCCCTCCTCATTGAAAAAAAAGTATCTAATTTAAATAGTAACCTTTTAATTGATTTGACTCTTTGATACTAAATTAAAAAGTACCATGACAGCAAAAGAATTGCTTATGTCATTGCAGGAATCCCAGAAACAAACCTAGATTCTAAATGCAGCAAATACACCCTCAAGGCTAATGGAACCCAGTGCCCAAGTGGGTCATCTGGAACAACAGTCATCTACACTTGTGAGTTCATTGGCACTCATGGAGCCAGAGGCAGTAAGAACATAAATGTGACATTCATCCCTGTGGGTAAGAATTCTTTCAGTAGAATTTTTAGCCATAACCACATTTCACTTGCCAATCAATTGGGAATATCCATGGGCAAAAGAAAGTAGGGCTTTCCCTGAAGTGGGATTGTGATTGGAGCAAATCAAACAATGGGAGGTAGAAGAGGTTTCCCTCAATGCCACTGAAATTGAGATGGCATCTTTTTAAAATTGGGAAGGGTAGGGATGGGAAATTGGCTGTAGGGAAGGAAGTAGCTGCATTGTACTGGGAAGGCAGAAAATGGACTGGGAAGTAGTTTCCACCCTCAGGTTGGTCCTATTATTATTGAATTCATAATAAGGATACCCCGCCCCTGAGAGTTTTCCCCTCTTCCTCCCACCACCCCATTCTTCCTTCCTTGGATTCTACCATCCTAACTCCCCATCACCCCTCAGCTCCCTTCCCCAGTCTCCTCTCCTCTATTGCCCATTTTAGAAATCATGCTACAGAAAGCTTTCATACTCCATTACTCTCTGTATTTTACAGTTGGAAAGAGTGTTTTTGAATATCTCAATTCAATTTAGTTAAAATGACACCTGAAAGTGTCCTTTCTCCTCATATCATAATATAATTTTACCCATAACCGCAAAAATGTTTTTCCACCTGTCTTATAAAGATGGACTATTTTGATACCCTTTTTGAAAAACTTAGAGAAAGGACTGCGAAAAGCTATACCTGTTACTATTATTCATGTTGTCTGCTACTGTAATTTAGCATTGGTACAAAGATCACATTGAGGCTCATGTGGGCCTACATGATCAACACAACTCTGAGTTAAAACTGGAAGAGCATACCTGCCTTCACTTCAGAAAATTGCAAATTGCCCAAAATACCCATGAGCTCTTCCCGGCAGTAACATGTTCAGATAAACCTAATCCTTCTCCAAATTATTCATTGTAACTTCACTCCTATCTTAAAACTGGGGCAGGTCACAGGGATATGTTTAACCTTTGCTGAAATTCACTGTTCTTGCTGTTGGATCTCATTTGAGAATCAGGAGATCCAGATTCATGGTTCCAGGGCTCCATGCCTTCTCTTCTCCACTCTCAGAAAGAGCTAACCCTTAGAACACCACCTCCAGATCCCTGCAGGCAGGAAAGGCAATGCCAGGGACCCAGTATGCCTTACACAAACTACTCTGGTGCTGTATCTGAGCATTTGAACTCCAGCTTATAATGGATACTATGGAAAGCCCTGATTAACTTTTATTATGATTAAAAATAAGATTTTACACTGATTGGAAGACCAGACCAGCATCAATGGCATGAAGCTGTTCCCCTATGGAAGACTGAAGTCAATGACATTTTGAAATGTCAACCATGTAAACAATATGCTCTAAGAGAATGGAAAGATAGAACCAGAAGCAACAGGAATAGGACTTCCACCTAACTTTTGTATTGACAGTGGTCTCACGAACATTTCCTGTGAATAATTTCTCATGAATCAGTCTGGAGCTTCTCAGAAAGAGTAGTAAATATATAGTTAAGTTAATATAAGTCTTTAATTGTAATTATATAATTATGTACAGCTAATGTTAAGGTGCCCATACATCCCAATTTGCCTGAGACAGTCCAATTTGGGCAATAAACTCTAAGATCCCTCCACTGAAAATGTAGTTCTAGAATTCACTCTTTTGCTTATCAAGTCCTGGCTATGTATAGACCCAGGACTAAGTGCTGGGGACGCAAAAATACAGAAGCAAAAGCCTGCCCTGAGGGCTCATGCTTCTGTAAAGGAGAGATGTAGAAAGAGAGAAATTAAGATACAATGTGATATTATGAAAACCGTATTTTAAAAGAGTAGACAAGGAAGTCCCTACAAGAACCCAGCTGTGGGGCTGGGGCTGGGGCTCAGTGGTAGATAGATTGCCTGGCACATGCCCATGCCACACTGGGTTCGATCCTCAGCACCACATAAAAATAAATAAAGATATTGTGTCCATCTGCAACTAAAAGATATTTTAAAAAAAGAACCCAGCTGTTTCTTGGCCCCCGAGGTGTCTTAGAGAGGTTGGAGGGGAGCTTGGTTACTTCAACACCCCTAAGTTTGCAACCTTTTGCCCTGCTGATCATCAGGAGATAATTCCAGCCACAAAAGGGAAGTGCACGAGTTCCTAAGGCATGTGATGGAAGTGAGTACAGTTCAGAGCACCACCGGGAACAGCCTAGAAACAAGTAAAGCCCAGGAGCAGAAAGGTACCAATTCGCGCTGACCCCAGTAGAGTCAGGACGGTTCGTGATTGCGGTCTCTGTCTTAAATTTCACTTGTGTCTTGATGTCACCAGAAAGACTAAACATTGGACTTGTCGTTTGGTTTTCTTTGTCTTTTCTATTTGCATTCTTTCAGCCAACCTGACCATAACCCCGGACCTAATTTCTGTTTCTGAGGGACAAAACTTTTCCATAAAATGCATCAGCGATGTGAGTAACTACAAAGAGGTATACTGGAACACTTCCGCTGGAATCAAAATATATGAAAGGTTTTATACCACAAGGAGATATCTTGACCGAGCAGAATCAGTGCTGGAGGTGATGACCTCGACCAGGGAGTGGAATGGTGAGTGAAAGACCAGTCTCTGGGTGGTGCCATCTGGACCTCAGGAAACATGCCATGATAGTATCCGCCCTAGGGCACTCCCACATCTCATGAACTGGGGGACAGTCCCAAGGGGGACGATGCCATCATTCCATCATCCAGATGTGGAAAGTGAGGCCCAGAGAAGATAATGAAAATGCTTTAGCCAACATGACTTCAATGGAAGAGCCAGGATTAGAACTAGTCTCTGATTCCAGAATCTGAGTCCTTGCCATTCTGTTATAAGGACTGTTTTTAAAAATGCTTTTCTAGACTTATGGGAGTGTTCCCCCAACTGTGTTATTAAAAAAAAAAATCTAGGTAACTGGGCATGGTTGTGCACACCTGTAATCCCGACAGCTTGGGAGGCTGAGGCAGGAAGATTGCAAGTTTGAGGCCAGCCTCAGCAATTTAGCAAGGCCCTAAGCAATTTAGTGAGAACTTGTCTGAAAATAAAAAATAAAAAGGGCTGGGAAAGTGTCTCAGTGATTAAGCGCCCCTGAGTTCAATCCCTAGTACCAATAAATAAATAAATAAATAAATAAATAAATAAATAAATAAATCTAGGTAAAGGTTTTATATGTTTGGTTCTAAAGAAGCACTTTTATTTCCTACTTATCTCTACACATTGTTCATGTTAGGAGGAAATACAAATCTTGGAGAGCAAAATTAATTTGATAGCAGAACTGCCACAGAAAGAGCTAACATTTATTGAGTCGTTGCTATGTGAAAGCCCTATGTGATATATTAAATATTTTAATTTATTTAAAGCAATAAACCTAAGAGGCAGTATTATTATTATTATCCCCATTCAAGAGATGAGGTAACCAGGGTCCAGTGAAGTTAACAGCAGAGCCAGGATGGCCCCAGTGGGCAACCCTTAACCACTCACTCTGAAGCCTTTTGTTAACTATAGGATTAGTCAGTCCAGATTCTGTGAATCTCATGCCTTCTTTATTTTTTTCATGTGAGGTCTTAGCAGAAATAGCTATTTATTTGGGGATCTGGACTTGCTAGCACAAGGTCAGGAAATGGTAGCTTCTTTCTCCTTTGCTGACTTCAAACCTGCTGTGTACAATTGCTCTTTCCTCCTTCTGGGGAATAACGATAGCTCTTCCAGTCACATTAAACTATGAAGCAGTTCCATCCCTGGGTACTGAAGAATCTGTTCTGATCAAAATATACAACACTTCTCTTTCATGTTCAGGTTTAAGTTCCCTCTTCCTCCCAACAGGAATATTAAGGGTTTCTTTTTTCTCTTACTTCTTCTTTTTCCTCTGGTGCCTGCTTCTCTTGGCTCCTCCAGAGTTCAGGCAAATAGAAAGAATATAAGAGAAATGGAAGGGTCTTACTGTAGGTGCCTTAAAATCTTGCTATATTTTCTCCAGGGCAGCTTGCTCAAGTGGTGATTTGTCTTCTGGTGCTATGGTACCCCAGAACCTGAGGGTGGAAGGTTCTGAGCACTGGAAGGGTGGAAGGGGTCATCAAATAATATCATGCTCCATTGGATCAACAACACTTTAAAAAACCAACCAACCTCATCCTTGAACGCACCCCAAATCCCTGTTTATTTTCTGGTTTGATGAAAGAGCCTTGGACCAGAAATAGGGAATCTGGTTTGAAACCTGATTCCACCCCTAACCTTGGAGAAGCTGTTTAATTTTATTTGAAATTAAATGCATATATAGGGGGGTCATTGGTTAGTCTTTCAAATACATGGGGAGCCCAGGAAAAGGGTTGGTCAAGAATTTTCTCCTTCAGTATCCAGGAAGTTGTGGTGAGGTCTTACCTAGGTTGGAGGAGAAAAGCTAAGACTCTCCTTAACCTTTCTAGCAAATGCCTTTCAGGAGTGATGATTTCACTCCATCTCATTCTTGCTTCTTTCCACTCAGGAACCTATCACTGCATATTTAGATATAAGGACTCATCCAGTGAGGCAACCAAAGATGTCACTGTTCACCCTCTGCCTCTGGAACACAATATCATGATTGATCCTTTGGAAGCTAGTGTTTTATGCAAAAACTCCCATTACTTCAAGTGCTGCATAGAGGAGGATGAAGACTACAAGGTCACTTTCCAGATCAATTCCTTGTCCTTTCCAGCAGGTAAGATGCAGGCTGCTGAACTGTTAGGACATGTTATATCACATGTGTGGAATCAAAATTCTACTCTTAAGCAGGGATCAAGAAACCTAAAGACTGTACTTATACTGTGTTTCCGAACACAGTATAACAGAGTGGAATCCCATAGATGTTACTTTCTGTTTTACAATGTGACTGGTGATTTATCAGTTTGCAGCTGAATCTTTGGAGCTGTGAGGGTGTAGTGCACTCTTTTTAGTGGGCTCTGTTGAAGATAGTGTTAAGATACCTTCATTGGATTTAAACTCCCCCTATGTGGCAGACTAAATATTCTGATAATCCTTCCAGCTATGCTGTCAAATTACCTGCTGTAAAAGTGACACAACAGGGCTGGGGATATAGCTCAGTTGGTAGAGTGCCTGCCTCACATACACAAGACCCTGGATTCAATACCTAGCACCACAAAAAAAAATGTGACACAACAATCCTTTTAAATGCACAACTGATCATGCTAAAAAGTTAGAGAAACAATCAAGCACCTAAAACATAGAGGAAAAGAAAACAGAAATGATGTTTTAGTTAATGCTAGAGCTTACCTGCTGGCATTTGCCAGAATCAGAAACCCAGAGCCTTGGGTTAAAGGCTCCAGAGAGCATAAAAAAACACACCTTGCTCCTGAAGCAGTAACTGAGGCTCCCCATCCCACCAGCATCATGTCAGAACCTTCTAAGGGTGACATGCTTAGTAACAGAATAAGCCAGAAAATCAAAAGCCATCTGCCTAAGAATTGGGCCTCATTTCTGGGTGGGAAACAAGTTTCTCCTGAGAATTATAACTGTCTTGTCCTCACCCAACTTTGGGCTTTGAATTTATAATGTTTGTGGTTCAGGATCACTAAGATGAAGCATAATTAACTTAAAGTGGTCTATTGGTTTGCACCTTAAGCCATCAGGCAATAACAACAAAAATAACAACAATAATGTAAACCCCTCCCCGGCAGAATATATCCTCAATATGGATCCTTCAGGATTCCCAGAGATTAAGGCCAACCAGACATTAGTGTACAATCTCAAATCTCAAAATGCAGACACCTTCCAGAGGGTTTTGTGAGCTCATTCATTCTTATACTTCTTTTACTTTTTTTTTTTTTTTTTTTTTGCAATGCTAGGGATTGAACCCAGGGCCTTGTGCTTGACAGGCAAGCACTCTACCAACTGAGCTATATCCCCAGCCCAGCTCATTCATTCTTCAAATAACTATTCTTGGGAATTTGCTCAAAGCAAGATGCCATAACAAACAATGAAAAGAAAACGAAGTAATTTAGTCTCATATTTTGATATCTAGAAAGGCCTGTCTCATAAAAGGGAATGCATATAACATTAAATATACAAAAGAAGTAATGTAGATTGAAAAAAAACTATATAAATTTGGAAAAATCTTTAAAAAGATTGGATATTTTTAAAAAGACTGCATGTGGGAGCATTTGGAATAAATCTGGATATTGAAACATGCAAATGTTTTCAGCACTGTGTGGTCAACGTGCATGTATTTGGTGCTTTTTATGTGCAAGATACTGAGCACTGGGAGATGAAAAGATAAATAAGACCAGGGGTCTTCTCTGTAAGAGCCTATGGGCTTATGGAGAAGAAAGATCCCCACAGAGCTGATTAAAATCCTACCTGGTAAAGACAGGATAGGATAAATGCACACAGCATGATGTAGGTAGTAGAGAGATTAGAAGGATGCTAAAATAGCATGCATTCTGACCATCAGGAACAGGTGGGCACAGATTTAGAATCATAAATGGCAGAAGTGAACTTGTTCTGGTTGGCACATATGCAAATGCAGGCTAGCTTCTAGGAGCAAGAGATCATCTTTATGGAAACATGTGAAAATGCATTACAAAGGGATGTGACACATTCTGTAGAAATATTTGATAGGTTTATTTACACTGAATCACCTTGGTAATATGTGTGCTTTGGATGCTCACGTTGTGACTTCATACTCTCACTCTAGCAAAAGAAGTTAATGGAAAACAAGTGTGCTACAAACACAATTTCAAGGCAAACTCCGTTTCCCAGTGTCCAAAAAATGTTGATGCATTTTGTCTCTTTACCAATGCTGCTAATAATTCAGTTCAGAGCCCCACTATGAAGCTCTCTCTAGTTCCTGGTAAGTGCCTTTTACGTTACTTTAAAATGTTAGAGTTAAGAGCAGGGACTCCTATTCCTTCACTTCCTCATTCATACATTCAGTAAATATATATCAAACACTTTCCCTATGGCAAGCCGTGGGTTAACCATGGCAGATTTGAAGAGAAATAAGTCATGTTTCCTGGCCTTAGGCCCAGAGGAAAGATAGACTGATGCAATAGAAAATGCCACATACTGGGGTATGTGCAAAGCTGGTACTATTGTGGGTGGCTGCAAGGGCCACCTGGTTTAACTCTGTGACTGGTAGGTGGGGAGGAAGTGATCAGGAAAACCTTGCAGATGAAATCATACTTCAGCTGAGAGTGGGAGGCCACCAGGCCGTTTACCAGGCAGATAAGAGTGGGCAGAATCCATGTGAATTTGAGATTCCTTTGAGCTATCATCAGAGGGAGGGTGATACAGCCACATGAAAAGAATTATTATAAGAACAGACAACTGCCTTTCCCATCCTTTGTCACCACTGAGTCAATATGCCCCTGCAAAATATCTTTAAGATACAAAGTCATGATCTCTGGAGGTATTTCTGTGATAGGCCATGCTGAAATTTCACCCTCAGGCAACAGAGGGGCAAGGAGATCTGTGATCATCCTGGGCACCTCCTCTAGCTATTCCCAGTAGCAGGACTCCTGTACAAAGGATGCACGGCTCTATCACTAAGCTTGTTTGAGAATGATTTGTGGTCATTCTCACGAGTGTTGGTCACTGGACCCTGGACACTAATACAGGGAAGCAAATTAGCATTGCATATCTCTCTGAGTCATTGTCACCTGACCCTCCAAGCACAGTCCCTTCTCATTGTGTCCCCATCTCAACCAACATGTTTTATCCACTTAGGTTTGTACTCTTTCTTCATACCAAATCTGTTTCCACATCTTTTTCCTGGGATAGATGATTATTTATTTCAGGATTTTATACAGTGGGTGAGATTTCAATGTTCATTAACTAAACAAAAAATCTTGACAAGGGAGGATTCTGCTCATCAGAGTTAGGATCCCCTAGAAATTAAGAAATTCTTCAACAAATGCCATTTTCCCATTCTTGTCTCCTCATGAGCGGAAGTGAAATGGAGTCACCTTTAAGGGAAACCAGAAGGAACAAATGCTTAAACCCGTTGTTTAGAATATTCAGGTCATGGGTGCTTAGAATTCCTACTATTCTTACACTTATACTGGTGCTTCTCAACCTTGGCTGCACACTGAGATCACCAGGGAAGCTTTAAGTACTGCTGAGGCTGGAATCTCAGCCTAGACATTCTGCTGTGCTTGGGCTGGAGTGAGCCTGGACACAGGCAATATCCAAAACTCCTGAGTGATTGATTCTAACATGCTACCATTGAGAATCCCTAGATCAAGGCATTACATCCTAAAGATTCCAGGTAAACAGGACACATCATAGTTTAGATTTGTCCATGATTTAATTTCCCCACAGCAAAGAGAAGCTTCCTGGGAATTGGAGGTGTAGGTGAGGCATAGAGGATCAGTTCTGTTAGGAAAATCAAGTTCAGGTTACAAAAGACAGATTTGTATGGGGCTTTGGAAAATCAGGAACAAAATTAAGAGCTGAGTAAACTCTGAAAAAGTCACTGAAAGTAGAGAGAGATGTGAATTCAAACATCACAATTCTATCAGTCGGACCCCATTTCCACTGTATTTTCTTCTCCTTTCAATTGTCCCTTTTATTCCTGTGTTTCCAATGCAGAGAAGAATATCACATGCCAGGATCCCACAATAGGCGTCGGGCAGCCGGGAAAGGTCATCCAGAAGCTATGCCAGTTCTCCAACTTTGCCAGAAGCCCTGACCATATCATCGGTGGGACCATCACTTACATCTGTTCAGGCTCCCGATGGAGAGTGAAGAGAAGAGACTGCATCTCTGCCCCAATAAATAGCCTGCTCCAGCTGGCCAAGGTGAGCTTTAAGACCTTGACTCTGAGCTCTTGCTTGGGACATCTGTCTGGCCCATCAGATTTCTCAGTTCTCAGGAAAATGGGCCTTGGGATGCTTTGTGTTGCTCCAAAAGCTATTTCCATTTGTCTACTCCCAAAGAAGATGCAACCCTAGAGATGCTTTAAAATGTTTAAATTCTGAAGAGCATGGTGGCACACACCTGAAAGCCCGGTGGCACACACCTGAAAGCCCAGTGGCTCAAGAGGCTGAGGCAGGAGGATCTCCAGTTCAAAGCCAGCCCCAGGAAAAAAGCAAGGTACTAGGCGACTCAGTGAGACCCTGTCTCTAAATAAAATACAAAAGAGTGCTGAGGCTGTGACTCAGTGGTCAAATGCCCCTGAGTTGAATCCCTGGTACCTCCCCCAAAACAATGTTTAAATTAGGGTTATGAAGGCAAAAGAGTATGTTTTCTGTTCTAGGACCTTAGCCATGACTTCTCAGGACCTTATGTCCAATACCTGCAAGGGATGAAGGTATTATTCCCTATTTCATCTCATTTGAATAATTTGGTATCTGATAGCGATAGTCTTTTCAGAAAAAGAAATCATAAAAATAAAATTTAATAAAAAGTAATTGTATTTATGCTTTTGTAGGGCTGAAATTTCCTCAATCCTTAGAGGTAAATTGTAATCTAAAAGGACCAATCCACCTCTCTTGTCATGAACAAAGGCTACTGCTATGTAGCAGGAAGAATTCTTTGCTTCTTCTCAAAATAAATAAATGTTGCTTCCATCCCTAGTCTTTTGTAAGTTAGAGACTCCTACAAACTCCATGAGCTACAGCAAATAAATACCTGAGCTGTAACTAGTGGGTTAAAGTGAATGGTAGTATCTTTAGACACCCCGTTCATATCCTCTGGAGAAAGAGAATGGAGAAAGAGGGAGAATATTGATTTGAGTTTTATCAAATTATTATCTTTCTCACTTTTTGTCTTGCACCAAAATCATTGAAATACCTACTATGTGCAAAGTTTTGTATAGGTGCTATCAAGACAGAAAAGTCAAATTAGAACTTGGCCTCTCATTTGATAGAGAATATAATGCATTTGAGTAATTACACTATAATTTTAAGTAAAATAAGTCAAGAAGTCCTGCTTGAAAAATTTAGCATTTGTGTTGAACCTTGATGGAAAAAGCCTGAGGGATATGAGTTATTGTAATCAAGAAAGATAGAACTGAGGGCTGGGATTGTGGCTCAGTGGTAGAGTGCTCTCCTATCATGTATGAGGTACTGGGTTCGATCCTCAGCACCACATAAAATAAATAGATAAATAAAATAAAGGTATTGTATCCATCTATGACTAAATTTTTTTTAAAAGAAAAAGGTAGAACTTATAACTTAAACTCCAAATTCTCAGTACATTTTCAATGAAAAAGGGCCATACTGATCTATCATGCTTCACCTGATTTATTCATTAAGCACATATTTTTGAAATTACATGCCAACTTGTGCTATGTTAGGCATTATGGAATATGGGAAGAATAGAAATAAATATAACACATAGCCCATGTTGTTAAGGATCTTATAATTTAATTGAAGAGATATTAGAATTAAAACATAAGATGATAGCAGAAAGATGTCACAGATGTAAGGCAAATGAAATAAAAAAAATTCCATGCATTCCTAGGAAGGCACACTCATCAAAGTCTTCTTAGAAAAGGTAAGTAGGAGTTCGAAAGTTAAAAATCTGAACAGTGATCATTATAGATAGATGATATGATCTGTCACCCAAATCAGAACACTTCCTGAGAATAAAAGGGAGCATTCTTCCTAATTATACTGGGAGAACAGATAGAAACAGCACTGCTCCAGGAAAATAGAAATGGGCAGTCACCTAAATGGTCAGCAGAACAGGCAATGCAGAGAAAAATAAAAGCTGGCAAATGCTCTTCCATGAAGATATCCAATGACAATTTTATTCCCCTTCAGTTTTCTAGCAATCAAGTCTATCTTTCCTTTGCTTCTCACTAGTTTTCACCTTGATATATGTTTTATTGTTCCTTTTCTGTGTGTAAAGTATAAAGTCTGAGTCCATTCTGAAGAGCACACACAGATAGTTTAAGAGGTAAGTCACCCCTAAAATAAGTATATCTCACGGGCCATACTTATGGGTGTGGAGAACAAAATTAAAACTACAGCTTTAGGAGATTTTGCCAAGAGTGGATTAGTAGGATCTGATTAGCACGTTTTGGCTTTTGTTTAACTAGGCTTTGATCAAGAGTCCCTCTCAGGATGAAAAGCTCCCTGCCTTCCTGAAGGATCTTTCCACTAGCACAGGCAAGGAGGAAAAGGAAATCAGCTCATCACCAGGGAACCTGGGAGCCATCATTAACATCCTGGATTTGCTCTCAACAGTTCCAACCCAAGTGAATCCAGAGATGATGAAGGTAAGATTGCCTACCTTGCAGGACTTTGGGGTCTTAACCTCCTTACTTCTCAGGACTTCTGTTCAAGAAATGCAGTTCCTCTCCATTGCCGCTTCTTCTCTGTCTTTTCCAGAGCAATGACTTGGACAGTAGAGTTGCAGGACATGCTCTGCTAGCTATGGTTTTTAGGAATCACAGAGTGCTTCTAGTATTCATTTGGAGACCTTAAGAAGATTTACTTATGAATCTCTGCTCTAGTTTCTTTACTCAAATAGTGTGAATTCTTATCTGCTTTCCAGGAAAATTAGGAGTTAAAGGTTTTCAGAATATGTACAAGGTAGGATTCAAAGGTCTAGCATTAACCATGAACTTTGAAGCAATCTGAATACAGGGAAGAAAAGTTCACTCACAGGAATTCAAATGAAGAGGCTTTAATGAAGAGATACAGCAATAAGCCAGAGTAAATTCAATCAACCAATCAATCAATCGATAGGTGGTGAGGCACCCAGAGACCAGCAACATTTATAAAACATTTATATTCCCAGGAAAAGAAGAGAAAGTAGGACAACCAGAGCCCAAGGAGAGCTGAAATCTTGGAGGCAAAACCTCTAAGCAGGACCTACAGTCTTAGAAAGCCATAGCTATTACCAGACATAGGCTGAGTGGGAGGGGTTTGGAATTTATGGAAGAATAATTATGGAAGAATAATATTTATGGAAGAATAAATCTCTCCTTCTCTCTTCTCACATCCTCCCTTCACCTGCCAGTGCCTCTTATTGGCCAAATCCAACAAGAGGCCAACTGCCAAGGAACTAGGTAACAAGGTTCAAAGAGGTTATATAAATTTCCTGGGGCTACTGCAGCAAATTACCACAAACTGGGTAGCTTACAGTGACAGAAATGTATTCTGTCACAGTTCTGGAAGCTAGAAGTCTCAGATCAAAGCATCTGCAGGGCCATGCTCCCTCCAAGGCTCTTGAGCAATCTCCCTTGCCTCCTCTGTTGGCACCAGGCTTTCTTTGGCTCACATGTGCCTCAGTCTGCTTCACATGGCCGTCTCTCCTCCTCCATCAATCTTCTTCCTTTCTGTCTCTTGACATTGGAGTCAGGCCCACTCAGAAAATGCAGAATGGATACTTACTTAATTATACCTATGAAGCCTATTTGCCCTAATTTCTCCAAATAAGAGTAAATAATTGTTAACCCTTCACAGTATTTAGTATTACAGTATTTTGGAGGCCACTATTCCACCTACCATAGGGGCTCAAGGCAAAGATAGGAAGAGAAATTACTTTTTTTTAGGGGAGAATAGATGAAAAATGACAAGCCCAAGTTTATGAGAGAGAATCAAATTTTTTACAGAAAACACAGATGCTTTTGATGACACCGTCAGGAGGTCATCTGATGCTCGAGGTTTCAGAGGGTCTTCAGACACTTCCTCTTGCTGGGGACATGCCACCTACCAAAAGGTCTTTATAGGCTTCAGACTTAATAGAAAGCTGAATCAAACAATAAATACCTTTGCTAGTCTGCTGAATGGGCCTTAGTAAGTGGACTCTCACAGTTACTATTCCTAAATGGTTGGCAAAGTTCCACAGTCTACTAACGCCTCACCTCTGCCATTAGAAGGCAGGCTGCCAATCCTCTCTGCCTGCAATGCCTCGTTTTCCTCTTCTCTTTCCCTCTTACTTGTAGCCACTCGACCCGTTTCCAGGGAGATGTCATTTTTGTCTCTTTCACGGTTGAAAGAATGTTGTTGGCTTGACCCCAGGTGTATCCCTTACAGGATGTGCTGTCTATTGTGAACGTCATCCTGGGCAAGTCTGTCTTGAGCACCTGGAAGGCATTAGAGGAGCAGCAGACCAACTGGAGCTCCCAGCTGCTGCGTTCGGTGGAAAGGTTTTCCCAGGCGTTACAGTCTGGAGACGACACCCCCTCGTTCCTCTCCCACCCCAATGTGCAGATGAAGAGCATGGTGATAAAATCTGGCCACACGAATGTCTACCAACAGGATTTTATCTTTGCAGACTCTGACCTCTGGGGCAATGTGGCCATTGATGAGTGCCAGCTGGGACACTTGCAGCCAGATTCATCTATTGTCACGGTGGCTTTCCCAACCCTCCATGCCATCCTTGCTCAGGATATTCAGAAAAATAACTTTGCAAACACCTTGGTGATGACAACCACTCTCAGCCACACTATAACCAAGCCATTCAGGATTTCCATGACTTTTAAAAATAACCACCGCTCAGGAGGGAGGCCCCAGTGTGTCTTCTGGAACTTCAGTCTTGCCAACTCCACAGGCGGGTGGGACAGCAGTGGGTGTCAGGTGAAAGAAGTCAGTGGGGACAGCGTGTCCTGTACCTGTGACCACCTGACATCATTCTCCATCCTCATGTCTCCTGACTCCCCAGACCCTAGTTCTCTCCTGAAAATACTACTAGATATCATCTCTTATATTGGGCTGGGTTTTTCCATCTTAAGCTTAGCAGCCTGTCTAGTTGTGGAAGCTGTGGTGTGGAAATCAGTGACCAAGAACCGGACTTCCTACATGCGCCACACCTGTATAGTGAATATCGCCACCTCCCTTTTGATTGCTGACACCTGGTTCATTGTGGCCGCCGCCATCCACGACCATCACTATCCGCTCAGCAAGACCGCCTGTGTGGCTGCCACCTTCTTCATCCACTTCTTCTACCTCAGCGTCTTCTTCTGGATGCTGACACTAGGTCTCATGCTCTTCTATCGCCTGGTTTTCATTCTGCACGATGCCAGCAAGTCCGTTCAGAAGACCATTGCCTTTTCTCTAGGCTATGGCTGCCCCCTGGTCATCTCAGTCATCACGGTGGGGGCTACCCAGCCACAGGAAGTCTACACGAGGAAGAATGCCTGTTGGCTCAACTGGGACGACACCAAGGCCCTGCTGGCCTTTGTAATCCCAGCACTGATCATTGTGGTGGTGAACGTGACCATCACGGTTGTGGTCATCACCAAGATTCTGAGGCCTTCCATTGGAGACAAGCCAAGCAAACAGGAGAGGAGCAGCCTGTTTCAGATCAGCAAGAGCATTGGTGTCCTCACGCCACTCTTAGGGCTCACTTGGGGTTTTGGTCTTGCCACTGTGTTCCAGGGGAGCAGTGCTGTCTTCCATATCATATTTACCCTCCTCAATGCCTTCCAGGTAAGTTCTGCAGTACAGGACTCTCAGGAAATTTCTATTCCTGTGGGACAAACTAATGATAGAAACATAAACAGGAGTAGGAATGGGGAAGAATTTTAATGCAGAGGAAACTTTAACCCTAAATAGCAGTAAGATAGGAACGTACTGAGATAGAAAAAAACACCTTCCTTTGCTTCCATGGAACCTCATGCCCCTTATCACTGCATCGTAACTTGGTTGCATGTGCCAGTCTCTTCTAAATGCCCTGATAATGCAAGCAGGAGGGAAGCCACTTCCATACACCAGATGTTGCTATTTGTCCAGGATTACTTTGGTGCAGTCTGTTATCTCTTAAGTGAAAATAATTAAGCCAAGTCATGTCTCCAGTTAATCTCTGGGAGCATCAGTGAGCTCTGTCTTCATGAGGACACCATTTTATCATACCTAAGAAAAAGTTTGGTCCACAGTTGGTTCTCAAAAGTCATTTGATGGAAGTGAGTGCTGTGTACCATATAATTCCTCTGGAAATATTTATTGAAGAATGAGACAATGAATGTGCCCTATGCATGCTATACAATCTGCTCAATTATATTAAAATAAAAAGACATCTTGGCTCTTTTGTAACAATTAACTAATTGCAACACAGGCTAGTTTCTTAGAAGAATGTCAGGTATAGACAAGCCTTTGCTGTGTGGGGAAGGGAAGGATTAATTCTGGTTCTCCCAACAAGGGGGAGAGAGTAAAAGGGAAAAACCTGCCCAAGGCAGGCCCTTGAGAGCTGGCAAGGGGCAAGTGATCGGAGGTGAAATTGAGAAGTTGCTCCTGGATGCTTGTGACACAAGCATAGGAACATGACTTCTGTTTCTGGGCCTATGGCTCTGAGACATAAGGTGCTTACCCAGTGATCTCTGAAATACCCTCCGTTGGAAGGAACTAATGATCTTTCCTCATGTCCCAGATTGTCATCACAGCCTGGAGAGGCAGGTGAGGAATAATGTAGACACAAGGCTTTTTTTAGTAGCATAACTTGCAGGACCTTTAGTTCACAGTTGCAGGGAAATAAGATCACAATATGTGGGGCACCATAGTGTGCACCAACCACATCTCTTTTAACATTGTCATGTCCTAAATTCATTCCACAAGCACAAATGGGCAGAGAGGTAGTGCAGAGTCAGCATTGAGTTTATACTGCTTCCTGTTTCACTGGACAATAGACATGATTAAAATGTACTTCTCTTAATTCTTTCACCAGGGATTATTCATTTTACTCTTTGGATGCCTCTGGGATCAGAAGGTAGGAACAATGACAGTTTTAGGTTCATAGAGAAGTCTAAAGTGCTGGTGGCATGTTGAATTTACTGGGATTCTTTTCAACAATGCAGGTACAAGAAGCTTTGCTGAACAAGTTTTCAATGTCAAGGTGGTCTTCTCAGCACTCAAAGGTAAGCCTTCTCCCTGGAGACTTTCCACTCTGTATCCTCACGAATTCCACTGGTAAGGATGAAGTTGGGTGTTCACAATCTCTACCTTTAGATTCTGGTTGATGGAGCTAAGGCAAACCTCTCTGCTTCCGTAACTAGTTTTGACTTAGGTTATTCAATTGCTTTTGCATTTCGCCTCCTTCTGCCTATCAAACACAGCCATGCTGCTACCACAAAGATGCTTCTCTGAATCTTTAAGTCAGCATTTGAATGACAGATGACATAAACTTAAGGTTAAAATCAAACTGTCAATGCAAAGCCATTTTCTGGGGGAATTTAAGGCATTAAGAAAACAATTTGAGGAATAATGATGGTCAGAATTTTCTATAGTTCATTTTGGAGTATAAGTATTGTCCTTGAATATATTTGACTACCTTCACTTATCAGAAGATAGAAAATCCTACCAAACAACAAAACATATATTTGAGGTGGGGGCATAGTTTGGTGGTTGAGTGTGTGTTTAGTAGGCAGGAGGCCCTAGGTTTGATCACTTGTACAGAAAGAAAAAAAGAACAAACAAAAGAAAGAAAAGAGGGAGGAAGGGAGTGAGGGAAGGTAGAAAGGTAAGGATGGAGGATAAACATTATTCAGAAGTTGTTTTTTTAATCATCTGATTTTTCTAATACTGATGATAAGATTCCATTGTCTCCATGTGGCCCAAGGATGTGGAATTAGAAATGCAGGTGGAATTGGAAATTCAGGGAAGTGACCGCTGGGGGGCAGCAAACCAATTCCCCAAGAGGTCAAATAGTCCTGGTCTAATAAATTTGCTTTATGATTATCTTTTTTCTTGTCTTCTAGTCAACATCCATAGGTTCATCTACGCCTGTGTTTTCTATGAGTTCTCCAATATCAAGAAGATTTAACAACCTTTTTGGTAAAACAGGTACGTAGTGACTTCCAGGTGCTCCCTGGTTGACCAGAACAAATTTGTATTGATGGGGAGCCTCAAAACCCCTATTTTTCCACCCCCCACTTCATGGTATTACCTGAAATAACCTAATTTAAGACTGGTAGCAGCTTGCTTACATTTTCACAAATCACAAGGAGGTTGGTACAGAGGGCCCTTTAGTAATAACAACTAATAATAATTCATGGAGAATAATATTAGGAGAATCTTGACCAGGCTTGGAGTGCTGTCCATCAAATCATAAGCACAAAGTGCCACCTGTAAGTTGCTGCTCTTGTCAGACAGAGTAGATAGTCCTGGTTTCTGTGCTATGGTGAGCAAAGATTATATTTAGAAAATCTGACTATAGGATACCACTCTATGGGTTTGTTTCCCCCTTTTCTCCCTTCTTATAGAATGTGCTTGTACATTGACATTTTTGAAACTGCACATACGTGGGAGGGACCATCTAAGTTAGTTATTCTATTAGAAACACAGTGAAAATTACCATCTTGGAGTTATGAAATAAATAGTATTAAAGACTTGGGGCAATGGTCTCAGCCATTCAGGTAAATTGAAATCCATGTCCTATGCCAATGTCCCCAAAAGGAAAATAAGCACCCAAATTCTTGCCAGATTTTTGGAACTGAATAGATCTCACCAATGCAAAGTTGAGGAATGTCTCAATATTCCAAAATAAGCCTTTTCATATAAAAGTGAATTTTGAATATGTCTATATCATTGCTAAATCTTCAAAAGACTTAGTGTTTTCCTCTTCAATTTGATGAATTACTCATGAAATGCCAGACCTTCACTTTTCATTTTGAAAGGCACTGCTTTGACCTGTTGTGAAATGATCAAGCTTCCAGTGCTTTCCTAGCACTGTCACTGGAATGTGTTGACCATTTGCATTAAAATGAAAATAATGAAAACTCTATTAAATTATTCCACCCAGTCAGAAAGTAATGCACTAGGTAAGGCCAATAAAATGTATTCCTTGTTTCTGAATCAGTCAGATAAACACTGGGTGTGGGCTCTGTTCTTGGAGAATGAGGGCTTGATATTCCTGCCACTGGATGGTCTCTCCAGGGTCATCAGGACAGCTCCATTTTGTCCCATTTGGAGGGTGCATAATCACTGTAACTTTGGTTTATGTTGTCAGCAGCCCCAAAGGTCCCCCCAGGCAAAGACGGAGACCTTGTTAACAGTGGCAGTTCACGAATCTGATGGTAGGGTGGACACTCTGACCCTTCCCTTGCTCAACACACACTCCCTACTCTCCCTCCGCACGGTGCCCTCCGTCTGCCCACACGAGGCTGTGCCGCTGCTCCAGTGCTGCCCTCCCTGACGCGGGTTCTCAGCACTTTTGTCCTTATCCCTGGTTTCTGTTTCTTCTGGGTCCTGCTTTTTCTTCCCTTGTAATAGTCTCTTTCCTTCCTTTTCCCTCCCTTTACAAACCTTCACTTTGGCTCAGCCTCCTGGTTCCTTCCAAGAGCTTCCCCAAGTCACCATAATCAAGGGGATCAGGGCTCCCTCATGCAAATGTCCTCAGGCCCGTGCATGTGGTGGCATGTGGACAGACTGCCCACACTGAGATCTACCTATCCTTTCCTTCGTAGAAATCTGGCTGCTGGTGTGTTGTGAAGTAGTTAGTGCTTGTCGGCTGCCCTGCATGCTTGAGAACGGCAGCACTTCTGCGTGTGTTGACTGGCACTCCTGGGCCAGGGAGGAGGGCAGGCATGGGTTGGTTTCCGGGCATGGCTGAGCTTACCCAGCTCCTGGATTACAGCTCCCCTTGGTCCATTAGGAGATGTTCATACCCCAGAGTTCATGAAGTTCATGAACCTGGAAGGCTGAGCAATGACTCTGTTTTCCAGGAACGTACAATGTCTCCACCCCAGAAACAACCAGCTCCTCCGTGGAAAACTCATCCAGTGCTTATTCATTGCTCAACTAAGAACAGAAAAATCCAACCCACATGACCTCTTGGAACTGGTGGACGTGATCTGAGCAAGAGACCCTTTCAAAGCTATGGGTGAAGTGTTCTCTCCGCAGTCTTCTGGGAACAGATGCTGAAGAGTCTTTTCTACTAGAAAAGAGGCTTTCTTTTGTAAAGACAGATAAAAGTAATGGTTGTTTATTTTTGCTCCCCACCCCCACCCCTCATGTGATGCCAAGTGTGTATAGTATTTAAGTGAAACTCAAATCCCCCAGGCCCAACTTCTCTGTCTATATTGTAAAATAGAATTTTGTAGAGACATTTTCACTTTATGCTATTGGCTACAAAGATAAGCTTTGATTAAAATAATAAGTAGGAAGCTAGTACCTAGGAAACACTTCAGCAAATTCTACAAAGGAGGGAGGGATGGAAGGAAGGAAGGAAGGAAGGGAGAGAGGGAGGGAGGAAGGAAGGAAGGGAGGGAGGAGAAAGAAAAAGGAAAAAAGGAAAAAGAAAAAAACTAAGGACCACATTAAAGATTTCCATGGTAATGGTCTAATATAATCACTCAGATATTTCAACACTGAGAGGTTAATAAAAATAACTCAACAATGGACACTTGGGGCTGGGGATATAGCTCAGTTGGTAGAGTGCCTGCCTCGCAAGCACAAGGCCCTGGGTTCAATCCCCAGCATGGCAAAAAAAAAAAAAAAGGGACACTGAAAGTAAGATGAGGGAAATGAGTTTGGTATCTTCCTGATATTTTCCTAGTTAAGAAGGAGGGGGGAAAGCAGTGGAGAAATGGGAAATCACATCATCAGGATACTTTCAAGTGATAGTTATAAGCAATGCATCCAGGGGGACGAGGTTCTCCTAATCTAGACGTGTGTGGATTGCTTTGTGTGTCAAGGTCCAACCTAAGTAAATGAACATGCAGAGGAAGTATGACTGCAGGTCTTTATCAGATCCAAGTAGATCCCACTGCTCACTGAAGTTTTTCATATTATTGAAAAAGCCTTATGTTTCATTTTAGCACACATTTTGAAAACCAAAAAGAAAATTTTATTTTTATACCCAATGATTGACAAATGTGACAGATTGCACTGAAAATGGACTCCAACTGTCTTTTATGTAACAGCTCTAACCAGGTACTACTTCTCTGTGCATTATAGAATAGATTTTAATGATCTTCTGACATTGTACATTACTGTTGTTGTTCTCACTGTGCATGTGATGGTCCTTGGTGTGCTGTATAGCTCTCTGTATAGTATTTCTTTCCGTTTCCAGACCAATATACATTAAGAGTTTTGTATGGTTCAGTTTGCATTTACTACAACTACTTGGAAAGCTTCCAGAGAAAAATTTTACAGAGGGCTCTTCAAATGACACTTTACCTGGATGAGCAAATGGCAGAACTTTTCTCAAGGATTTGATCGTGTATGAATTATTGGTGTGTATGTTGTTTGTGTGTGTGCATTTCATCAAAATACAAATATTTATTAAACAACTATATCCATGTTAGAGTTCACCATGGACTGTACATATAACAGCTCAAAAATTCCAGATTCATCCAACCCTGATCCCAAAAGGAAATGAAATAGGAACGTGGGGCAGTGGGGTCTTCATAAGGACTGGGAACAGAAATGGGGCCCTGTTGTCACAAAGATGAACCAAGAGACTTTGAGAGTCAACAATCCCCTCCCCTTTTTAACTGAGGCTTGAAAGAGTTTTACATTAATATTTTAGCCCTTTAAAATCTCTCTTACTTTTAATTGAATTCTATGTCTGCCTCCCTCTTATTTGCAGAGTACAAGAATGGAGTCCTAATAATGGTTAAAGTCAATAAATTCAATTTCTACATATTCACAAATGCCAGAGACATCTCTTCCCATGTTTGCCCCAGAATTGTCACATCCAGGCCTCAACTGAATGATGCAGTTTTTAAATTCCCTAAAGGAAATGGTTGTTAGGCTATAAATGCAGGACACGTTCTCCAGGCAGTGATCAACCTGGGTACAGAGCTCAGCACTGAGAAGACAGAGTCAAAGGTTCAGGTGGAGGATCCATTGAATTAGAATTAGATATATCAGGAAAGATCAGCCTCTATTGGTTTGGTTCCTGGAGTTATGTCAAGAGAGTAGAGCAGAGCTAGAGTGCAATGCTAGCTGGGTAAGCATGTCATCAGGGGAAGCACAGCCCTGGAAGGAGGCTGTGGCCATCATGTTCAAAACAGCAAGGGAACAAGAAACACTGAATTTCCATGGGCTTTGGTAGAGTTCCCTTGGGAATCGTTGTGCTTGATCTTATGAAGGGAACCTCCATAATGATAGGAACTTTCCGTGGAATTCCCTCAGGTGTACATCTGGCCCTCTGCCTACAGTTGTTAGCAGAGGCATGTTCCCTTGTTCCAAAGACACCCAGCCCTGCACACGTGTGCCCACACATGCACAGGTGCACACACTTGCATTCACACACAGGCAAGCATGCACTTCCCCTTTTGACCACAACACTGGATCCAAGTTCCAGAAAAACCCTGAGAAGGAAGTATTGAAGAAACTCTTTCAGGTTTTCTGCCCACTGCAATATACGTAGTTCAAACTAGCCTTTCCCAAGAATATCCTAAAATAGGCAATAGAATTCAAAATTATAGCAGAGAATGGCCCATGGATCAGCAAATTTGATGAAAGCCAGAGCCTTCTTGGCCTTGAAGTCGCTGGTTCTCAAGCAGCAAGGACGGCAGGCTATTAGCAGCAGAGGAGGCACACGGATGCTGATATGGGTGTCAAGTGAGCCTGCGGTCACCTCACCTAGCACCCAGTGCTTTCCTATTCCTGACATCTCTCAGTGTATAAGTCAAATTCAAGGGCCAAAACTTTCTTGAATTAAGTTGTTTTTGTGATCTTTTTTTGTTGCTGTAACCAAAAGACCTGACAAGAACAATTTTAAGGAGGAAAAGTTTATTTGGGGGCTCACAGAGAGGTCTCAGTTCATAGATAGCTGGCTTCATTCCTTGGGGCTTGAGGTGAGGCAGAACTTCATGGTAGAATAATGTGGCAGAAGAAAGCAGGTCAGGACATGGCCACCAAAAAGCAGAGACAGAGACTCCACTCAACAGGGATAAAATATATACCCAAAGGCACACCCCAAGGAGCCACCTCCTCCAGCCGCTCCCTACCTGCCTACAGTTACCTCCGAGTTAATCCCTATTGGGGGATTCATGCACTGATTAGGTTCAGACTCTTATAACCCAATCATTTCACTTCTAAACTTTCTTGCCTTGTCTCACACGTGAGCTTTTGGGAAACATCTAACATCTAAACCATACAAAAGTGAACTTCCATTAAGGCAGTTTCTTGCAAAGATATCTGAGCTAATATTTTAGAGATTGTAAAGTCTAAGCATTCACAAATGAACAATTAATATAAAGTACAGCCATGCTCTCTGGGAATTGTTCTCAATCCAGCATAACATCATTTCTCTAGTGAGTCACATGTCTGCCATCTTCCTCCCCATTTCCTATTGTTTATTTCAGGAAAGAGGTAAATAGATGTCCACAGAGTTTTCAGCATGTACATTGTTAAGGTAGGAAATGAAGAAACACCATGGGAAGTCTTGTGTAGAGAAATTCAGAGAGGTCTGAATTTCAGACATGGAGATGAGAAAAATTAGAGCAGCCAGCGAAGGTAGGTGGGAGGTGTGGGGAGCAACTTCCGGGTAAGTGGAGCAGAAGTCACAATCATACAGGAAGACAAAAGGGAATTGTGTGGTCCTAGAGATGCCCGTAGGTGGAACACATTTCATTTGTGGCATGTGAGGATGATATCAGACGGCAGCTCTGCATCCTGAAGAGAAAGCCAGTGGCCCATGCCAGTGTAAGTCCAGTTCCCCAAGTGTCCAGAATAAAGAAGGAGTTTACAGTGGACATACCTCTCTTCTGTGTTCTCTGAAAGGCAACAGAAATGATCCTGTCAATTTTTCAGGCATGGAATAAACTCAACTGGCCAGCAGGGCTGATGTCTTTTCTCACACCGTCTCCGCTTGGAGCCAGCAAGTGGTGATCCAGCACCTCAGAGGATTTAAATGGGATCCTTGCAGTAAAGCTTGCAGAACCTAATCATATGGGAAACAAACAGACGTCCGTTCCAACATTTATGCATGGCTTGGTGGGAGTTGTTCTTGGCAGCTGAAAATAGAGCCTTCAAGTCTTCTATAGATGAACATTCTTTAGCACATTCGAAAAAGAAACCAAGTTTCCTAAGGTTCCAACACTCAATGAATATAGAGTGGACAGAGGAAGGAAGGAGAAAAGATGGGCACAATGATAGAAGCCCACACTGTGTCAGACACCTGCTCTCAATTTCCAAACACTGTTTCTAGATGTTGGGGGTGAGCGTGGGGATTTTGGTTGTGGTGTCCCATGACTGACATACAGTCATCCTGTCTAGTTTTAAGTGAGCTTATAGACCACCCATTCTTTCCCTTTACCTATAAACTTTGAGATGGGAGAGTGTCCATGACAGGTCTCTCTGCACAAATGGAACATGAGTAGGAGATATGTGAGCCTGTTCACACCCCAGGGGTTTTATTCTTTAATGCAGAGCCAAGAGAAGTATGCTGATAACCATTAAAGAATAAACACAATCCAGAAAAAAGTGGGTAGGACTTTTTCTCAGCATGAAATGCAACCGGGACTGACTGGGCAAGTCTTGGGAAGACTGCTCTTTCAGCTCACTGCTGATGGCATTAAACAACAAAATCCAACAATGACTTTTGGCCCTTCCCTTTTTGGGACTGATTTTGATTAGTACCATCCTCTTCCCACATCCTGCCAACCTGACCTTGGCTGTGGGAAGAGGTGTTTGATTTTGATTAACCAAGGAAAACTGTCCATCCATTTGCTGTTTCGGTTTTTTTTTTTTTTCTTTTTTTTTTTTTTCCTTTTCTTTTCTTCCTGGAACTGGGAACATTTTCCCATGCCCCAGGAGCTCCTCCTAGCTATCTTAGTTGAAGTCGTCTTGACAGGAATCTCCAGCTGGGCTAATGAGTGACAGCTGGCTCCAGCACTGGGATGTCCAACAGTGACCTGCTTCTCCTAAGGCTTTATTGCCACCTAGTGGACAATAGAGGAGGCGCCTCCCCTGTGGTTCATGCTCAGGTAGAACATCAGAGAGGCAGAGGGCCGGATGCTGTAGGCAGAGGGGGAAAAAACAGTGAAATTACTTGGATCATATGAACAGGATGAATGGTCAAGACCTATTGGATGATAAAATCTAAACAGTCATTCTCACTCCCCATCTCCTAAAACTTTCGTATTATGATTCTCGCAGAGGAAAAGGAAATCAGAAAGCATTATGGGGATTTGGAAACGGGGGGACATTCCAGTCGTATGGTTTCATTGTGCACGCTGGATTTTCAGGCTCAAGTACATTTCTGAGAAATACTAGCTGGAATAGCTCCCTCATGCTTTTTCCTCCTTCCCCACTGTATCTGATTTATGAAACCAACAGGAAAACTAAAAGCATCCCCAGAAATGTCCTAATTCTGGTCCCACCATACTAGATGGGCTATCACAAGAGTCTGAGGAAGTGAAGTGAATGCCTTCCATGGTTCACAGGACCTTAAGATTTTTTTCCTTCATGAAGCAACAAAAGCATTGACTTGGATTATCCCCTTCCCTTTCCTAATTTGTCCATTGAATTCCAAGGTTGGACGGGATTTGCACTGGCAATACATGTTGAATCTGCAGCTGTCCAAGGCTGTGTGAGAGCCCAGCCTGCAGCTGAGGCCAGATGGTAAGTTTCTAGTGCAGGCTCTGGGCATGCATTGCCAAAGCACCATCTGAGAAGGCCCAAGAGAAGGAAATATGGCCAGCAGCCAAGAGGGTTGGTCCTTGGAGCAGAGGCACAAGCCGACCTGGCCTTATGTAATAAGGCGGATATCTTCTCAGAGTGGAAGAATGTCATGTGCCTTGTGGTTCCCGTAACAGAAAACAAATTTCAAACAGCAATAAAGCTTAATATGCAAATACCTCTGGGTATAAGTGTCTCTAAAGAAAAATGATCCACAACAACAAATGTTAGCCAACACTTATGGAGCTTTTACTATGTATCCAGTGCTGTTTTATGATTTTTACGCAGCGGGGCGCGGTGGTGCACGCCTGTAATCCCAGCAACTTGGGAGGCTGAGGCAGGAGGATCACGAATTCAAAGCCAGCCTCAGCAACTTAGCGAGGCCCCAAGCAACTCAGTGAGACCCTGTCTCTAAATAAAATACAAAATAGGGCTGGGGATGTGGCTCAGTGGCCGAGTGCCCCTGAGTTCAATCCTCAGTTCCAAAAAAAAAAAAGATTTTTATGCAAATAATCTCCTTTAAACCTTACAGCAACCCATTTCAAATAAAAAAAAAAAAAAAAGCTAAGCACAGAAAGGTTAATAACTTTCCCAGGGTCACACAGCTAAGAAATGGAAGTGACATGGAGTATGCCATTTGTCACCACCTCACTGTATGACTTCTTTTTGCAACCTGATGCCGTTATTTTGTCAAAAGTGGCTTCCGTAGAGGGAAGAGTCCCCACACCATAAAATGAGATAGGGAGAACTATGGTGGCAGAACAGGTGGAGAAGTTAAGGCTATTCTGAGCTTTATCTCATTTGTAATTTCATGGAGGTGCAGGTGACCAGCGTTTTGGACAAACTTTAGAGTCTGCCTGCTTCCTTTATTAGTCTCTGACAAACAACCAAGGATTCCTGCTGTGTTGCTTTATTAAAAGTAGATCTCAAATTAGCCACCTGGTTGACTTCCCAAAGGATCTCTTTGACTCTCTGTGCCATTTTAATTGTTAGCCTTCATTTAGACAATCTTCTCCTGAGGTTCCAATCACCAGTGACATTATTTTTATTCTTGTCACAGATCTATCAAGTATTCTCAGAGTGTTGGATATCACAGAGGAGTAAAATAGGATTTCCCAGAAATGAAGTGTGATGTTGAAGCTGCATTTAAACACATCGAGTGGAGAATTAAGACATCTGTCTTGATAAGTTTGGCCAAGTCGTGATTTTCCTTGTGATAAACAAACTAAATCAGCAACTGATTGGCAACTTGAATCATTTGAATGCTTCACCTTGCACGGGGAGATGCAGTGGCTGTTCTTCAGCATTGATTGACAGCCCATTTAGTGCCTATGTTAGGGTGGTTAACAGCATGGGCTCTAGAATTTGGGTGCTTCCCAATCACGGGCCCATCACTTCTTAGTTTGTGACCTGGGGTAAAGTGATTCTCTTGTGACTCAATTTCTAGAGAGTAAAAGGGGATGATAATGGTACAAGCTTTACAGATTACTAGGAAATTCTTATAAATCTCACAGAATAGGAAGTGACACACTGTTACTGCTGAATAAAGTTGGCCATGATTGTTTTGTATCATTCTCTGTGTATATTTAAAAATTATACATAAATAAATAAAAATACACACACACAAAGAACCTATATTTAGGCAATTTCTCTCCTCAGAATCAAAATACATATTTTGTTCACATCTCCATATCTAATCCCTGGTTAGGAGTCCTTGAAAATAATCCCAAAATTGCCTTACATCCCAAGGAACAACTTTACCAAGGGTTATGTTTAAAGTATGCCCATTCCGAAACCAGAATGGGAGAATAAGTCACAGAACAATGGAGTGAGTCTGGTTAGCTTCCCGTATCTGCATCTCATCAGCTTTGGAGAGCTTACATACAATACCATTTCTTTTAGTCCTCACACTAATTCCATTCTTTCCTGTCTTGACAGACAACACATTATGTGTGTAGCAGTCGTGTTAGTTAAGGCTCCCTTGGTTACAGGCAACAAAACCATATCTAAAATGAGTTTAAGCAAAAATGTGTACTTAGTAGCTCCTATAACTGGGGAAGATCCTAAATTGGGCTAGATTGGTGTGTCTTCAGGTACAGCTGGATTCAGGGAGTCAAGCATTGTGTTTAGTGTTCTCACTCTTTCTTTTGTGGCTTTGCTACCCTCTGTCTTTTTATTTCATTCCAAGACAGGTCTGTGAGGAAAGAAATTTCGGAGGTCTATGGATCCATAGACAGAGATGCATAAGGAAGAATAACTCTTTGCTTGCCCATAAGTGTGTGTACCTATGGCAAAGCATATCATTGTGACTGGCTTAGTCTGAATCATGTGTGAATTCTACAAAAACCATCATCTCAGTTAGGATTGTGTTCTCTGTGACGAATAAAGATTCAAAATAACAGTGACTTAAAATAGAGGTTTCTTTGGCAATGCAAATATCTACAGCTAAGCAGCCCAAGTCTGATATGACATCTTGTCTCCATATAGTCCTTAGGAGTTCAGAGACTATATATTCCCACTCTGGTCATCACACACCCCTACTGGTCATTAGGACAGAGGAAGGGACTAAGGTGGTGTACACTGAGACTCTTGTAAGAAAGGTCCCTAAAAGTTGATATGCAGCATTTCTGCTTCTATGCCAATGTCCAAACATGGTCACACTGCCCCATCTATTTGCAAGGAAGGTAGGAGAACACACACTATATTCTGGGGAGACATTTGACCAGCTCAATTTGGGGATTCTAGTCCTGAGAAAACAGAGGGGATATCTGCTGGCCTCCATTTTTGCCTGGAGCTGATAATCTCTCTCCCCCACCTCCCACTGTGACCACAGACCCTTCTTGTGATCCTTCTTTTAGACTCTCCTCTTGTTCTCTTGACTTGATAAAAATCTTAAGATGTTTCTGCTGATTTCCATGGGGCTGGTGAGCCACACATGGGTCAAATTGTCCTAGATTCGTCCAGACCCTGGGGGAAGCCACAAACCAGATGAGGCCATGTCTCAATCCACCCCAGGGGTCCAGAACCAGCTCTGGGCAACATTGCGAAAGGCGGAAGGGATGGGTCTTGTCTTCACTTCTCTCTCACTGTTCTCTCTCTCTCTCTCTCCCCCCCCACTCTCTTTCCCTCCCTCTCTCTCTCTCACCCTGCTGGGTTGCTCTACCCATGTCATATCTTCCCTGTCTTTTCTTTCACATCAGTGCCCATCAGAGGTCACCAGCATCTGGCCCCACTGTCTCCCATTCCACACCTACTGGAGTTGTGTGTAACTTGCTAAATAGTACTCACAGCCATAGGATAGACATGATACATGCATTTTGCTTAGAGATTTGGGGAACATGCATTGTGAATGTATTAAAACGAACATAGGAAAGCTGTTTCTCTATGTTCATAAACACACCGAAATGTGAATAGGTGAGACTAATTGGAAATAAAATGGTATCTGGAATAAAGAAAAACAAGCAAAAAAAGATCTTTACATACTGTTAGATGTAGATAATCCTACATTTCATAGCACCCCTCCAAACCACTAATATTAGGCTTTTCTGAAGCAAAACAAAAATATTAGATTCTGCTACTAAGTGGTTCTGTGACCCATATGAGGCATTGTTCTCTCTAGGAACTCTTCTATTTACTCAAGTATGGAAACTGGACTTGAGGGTGCCTGAGACTCTGTCAAGCCATAAGATAGATGGTATAATTCACCGGAAAGGAGGGACTCAAGAACGATGGTGTGCGATGGTAATTTGCTTGTCAGTGAGTCAAGGCGGATATTACCCTGTGTACAGTGCGACTGTGGTCCACGCCCTAGAGATGGTTAAACAGAACTCAGAGGACTCTGATGAGGAATAGGCATCACAATGCTTAGTTAGCATTTGAAGGATCCTAATCAAAAGTCAGAAACATCTGTGACAAAACTTTAAATCTTGCTATCTTACATCATGCCAGAGGATTCATTATTAGTACAAAGGGTGTTAGAAATAATCTAATGGACTTATCAAAATAACTATGAGTACAAAAATCTAACAGGCATAGTGAAACTGTTTTGGGAGTAAAATCTTAGGCTAGAACTCTGTCTGGTTCTGGGGTCCCCCTTATTTAATAGACAATCCCATTGGCTGATCCAACTAGCCCAGTGATTCCCAACCAGAAAGACTTTTATTTTATTACTCTCCAATCCTGTGGATGGTAAGTTTAAGTGGCAGGCATAGTCACTTCTTATTTCCATTTGACAGATGGTAAACCAAGATGGAGAAGAGCTTGAGTGATTTCTTACTAAAATGGCACAGCTGAATTGGATGGTCAACCAAGCCTGCACTTGGACACCTGGCCTCTACACCCATTTTCCACCTGTTTGAGCAGTGACTTTGTCAGAGTGTGATTGGCAGGTCAACAGCAGCAGCAGCTCCTGGAACTTGTTAGAAATGCATATTCTTAGACCCAACCCAGACCTACCAAACCAGACACTCAGGGGTGGGGCCTTGAAATCCGTACTTTAACCAGCCCTGCAGGGAAGACTGTTGCACCTGGAATTTGAGAGTCATTGCCCTTGGGATCCTTTGTCACTGCTACATACTGTTTTCTAACCTAAGCCTTAAAGAGATTCTTCTAAATCTTTCAAATTTGTTTTTCGTACATTTAAAACTCCACAGAATTGCCATAAAGTCCATGCTTAGGAAGCCTGGTAACCTCAATCCTGGACCTCTCAGGCTCCTTGAAATCTCTTATTAAGCTTCTAGAGGCAGTTGTTTGTTGAGTGGAGTTAAGAAACAGCTTTCCTCTTTACTAGATTTATCTTGGAACTTTCTTGTCCCAACTAGATTTTATCTCCTCAGGAACTATGAAAAGTATATCTAAAAATTCCTTAAAGTACTCCCCTACCTGATACCTTCAGTTTGTTGATATGATAACTTTATACATGAAAAGCATGTAAAATAAACTTACAATTTTTAAAAATATATGAAAAAGAGTTTTTGGACATCCTCAGCTCCCCACTACAGATACATACATACAAAGCTGGACACATAGAAAATACTACTTATTTTCTGAATTCATTAAAACTCTTTTCTTAGAGTCAGAAAAAGAAGAAAGTTGATGGGAAGCCCAGTTGCCGTGTGTGTGTGTGTGTGTGTGTGTGTGTGTGTGTGTGTATGTGTGTGTGTGTGTGTGTGTCTTGCTGGGGATGGAACCCAGGGCCGCGTGTATGCCAGACAAGTGTTTTATCACTAAAACATCCTTTATCAAGACAATAAAAGAGTAATTATACTATCATACCTGATGAAAAATGAGTATTTATGAGTATTTATATTCTAATGCATACACGTGGATTTCATCAGGAACTTCTGATCTGAAACGAGAAAGTCAAGTCAAAGAAATGAGAGAGTCGACCTCAGTTATTCATTCATTTATTGGGGTATTCATTTGACATTTAGTGAGTGCCCACAGTGTACCAGCCAGGCACACTTCTGGGCTCTGGAGCTAGTGTGGTCAGTGAGGATACCACGCCTCTGCCCCATCGGAGCTCACAATGTATGGGGAAGATGGTCAGTTAGGCAAGTGATTTACAATTAAACATGGTGAATGTTGTCACAGGAGACACTAGATACATTAGGAGCACACAGTAGGGTAACAAAACCATGTGGGGGGGCAGAAAAATGACAAGGGTCACACATGAGGTGAGAGGTCTTGGTTCTCAGAGGCAAAGCAGATAAAAACTGCCCCAAACTGCACTGGCAGGGAAGGACAGGACGTTCTGAGCAGTGAAGGGGCTCCTGCACTCTGGCTGGGGTCAACAGGTGGGTCACTGCCTTGACCTTTGGAGCATGATGGAGATGATGGCGAAGGTCAAGACGATCACAGCACCTGTGCCTCCAATCATCAGACCCAGGGCGCTGCCGTGCACCTGCATGGCCTGACATCGCTCCCCCGTGTAGAAGAAGGCGTGTCCAGAGATGCACCTGGGAGAACAGGACACAGGGGAATGTAGCAACTATCTGGACCTCAGATGCTTCCTAGCAACAAGCACCACCCAGAAGTGATAGCAGCGACCAGCATGGAGCAATAACATGTGCCTGGCCCCATTCCAAGTGTTCAGTGCAAGTAATTGAACTGAATCCCACAAGGCAGTGGGAGAGGCAGGGATTGTTATCAGTCCATTCTCACTGTCCTCATTTTTGTGTGTGTGTGTGTGGATAAAATTTTATTTTATTTATTTTTTATTTTTGTTTTTTTATTTTGGTTCATTGTACACAAATGGAGTACTACTATCATTTTTCTGGTTGTACATAAAATAGAATCATGAATGGATAAAGAAACTGGTATATATGCACAATGGAATATTATTCAGCCATAAAGAGTAATAAAATTATGACATTTGCAGGTAAATGGATGGAGTTGGAGGATATCATGTTAAGTAAAATAAGGCAATCTCACTGACCTCATTTAACCTCAGAAATGTTTGATAACTTGCTCTAGATGGCATGGTTAGCATATGTTTCATACGTGAAACTTAATCCTGGGAGGTATATCTCCAGATTCAATAGTCCTGGCCACCAAGAATTCAGGAGGAGGGTCTGGGACACTCAAGAACATGGTGCCTGGCACTGATTCTGACCATACACTACATGGGAGATTTCCCAGATAGAGCCTGATTTACTGCTCTGGTTTGAACTTCAAAACTTCCAGATGGTATCAGTTGTAAGGTTATAGTCCTACTACTTATCTCTTAAGGTTGCCCTGAAGTTGACATGAAATCACGAGGATACTGTACTTATCAAGATGGTCAATACACGATTGGTACCTAATAACCACGCCTTGTTATCTTGGGGGCAGGGTGTGTAAAATGTTATTTGATATAAAGATCAACTAATCTCAGAAGCAAGGCATCAAGGTAGCATTTCATCCCTTCTATCCCCATAGTTCCAGCCTCCGTTTCAAACAACATCTCTGCTGCAAAGGCTACTCAACAGAGCAGGATGAGACAGTCAGAAGTCAAGACCCCCTTTTATTAATCCTGAAGTTATTTTACCTTGAAAGGCTTCATCTCTCGCCTGGCAGCTGACTTAAAAATCAGTAATAGCAAATCTGTTCAATTGTTTTTCTAACCCAGTCTCCTCCAAATACACAGTTTAATTATATCCTCTGTATTACTGTTGAAGAGCTTAATCCACAATCCCAAGCTGAAGATTGATGGGAAATACTTTGACTGATGTGAGTCCAGTCATCCAGTGGAACCTGGCATCCAAGGACCTATCAAGTGAAGAGGTGCAGAGTGCAGACCCATGGCTATGGAGCCTCAAGAAGCAAAGTGGGCACTCTGTGGTAAAAGGAAACAGAGGGCCAGGCACAGTGACACACCCCTCTAATCCCAGCAGGTTGGAAGGCAGAGACAGGAGGATCATGAGTTCAAAAGCCAGCTTCAATAACTTAGTGAGGCCCTAAGCAAGTCAGTGAGAACCTGCCTCAAAATAAAAATAAAAAAGGGGCTGGGGATGTGACTCAGTGGTTAAGCACCACTGGGTTCAATTCCTGGTACCAAAAACAAAACAAAACAAAACAAAACAAAACAAAAACCAGGAAATGGAGGGCTCCTTGGAAAATGATGGATTCTATAGCTGGTGCAGGGAGAATAAAAGATGACACTGGAGCATCCTCTTGAACCAGAAAGTAACACTGTATTCATGAAATTATGGATGATGTTGAAAGAACACAGGAGTCATTCTGGAAGAGCTCCCAAAGAGTGAAACTGGAGCCATACAAGCAACAAAATAAATAATGGAATTACTGAAATGTCACCCATGGAGTAAAATATTTATGATTTCCTAATATTACAAACAAATGGCTGCATTAATAAATGAATGTGGGAGAGGATGGTGATTCTTAATAGAAAAATTCCAATTAATGACCATGGAGGAAGTGGAGGAAACAGGAATCATTAGGAGACCACAGTGGTGATTGCTGTGGGCAGGATCCCCAAGGGATGCTGAAATTTGTGAGCAAGGATCTGAGGAAAAGCAGGGGGTTTGCATGACCTCAGAGCATCTCTCCCAACATGCATACTCATCGCAGAGGGAAGACCCACAGATCTCAAGCAGGAAAGCCAGGGGAACACTCCCTTGGCCAGGCAATGAAGGTTAACCACACCAGCGATGACATAAGGGTATATCACTTTCTGTCCTCTCTTGCCCAAAACAATCTCAAACTAATCATGGGAAAGCATGGGGTAAACCAAATTAAGGAAAAATTACAAAATAACCCACTGGTACTCTTCAATAGTGTCAAGGGAATGAAAGACAATAAAAGAGTAAGGATTATCCTAGACTAAGGAGACTAAGGATACATAAAATTAAAAATAATAATAAAAAGACCCACATAATGTGGGGTTCTGAATTGGATCATGAAGTAGAAAAAGGACATTGTGGAAAAACCTGGGAAATCTGAGTAAAGTCCACTGTCTAGTTAATAATTTTATACTTATGTTTGTTTCTTGGCTTTGTCATTCCATGGTTAGATAAGATGTCGACTTTAGGGAAAGGCTTTTGAAGGGTATAGGGGAACTTCGTAGTATTTTTGCAGTGCATCAGTAAGTCTAAAATTATTTCAAAATAAAAATTTAAAAAGAAGAAACAAAGTGGAGATAGAAAAGAACTCAGAGGAAATGTAGATATTTCAAAACAATCTGAATGACTCCTACATCCGCTTCGTAGTTCTGTCAAATGCAACTGATGTTTCCGTCACCAGACACATTCTTTTATGAAACACTTCTTAGGTTTCTTATAAAAGTGAACATTGTAAAAAGAACTATTAAATAGAGCAAATTGTGCAGACAGACCTTCATGCAGGTTCCAGCTCCAGCATTTATCATCTGAGTCATTCTAGACAAATTATGTAATCTTTCTGAGCTTCAACTTCCCAAAGCACTGAATAAGGATAAGAAGAGCCCCTATGTCACAGGTCACAGGTGGCAGTAAGGATCAAGTTAGATCATGCAGGTGAAATGCTCAGGAGAGCCCGTGACACACGGCAAGCAGTAAAAGCAAATCAGATATTCTTATTCCTGTTACTGAAAACATCATAATATGACAGAACTGAAAGACTACAGAAATAATAATAAAAATTGTAAATAATAATAAATCTTCAGGACTGGGGATGTAGTTCAGTGGTAGAGTGCTTGCCTTGTAAACACAAAGCCCTGGGTTCAATCCCCAGCACTGCAAAAATAAAAATAAAAAATAAAAAATAAATAATAATAATAATAAATCTTCTCTGCAGTCTGCACTGGAGCAGGTCAGGGAGTAGAAAGTCCCTAGGATAAAACCCCTGGGTCATTTGTGAGAACTACGATGGAGTTAGAGATTCCAGTGACATCCTGGATGTTGTTGTTGACAATGTGATAGTGCCTCTCAGGTGGGAAAAGAGTGACAGTTAAGACACAGGGGACTTGGGGACTTCTCTGCCCTGGTGCTGTGAGTCACCAATCCAGGGCACACCCTTCTGGAGTCAAGGAAAACCACACCTGATTGTCTATCTCACCCAGTCATTGCCCTAACTTGCCAACAATGAGCAACAGTGGGTGCAGGCCTGCTGGCTGCCACTGCTCCTGGCCACCGAGCCTACCTGCAGCTGGCCATGCCCTTCACGTTCACACAGATTCCTTCATTTTGGCAAGGGTTCGGGTCACAAGGGTCTCTGAAGTACTGTGGCCAATTGTGGTCCTCCATGGGGCCTGTGTTCTCCACTGACCGCTTCTGTCGGCCCGGCTGCTTTTGGCCCAGGCTGTCAGGTAGGGTTTTCTCTAATGTGGCTGTTTCTTCTCCTGAGGTCTGCTGCTCCTGGCCGTGGAGGATGAGACCTTGAGAGATAGATCTTTTCTCTCGGGTGGGAACTTCTGTCTGGTTCAGGTGGGTGAGATCTTCAGGAAATAAACAGATGAGGAAGACCCAGAATTAACCAGTGACTTTAATTTACAATCCACTATGGAGAAAGTTCTGTGGGCCACTTCTATCCCTAGGGACATGGATAAGTGGCTTCAAATCCAGCTGATGTCTCATGAGGCCAACTCTTTTTATTTTAAGGTCATCTTTTCACATTTTTATTTATTAAACTTATAAGAAGAAGCATAGCCAAATGGAAATCAGTGAACTGTCATATTTGATAAATCAAAAACAGTTGAAATTTTGGGTTCTCCCAAGGACAGTTAAAAGTGTAGTTTTTTACCACAAAGAAATATATATGTTTGAGGAGACAGATGTGCTTACCCTGGTCTGCTCATTGCACAATGTATTAAAACAGCACACATTAACCCCAGAAATATGTACAATTTTATGTGTAAATTTAAAATATATTTAGAAATAAAATAAAGGAAGACATGAATCTTTGACCCATTGAATGACCTGGGTGGATCTTGCAAAATATCTTTTTAAAAAATTTGGTCTCATCCCTAAAGAAGAGCTCCACCTTCCATGAAATGCTTCAAAATGTGTCAAAGCAGTGGAGCACACAAGAGCAAGGGTGACTGACTGAAGAAGAGCAGCACAAGTACCTTCAAAGTCCACAAAAATGATGAGGTCATCGTTTTTAAGGAAACTCCTCCTTGTCAGCAGTTGGTGGGAGATGGCGCGACTCCAGCCAAAGTCAATGCTTCTAAAACAATCACAGTCCTTATCATAGGTTCCCACCAAAGATGGCCTGTCCCAGATTACAGAGTCATTTATTGCTGCAAAATGATAAGTAACATAAGATCACATTGCCTTTTGTACTTCACTTTACAATCTGGCTTTCATGAGCATATGGGACTTTATTCATCAGGGAAAATAATATGTGGGAACCAATCAGGTTATTTACTTTCCAGGAGAACTAATATTCAGAATCTGGAGGTGAGGCAGGCAGAGAAGCACAGTTCTGAAAGGTCAGTTGTCCACCACTGAGTGACTTCCTTAATGAAGAGGGAGGGATGGCTTCAGCTACTTCATTCTGAGGGTTAAGGCTTTTCATTTGAAAAAAATAGTTTTCCATTCTTTTATTGATATGAGTTTCTTTCATAGACATACAACATTCAGTAACAATTTTGGAGTCAGTACATTAGCTCAGCCCAGAGCCTAGAGAATTCTGAGTATTTGGTAAATGATTAGCAATATCTGCCTTCTCCATTAAACAGCTCCATGAGGAAGGGACCACCTGACCACTTGTAATCTAAGTACCCAGCACAGAGTTTGCTACATGGTAGGTCCTCAATAGATGCCTGGTGAGTGGATTTAGGAAAGAGAAGGAGGAGAAGATGGCATTGAAAGTTTTCACATAATTATTCAATATGACTCTGTTGTTGACATGCCCAAGGGGAAAAAAATGTGAGAGGAAATGTTGTTCTTTCTTATACAGATGAGAATCACATTTCTTGTCCCTTCCAGGCTGAGGCACAGTCCCTATTTATGCTCAAACAACCTACCTGAAGATGTATGGGCCTCAGAGGTGGTGAACAACAGGCTTAGGGACATCCTCTTTCTGACATCCGCTTCCTGGTCTAGTATTGTCAATATTGCCTGTCTGTTAATCACTGGCCATTCCAGGATGGCGTCGTTCTCCCCACTGCACAGATGGAAAGTGATTGCCAAGTAGTCAGAGCTACTGGAGGTTATTCTGCTATGGGGATATAAGGTCACCCCAAAACCATATCCCTCTGAATTGTAGAATCGAGGGCTCTGAAGTTTGTCCCCCTGAATTGTATTCTGAAGGATCTGGGAGATATTCCGCACTGTCCAAACCCCTGTGGGGCAGGGAGTTTCCGTCAGAGTGATGTCATCCAGGTAAATGCCCCCATTTGAGTTCTCAGGGTCACCCTTTGTACCCTGGAAGAGATAACGAAATTTCTTTTCCTCTTTCAGTGTCACATGACCAATTTTCCAATTATGGTCAGAATCTCCTGAGGACAGAGAATAAGATTGGTGACAATTGTGGCCAACATTTAATGGGCACTCACTATGAGTCTTGCGCTGTGCCAGGCACTTGACATCTCATTCAATCTCCTCACGGCAGCCCTATAAAATGGTACCAGTACAGACTCATTAAGTAACTTTCTAGTAAGGGAAAATAGCTTAAGAAAAGGACATATATGATAAATCTTAAAATCATCTTCAAAACTTACTCTTGAATTTGTTTTCCACTGATATGGTTTAGATGTGTGGTATCCCCCAAAAGCATATGTGAGACAATGCAAGAAGGTTTAGAGGTGAAATGATTGGGTTGTAATAGCCTTAACCTAATCACTGCCTTAATCCCTGATGGGGATTAATTAAGTGGTAACTGTAGGCAGGTGAGGTGTGGCTGGAGGTGCTGGGTCCCTGGGGCTGTGCCTTCGGGGTATATATTTTGTCTTTGTTGAGAGAAGCTCTCTCTCTGCTGCCATCTTGCCTTGCCATATCCTGAGCTGCTTCCCTCTACCATACACTTCTGCCATGAAGTTCTGCCTCATCCTAGCCCCAAGGATGGAATCAGCCTTCTATGGACTGAGACCTCTGAAACCATGAGCCCCCAAATAAACTTTTCCTCCTCTATATTGTTCTTGCCAGGTGTTTTGGTTGCAGCAATGAAAAAGCTGACTAAAACAGGCACCATGTAATTTCACAGGTTCTGTATTTCTTTCTGAGTTTGTTGTAACTGAACCCCACGCCCTAGTGGAAGCATTAAAATGTCCAAGTATTGGGCTGTACCATGTGAAACAGGCATTTTCAAAGTCAAATTATGGTAATTCCATAAGGCCCAACATTTGACTTGTTTCCAAAATCTGGAAGTCTAGATTTTTTTTCTCTTCTTCATAGTATCTGAGGGGGATACAGATAGTCACCATTATCCAGATATCCACATTCTAGGGATGATGAGGTCTCCTTGCTTTTTTCCTGAACTGAACCAGAAGTGGGAATTTTTATGTTCTGAGCCTAAGAGGGTGAGGGAACTGTTCTAAAATGTGGGATTCTGGGCCAAACAACTTAAGAAGCCAGGGAGGAGTCTGAGGATACCAGGGAAAGGAAACTGCCAGGTTAGAGCAACTTGGAATTTCCCAAAGTATGCCTTGACTTTGATATTTTGCCTAGGGTAGACCCTATCATTGGGTTTACAAACAAAAAAGAAAAAATGAAAAGCTACATCATCAGTTGGAATCTTGCTGGCTAAAATGAGCTCAGATAGGTGAGTGCCACAGAAATTTAATCTGAAATGAAGTTGAGGAAAGGGCATTTCAGATACTTTTGTTCCTTTTCCTGTGTCTCCTAACCAAAAATCTGCTTATGAAGTCATACTTCTTCCAAAGTTGAAGATTCCTCTTACCTCTCTTTTTTCTCAAATCATCCTAAGGGCAAGTACAAGGGACAGGTCTAATGGTGTTCTATGTCTGGGGTGGAACCATGTGGTTAGGTGGCACGGATATGTAGGACAAGGGTGGAGAAGGTGCACAGACCACATGGGTAACACAATGAACCTCACTGCCATCTCCTGGGGATAGCACTGCAGCCAGGTGGAGGGAATGTGGACTGGAAAGGTAATGGATGACAGAAAGCCCAGATGAGGGACAAAGACACAGGAACTATTTACCCAGCAGGGTTGTAGATCCTGGGAATTTTAACAAGAGAATAAAAATTCCTTTCAGGTTAAAAAGTAGCTGCCTTGTTTTTTCTTAATATGTGTTGTTAGAATGAGGATGGAATGTGGGACTGCGGTACTGAGAGGAAGTCCTGAAAGGCTATGCCATCTGGGCAGGGACTCTCATCAATGAAATCATTCAAGTTTTATCTAAGTGCTTCCACAGGGCTCTCCTGAATCAGTCAAGGTTGGATTTCTAGGATTATGCCAGAGAAATTTCATCCTTGTGAGTTCAGAATTGTCATCTCTCATAAGGGTTCCCCTCAGTGTGTGTGTGTGTGTGTGCATGCGTGTGCACTCATACGTACACATATTTGTATGCAAGCTTTTTGCATATGTTTGTACATAAATTTTATGGATGATAATACATATTCTTTATACGTAGATATATATATAGACACATTTTACATGTAAGAATTTTGGTTAAAAATATATTTCACAAAAGTTAAAAGCTATTCAAAGACAATTTGTAACTATCTTACTTTGAAAACCCTATGAACACCAAGCAATATTCAACTAACATGTTAGAAAAGTTTCACCGACAAGTCAGTTTCAGAATGGACTGCTTTAAAAATCAATTTATATAATGCTTCCAGAGAACTGGTGAAGCATGGAATGGTTGATTCAGCTTTAGATAAAAGTGAGTAATATTAATTCCCACTGATTCTAGCTTATTTTCTTAAGCGTTTAAACTTTGGTAATGTAACAAATTCTCAACTCTTAAAGGTCATCTAGTTATCATCCTTCCATTACACCTGCTATCATGAATTTCAGCCAGAAAAGTGAACCCCTTAAAACCATTTTCTGTAAGGTTCCCAGATAGGACAGAGTGGCTTGATTAGAGGTGATTTGGGCACTTGTTCTTCTGAGTGACCTCTAAGGAGCCTTCCTCCTTTCAAGAGCAGCAACCTCTTCCAAGGTATGCAAATAAGATTTCCTTTCTCCAGTTTGTCTTAATTGAGAAATTCTTTGTTGAATGGGAAAACAAAACAGAAAAGCTTGTCTCTCTTTCTATTTATGAATGAATCACTGCCACAACAAAAGAATGTAAGTATTTAGCTTTAGAAGCCTGGGTCTTGATTTATAGCCAGATAATCCTAGCAGTGTGAGGTTTTCATGCTGACTCTCTTATAGAAATACACAAAGTAACACCTAGAACATGTAAATGATTATAGTGAAATTAATACACATGGCTTATGTTTCCACCAACTTCACAAGTAGATTTCAAGTTACTTCAGTATGTTAGATAATGATATCATTTGTTTTTCCAGAACAATTGCAAAGCTATTCATGGTCAATTATTGAACTACTCTCTGTCCAGCAGCATCAATTCCTGCGTGCCATTTACCTTCCTATCTCCAACTCCAAATCTTCCATTTTCTCTCTGATGGCCCTGGCTTTCTACAAAGCACTAGTGAACACTGAATGTACTTATGCCTTTTAAACCGCATAGTTCAACAATGCTCTGGTAACCACATTCATAGGGTGAAACTTGCCTTCAAAGGTCTCCATCTTGACCAGCTTGCGCACCTTGCCAGTGCTGTCGTCCCTTCTGACCCACACCACCAGTCTATCTGAAGGGCTTCCTGTCATCTTATAAAAAAACTGCAGGCACTGCTGCTTCCTCTTTGGGTAAAAAATCCGAGACTCCAGCAAGGCTGCCTCTTCTGCTTCCCCTGAGCTGGTGTTGAAGTACATGAAGAAGCCGGCACCTGTGGAGAGAGCAGCCCAACATTCCATCTCTGGCTTCCCACACCCAGGGTGCCGTCCACCCAGACAAAGTGAGACAGGGAACAAAAAAGCTAGGACTCTTCTCAGAAAATAAAAAGAAGGTCATTTGTCAGTACTCTCTGTATTCAATGTACACAGCAACTGGCTAAAGCCACAGTTTTGGGCAATTTTTTCTTTTTAACTATCAGGGATTGACCCAGGGGTGCTTAACCACTGAGTCACATCCCCAGTCCTTTTTATTTTTTGCTTTGTGACATGGTCTTGCTAAGTTGCTGTGGGCGTTATTAAGCTGCTGAGGCTGGCCTCAAACTTGTGATTCTCCTGATTCAGTCTCCCAAGTTGCTGGGGTTACAGGTGTGTACCACCGTACCCAGCTTTAAAGCCACAGTTCTGCACCATCTCTTTCTCTTTTTTATTTTGTCAGTGCATTATAGTTATGTGTAAGAATGGGATTCATTGTGACACATTCATACATGCACATGGAATAATTTGGCTTATCTCATTCCCCCTTTCCCTGCCCTTTCCGTCCACATCACCTGCCCCCATCTCTTTCCTCTACCCTCCTGATCTTTCTTCTATTTTTATGACATCCCTTTTCTTTCCTTCTTTCTCTTTTTTTTTTTTTTTTTGGTACTGGGGATTGAACCCAGGGGCACTCCACCACTGAGCCACATCCCCAGACCTATTTTGTATTTTTATTTAAAGACAGGGTTTCGCTGAGTTGCTTAGGGCCTCGCTAAATTGCTGAGGCTGGGTTTGAACTCGCGATCCTCCTGCCTCAGCCTCCCAAGTGCTGGGATTACAGGCGTGCGCCACCGCGCCCAGCTCCTTCTTTCTCTTTTGATTGCCTTTGTTCCAAAGGGTGTAAAGTGTATACCACCTCTGACTTAAAGAAACACAGGCTTTAACTAAAGTTTGATGAGATGTGTTATTTATGAGACCCATTCTATTTTCCTCACTGACATCACTGTTTAAACTAGAGATTCACTCTAAGGAAAAGGGTTGGCCTCCTAATTGTATAAGAAACTGCAGGCTTAGAATTTGAATTTTAAGTATTCAAAATGAGAAGCATTCAATTTCCCCTGTTTCTAGCCTAATAACTGGATGTATTACTGGGTGTAGAAGCATCTTTACTGTCCAATAAAACAGTGCATCCAAGACATAATAAGGACTAAAGAAGGATTTCACCTGCAGTTAAAGGAAAGCTTCGGAAGAACAATGGAAAAGAAGGTTGAAAGGATTCATTTTAGTGCCTGAGCTGGAGTTTGCTTAGCCCAGGTGCCTCAAAACTCTTTCCCCTAAAAATGAACAGGTGGCTAAGCAAATGTTGTTTGGAAAAAAACAGCACATTTTCCAAAATCTAGCACAATGAAAACTTCTTGCATATAAAGAGGTGCTTTAAACTGTATTTCTACACTCAACTCCTCATCACAGGGCTCCAATCAAACATTTCACAAGATAAAAATCAAGTGACCATATAGCATAGTCCTGGTGCTCCCTGCCTCATCGTGCCTCATGCATACACCATGTACTTTTTGTATTGGTAGTAAGCATTGATGGCTTAAATAAGCTTTCCAAAAGGCTTAAAAATAACTTCATGGGGGCTGAGGATATGACTCCATGGTACAGTGCTAGCCTAGTATGTAGAGGCCCTGGATTCTATCCCAGAAACACAAAAACAAAACTAAGCAAAACTCCCAACTTTATGGCTTTAATATTACACCCAAGAAAATTGTATTTCCGGGCATGTTCTTGTTAATACTTGAACTTTGGCCTGATTCCTTTGCATCATAAAATACTGAATGCTCAAGTTAAAGAAAAGTGGAGCTCACAGAGCTAAGAAGATTTTAGGCGGTCCTTGCTCAGGAATTCCTGCCCCTGTGGACTAGGGAGTATGAAGTGAAAGGTCAAAAACTCAACCCTGGGGCTCAGGAGGTCTGAATTTGTGCCCGAGCTCTGCCACTAACCAGATCCTCTTTCTTTTCTCTGGGTTGCAAATGGGAGGTAGGTTCTATCTCGAGGAATCCTTTGGGCTCTTCAAGTCAATGCATCTAGTGAAAGTGTTCTTTAGCCCCTTAAATGCCACCCAAGAGGAAGCACACTGGATGGTCAAGTTACCCTGATAAGAATTTTCTGTATATTTCTTCTGGGGTGTGGTACTTTCCCTTCCTATTTGGGTAGTAAAACATTCTTCCAGTAGATTCCTCTCAAACAAAATTCATGTCTCTGTCTAGCTAGGATTTATGTATTAGCCTAGCAGTGAGCCCACAGTGAAGGGTAGAAGAGGCTACCATGGCAACTTGGAGAGAGCATCAGACTTGGACCACCCATTGGACACTTGGGACCATAGGTATGAAAAGCTGCTGTGGGACAGAGACTTTCATCCTCTGCCAAGGCCAGAGGAAGAGTGGCAGTGTCTTTGACCTCAGATGTACTCTCTGGTGGCCTAGCATCTGGGACACAGCTGGGCCCCTTCTGAAAAAAATATAACCAACTCTCAGACAGGATGGACTCAGTGATTTCACAATGGCACAAGGACCTATAGACTGGTGCATCCAAGTCCAGTCTTTGAAAAGTTAATTATAATCTGTAACCCCACCTGCTTCAAGGATTGAGATGATTACCATGACAGGCACATAATAAAAGGATGCTAAAATAGAAATGGAAACAGCAAATGAAAAAAAAAAAAAAGTAAAGCTGCTAGTCTGTAGCTGGGTATTCTATATGGATTATCTTCTTTCACCCTCCTCTGTGAAGCATCAATATCTTAATGTCCAGAGTTGTACAAATGCAAAGACTTTTTAAAAAAATAAAAACACACACAACAATAACTTCTTGTGGTCACAATTAGTAAGTGGTGGGGCCAGATTTCAAACCCAGGTGTGTCTAACTTTATGGTTATTTTGCTATGAGAACCATATATAGGAACCACCTGAAACTGTGCTACACAATATGGTGGCCACCAAACACCTGTGGCTACTGAGAGCTTGAATTGTGGATGGTCCAGACTGAGATGTTCTATAAGGGTAAAATACATGTCATATTTCAGACACTTCATATAAAAAAAACAAACTATCTCAATAATTTTCACACTGACTACCTGATTAAATGCTAATCTTTTGGATACACTGGCTTAAATAAACCATTAAAATAATTTCACCTGTTTCCTTTTCCTTTTTATGTGACTATTAGAAAATTTTACATCACATATGTTGGCTAAGATTTTTATTGGTGTACATTGCACTGGAGACATTACCCTTAATTACTAGGCCACGTCTTATCAACCTTATATCCACATCAGTTTCATCATTACTAAAGTACATCTTTCTTTTGCATGTCCAGAACATGGATTTTTAATTTTTGAATTTTTTGAATTTTTTTTTTTGATGAATCCAGGGCCTTGTGCATGATAGGCAAGCACTCTGTCACTGAGCTCTGAGCTACAACCCCAACATACCTGGACTCTTTTTATTGAGTTAGTAATTAAGATATGAGAAATGTTCATTGTTGAGATTTTTCAGATTTGATAACCAATATTCTAATTGAGGTAAAACATTCCGGCTATCATTACCTAACTGAACCACCTCAATCAATGTGTTTCCTTTCCACTTTCACCAACCTGTGCATTGTCCCACCAAAGTGTGATCCACGTGTCCATTCTGAGTGCTGGCCTCATGGACCCAGTCAGCATCATCTGGGGTGCCCTGAATCATCCCACAGATATTTGTCTTCTCAAACTCACAGTGGTCCAAAAGGGTGTGGCTTGCAGCTGCAAATGACATTTTTGTCACCTGGTTAAAAACATAAGGCATCTCATTCCAAATAACTAGTCTTAAACCACTGAAACCTCACTGTTCAAACAACCAGTTAAGAACCTTTTGTTTTTTTTTTTTTTTTTTTTTTTTTTTTTTTTTACTTTTTCTCATGGAAATCCCATCATTGTCATTTAGATCTTAGAACTTGTCAACATAGACACAGACCTACCTATTTCACAGAGCTCTAATGAAAAGACCTATTATCATTCTCTACTATGTAAATGCTAACTCTGAATTCCTTCACTCATGAACAAGGTACTTATAACCCTGGGCTTCGCACTTAGTAGGTCCTTTATAAACATTTTTTAAAAACAGAATTAAAGATCGTGCCTGTGAATACTAGAAGGGTCATCTTAGAAAACACGCATCCCAAAAAGATTAGAGTACTTTAAAAATAGCGTGGGTGAAGAATCTTGCAGGATACAAAATACTTTTAAGTCTATTATCTCTCTTGACCTTTACATAATTAAACACCCTTCAAAAGGAAGCTAAAGAAGTTAGATGAAAACATCTCCTTACATTTGTCCAATACTTTTACTTTACAAAACACAACTGCACAATTGATTTTCTTAAATCAATTACTTCACTTTCCTATGAAGTAGGTAGGTGTTATAAATTTTTCTAGTCAAAAGAGATAAAGCACCTAAGATTATATAGTTTATCCCTGTTCCCTATCCAGAACTTTCTACAAGAGTAAAGCAAACTAAGACAAGGCAATGTCTGTGGAGGCTAGCGTTCCTGGTCCTCAGACCCAGCGGTACTCACTGCAGTTATACATTCGGTTCAGTCTCTCTAAATCGATGTCACTGATATCCAGGCGCTGCCCTATGATGGAGTCAAACTCGGGAATCTTGGCCGTGATGGTAGGAATATTTTCATTCTTATTAAATGAGAGAGGTGCATAATGCATTACAGACTCATAATCGTAGGGTGTGTTGAGGTCTGTGATGAAGTTGTCATCGTAGGTGTTAAAGTTGTGCTCGTATCCTGTGAGAAAGAGAATCCACAGGTCTCCTGCCCAGTCATGATATTTCCTCCAAACTCTCCTATTTGACTAGATACTCATAAACCCACAAGGGAAATAATCTTTGATTTTGATTTATATTCAGATAATTAATATGATATATAAGTTAACACATTTATTATTAATACTAACCAACTAATATTATAACATTAAAATGTTATATAATAATATGTATAAAATTATTGGTACAACCATAGAATACTTATGTTAGAATATATAAATATAAATATTTTTAACTTACTAAATATGTGTATATATTTAATGCAAAGTTGCTTTATAAATGTGTGTGTGTTTGTGCGTATGTGTGCGTGTGTGCGTGCATGCGTATATGGCTCTTGGATAAAGAAGAAAAAACAAATAATCTGTGGCAAATATTCCAAATGGCAGGAAGGAAAAGGATTTTTTGAATTCAGGAAAATGTTCAAAATCGATTTTGTTCAAGACACATTTTCCTAATAGCCAAGATTCTCAGCCACCAAGTCTGCCCATTACCATATCTGGCCAGCTCTTCATGGGTTAGGAAGAAGAAATCTGTGGGACCAGAAGGAAAGGCAAGCAAAGTTGGCAAGAAAGAGGCTTCCTGTCAATCAAGATTTACTCCCTTGGGTCCAGAAAGAGCCTTAAGGAGAGAAAAATAAAATAGAAAGAAGAATTTTTTTGGCATTGGAAAGGCACGGGCTGGGGCTATAGCTATGTGGTGGAGCACTTGCCTAGTATGTGTGAGGCACTGGGTTTGATCCTAAGTACCACAAAAAAATAAATGAATAAAGATATTGTGTCCATCTACAACTAAAAAGATATTTTTAGAAAAACTTTAAAAGAATTGAAAAGGCAAATAATTTCCTGAGCACACCATGAGGGAGATACTGAACTAAAAGTGAAAAGCTAAATTAAATACTGGTGAGATGTTCTTCAATTGACTAGTCATCAGGAATTGACTGCTCCAGCTGCAGTCATGGGAAGGGTTCACAGATTTTTAATTTTTAATGATAGGAAAACCAAATGAGAATGCTCATAACTCTTCCCACAATAACTTCCTGTCCTCATGCTCGTCTCCTTCTGTAGCTCCTCATCCAATTGCTCTGAATAATTACAGAAGGAAACACCCTTCAAAGATCACACAGAGGTACTTGTGGGTCTGGAGAAGCAGGCGGAGCTCCAGCAGGCGCTGGAGGGAACTTCCAAATACTTTTGCAGAAGCCCATGAACCCCTTTGAGCAAGACCTCGCTTTAACTGCAAAATCAGAACTGATGTTTCATCTTCCCACCTTGCAGGGATTTGGTGGGAAATTATTTGAGGGAAATCACAGCATATTCAAAGGTGGTATAGTACGGAAAAAAAATAAAGACTCAGCTGGGGAAGGGGAAAAGTAACTCCTTCTGGAGCACTTGGTACTAGGAGGTCCTTTGAGGTGAAAGGACTGTAAAGAGCATGGGGTGGTGGTAAGGATCACAACTGCAGTCTGGGATCTCCTAGTGACTCTGGTTGGTACCTAAAGGAGGACACTTTCCACTTGCTGAATTGTTTTTTTTTAACTCCCCATATAATCATCAAGTGAGAAAAGATTATCTTATTCTTTATTATTTAAAAATTCTTATCAGAATGCTTTTTGAATAAATGGTTTGAATAATACTTTAAAATGTAGACAACACATTTTTGTGGTGCCTCCAACCCACTGGGAGCTGTGCTAGAAAGACAGTGGCCACTGACAGTGCACAGGGCATAGTTTGACCCTCAAGAAACTCACAATTAAAGCCTTGAAGACAGAGGGATCCTATAAACCAAGGGTCAGTCAGCAAGCCTTTCCTATAAAGAGTCACGCAGGAAATATGTTGGGCTTTGCAAGTCATGTTTTCTTACAGTCTCTCCTACTCAACTCTGCCACTGAGGCACAAAAGCAGCCATCGATAGCATGTAAACCAAGGGGCATGGCAGTGCTTTCATAAAGCTTTATTTATAAAAGCAATGTCCCATGAGCTAGAGTTTACCAACCTCTGCTGGACCTCAGAAGTTATATTTTTTCCTTAGCAGAAGAGAGCCAACAATTCTGACTCAAGAAATATGGATGGACTTGGGGACAGAAACTGCATTGCCAGTAATGTGTCCTCTTAAATAATAAGATTGCAGCACCCGGTGATGAGATGCAATAAAGGTCATAAATTACCCTGAGAAATAATACTGCCTTCATTTATGATCTTATGGAATTTGATATCTCATTTGAGAACAGTTCACGGTGATTGCAGGCAATTTAGATACATGGAACTGCACCCAATGAAAACGTAGATAGGACATAAGCAAATCCATATTGAGCAACTCATATCTAAGCAGAGCTAAGCAAATCTGCAAATCACACTAGCCAGTGTGTTGGCTCACCCTGATTACGGGGACCTCATTTGGCCCTAAAACCATCTTAAAAATATTAAACAGTGTCTTCTTTAAGACTTAGAAATAAGAATGTTTTCTGTTCTCTCATGGGATTTTCAGCAAAGCCAAGTGTATGCACAGGAAGGTAAGAAATGCAGGACTACAGGCAAATGCAAAGTCTAAAAGTACCCTAATTCGCACAATCAGGATTTAGTCCTTGGCCCTTGCCTCCCTTCCTCTTTCCCCTCTACACACCAAGCACACCCAGTTACAATATAATTACTGCCGGGAGATGAATACATTAAGTCTTACCTGTGATTTTATCTCTGGATGAATACACTCCAAGACTTTTCTAGATTAGACTGGAAGGCAAAGAATACTATGCGACCTCCAGCTCGGAGGGCAGGTGGTAGGATGACTTGGAGTATGCCTGTGGGTTCAGTCATGGTGACCTTCCAGGCGTGTACAGATTACACTGTTCTCCTCCCTTTCCCACCACTCCACGCTCATGGAATTACCAAGATATGAGGGACTGGGAGGACATGGGTTGAGAAACCTCATACATGATTTTGATAAAATTAGTCACCCATCCCCCACCTTACTCCAAATCCAGTTGGCTCTGCCAGAAATCTTTATTGGATTCATAATTAATCTTAAAGCTCGACCACTGCTTCCACACCTCTACAACTAAAATTATAGATGCCCTGCCACATAGGAAATTGGAATCTAAATTAAACATATCTACATAAGGTAATTATTTGCTTATGAAAGCCATGTATGGCAATAGTTAAGACATTTTTGATACATTCAAGTTACATTAATTATTTACTGCCAAAAACAATGCTTTTCCACTCCCTGAACTATTCCCTACTTTAAAATCTAAGTATCTTCAGAAATTGCAGCATTTGCTTTTTTTAAAAAGCAGATTCAGAAACTGTTCAATAAATAACATTTTAGTGAATTCTACTTAGTTGTCTCAAACAAGGAAAGCAGCAGTTGAGGAATCCTAAACAACTAAGGAAGATTGAAATTGTAAAAATAACATAACTGCATAGTATGTAAGATAAAACTGTGTTATCTTTTGGACAGTGTAGGCGGGCACAGAAAAGGAGAGATGCATAGGAAAGAGGAAGAAAAGACCATTAAATTTTGATTAACCAGAATTCAAATAATAAGCCATGATTAACACAATCAGAGGTATAAATATCAGATAAAAGTATTCATTTTGTTACTGTACTTTGGTTTTTAAATGCCTAACATTGATTTAATAAAGCCCCAAAATATCCTCAGAAGCCTAATAAATTTCACTCATTAATGTTGATGGGATGGTAAGTTGGTCGTACCACTGTGGAACTCAGTATGGAGATTCCTCAAAAGACTATACCCTCCCTTGGTATTTAGCCTGAAGAATTAAAGTCATCACTGTACAGTGATACATGCATCTCCATAGTTATGACAGCACAACTCACAATATCCAAACTATGGAACCAGCTTAGGTGTCCATGAGTGAATGAATCTATTAAAAAGTGTGGTATATATGCACATGAAGTTTTATTCAGACATAAAGAAAAAAATGAAATTATCATTTGCAGGAAAATGGATGAAATTTGAGACCATTGTGTTAAGTGCAATAAGCCAAAATCAGAAGGTCAAGGGTCATATGTTTTCCTTCCTATGTAGAAAGTAGAGAGGAAAAAAGGAAAAGAAAGGTGGGAGTGGGTCTCTCATGAAAATCAAAAGATCAGTAGAGTGAAGGGACCCTGGGGTAGGAGAAGGGAAAGGAAAGAAGAAAGGCTGGAGAGTGGTACTGACCACATTCTACTGTTAGATTGTGTACATGAATGAATATGTAACAACAAATCCCATCATTATGTACAACCATAAGGCACCAATTTTTAAAAAAGGGGGAAAAAAGAAAGGAAGCAGAGTTTTCCATGGCATGTTAAGACAAATACATAGAACGTGGAGACTTCTGGTAACTTCGTTAACCCTCATAGAGTTAGCCAATGCACACCATCCCCTGGAACCCTTTTCCAGGTACAGTTATGATCACATCTCCACAGCCCAAAGAGAGCCCAAGGAATTGCCAAGGTCTGTGTTCCCACCATGGAGGTTGAAGCTCCTATCCACACAGAGTTTCCATGGGTATCCCAGGAATGTTCCTGACAAGCTGTAAAGGTAATAGCAACCTCCACCCAACCACAGTGGGGTCATACACACCTGAAATAATTTCATCCCACCAGATGTTCACATAATCATCCCGATCAGTCCTAGACTGCTCATGGTAAAATCCCAAAGCATGCAGGATCTCGTGTTCAACGATGGCCTTATAGTCACAGCCCTGGCCAATGGACAGGTTCTGTCCCACATGTAGGTCACCAACTGAAGACCAGCACCTATAAAGGAGAAAAGGAAATATTTTTCCTAGAGAATTCTTAAATGGCTATAATTCAGAGGATTCCAGAACATGAATTAGAAGAAAGTTAGTTCTGATTTTTTTTAAAATAACATTTCTTTGTAGTGAGAACTTTTTTTTTTGGAACCGGGGATTGAACTCAGGGACACTCGGCCACTGAGCCACATCCCCAGCCCTATTTTGTATTTTATTTAGAGATAGGGTCTCACTGAGTTGCTTAGGGCCTCGCTAAGTTGCTGAGGTTGGCTTTGAACTCGCGATCCTCCTGACTCAGCCTCCCAAGTCGCTTGGATTACAGGCGTGTGCCACCACGCCCGGCCTGTAGTGAGAACTTTTATCATGCTCTCTTCTAGTTGTTCAGAAATATTTAGTACAATATAGTTACTGTAATCACTCTCCTGTAAATAGAACACCAGAATTAATTCCTGCTATGGAACCACAACTTTGTACCTGTTTTCCAGTTTATCACACAACACGCACATGTACGGAAGCATGACCCTGCACCCCACCAATATGTGCAAGTATTACATATGGATTAAAAACAAAAATGTGTAAATGGGCCTAAAAAAAGAAATCATCAATGGAAGTTTCATATACTAATCATTCAAAGATATGTAGGGACTATTCTGCAGCTTTAGAAACAAAGATCCCATCACTTCTTAGCCTTTTGACTAAGATCAAGTGTTAAAATGAAAATTCCTGGTACACACTTAAAGGCATATTGATCCTAATAATGTATCCAGGTGGAAAGAAGTAAAAGTCAGTATCCTTTCTCACCTTCATCAACCCACAAGGGAACTCCAAAAATAACATTATTACCTTCAGACCTGAATATTAAGTTGTTTCTGAGTAGTGGCTGTTGTTGATTTAAATTTCCTTTTGTACTTTAATAAATTTCCAAATTCTCTATAACAAGTAGGTGTAAATTTCAGAACCTCATTAAAAAAGCAAATCAAGGGAGCCCACCCCTGTGTTGCAGGCAGATTACAGAATATGGCAGGACCAGAAGGCCGCCTAACCTGTTCCTGGGGGGCCCAGGGAGGGAGGCCCAGAACTTCCCCCAGAAACTGCTGGCCTCAGAAACTTCTGGAAGATTCCCTAAATTCCTCATGGAAGAGCTTCTAATTCTCTTTTTTTCCCAATTATTTTTTGTCCTTTCCCATAAATCTAATTTCCCTCCTCTATGAGCAAACCCAACACTCCCCACACATGATCTCCTTGTTGACTTTAAACTGTGAAACAATGGTCTATACTTCATCCAGTGCTGAGCAGAATGAGAAAATTATTAACAGTTTTCAATGCTACCTGCGGATTGCAAGTTCTCTGGCAACAGGACTATGGTCTGCCTTTGTTCTCCCCAAGATTGTGACAAATACACTCAAATGTGAATGGATTTGAGTTCTATTCTAAATGGATCCTATTTATTTTCTAGTGACTTAAGATAAACTTTACTAATTCTAAGTGTGCAATTTCATGATTTATAGTAAATTTACCAAGTTGTACAAATATAACTGTGATCTTCTTGACTCTAACAGTAGTATTTCATTTCCACACCAGACTTTACTCTGCAATATATCACCAAACCACTAGGAACATTAATCATTTCTCTTTCTCTCTTTGTCTCTCTCTCTCTCTCTCCCCCGCTTTAATCCCCCCAACCAGATTTTATATTAATACCCCATCCCAACCAACAGAAAGGTGTAAATTGAAAAAGTTCCATAAATTCTGCCATTCTGCCATCCCATGACCCTTTGACCTTGTCATTCTGAAAGAGCCAGTTGGCCTCCCCTGCAGAGTTTGTGGGCCACTCCCTTCCCCAGACTCTTCTCCTCTCCCTGCCAACTTAAATGTATTAGGAGCCCCTCCTGGCCATAGGCAATGAGAGTCCACTAGACTGAGCTTTTATAAAGAATGTCTCTCAAATCTGACCACCCCTTAGTCACATCCTGGGGACAAGGTCAACAGCTAGAAAGAAGCCAAGAGAATTTAACTGAGAAAAGAACTTTTGGAAAATGATCACACTAACTTTAATTTTTTAAAAAAATAGTTGCACTCTATGGGGGAAAAAAGTGATGCAAAAGTAGTAAAGAATGGAAATAAAAATGTTAGGAAAACTAATTTCCCCTGAAGTTGGCAATGAATAATTAAAGTCTTCAGTAGTTTCTTGAGGTTCCGAAGTTACCAAGGAACAAGATGGAGTAGTCCAAAGCAGAGAACCTCTGAACTATGTGGTTCTGGAAAGGCCTGAGATATACTTTAAATGTCTTTCCTTCACCTAAGAAGGAACTGTCCAAATGCTATTACTATCTCCATTTATCTACTTTTTATAAAAACTTCAAATAATAAAGCTCCCTTGCTTCCTGGTTCATCCTTCTTACATGACAACCTTCATCGAACTTAAAGAGCCCTTCAAGTAAGGCAGATTCTGTTTGCTCTCTTCTTTCTCCTCCTCCTTCTCCTTCTTCCTTTTCCTCTTCTCTCTCTTTCCACCACCATTAGTCCTTCTCTGTCTTCTGCTTCTATGTCCTTCTCCCTTCACGCCCCTGACATGCTCCTCAGCACTCCCAGTACTTCATCCCACACTGTTTGGGGTCCCACTTCCATCCTGCCACCCTGCCTGGTACTCCCCTATGTGCACTGAAACTCTTGGGTCCGCACCACCCCCACCTGCCAACTGTAAACCTCCTGAACTCTAAGACTGCACCTCACACTTCTTTATACCTACAGATTAGCACACTTTTTGGTGTTACTAGGTGTGCATTTTTTTTAAATAAAAGAATGAGCTAAGGAAATAACTTTCGGGGTAAGCTAGGTGTTTAACTTATAGCTAAGTGGTCATCAGTATTTTGCTGTTTTGTTTACTGATAATGTTTTGCACACATTTTTCTTAAGAGGCTAAATTATGTGCCAACTTTCCTAATAAAAAACCCAAGGCCAGAACTAGACAATCCTTGAGGACAAAACCTGCAGACAGTGATGAGCATTGCAGTAAGGAGATGGTTTCAGGTGGCTCAAAGACACAAATTGACAGTGTCTTCCTGATGATGACTTCGATTTCCAACTACATCAAGACCAAGTTGGTCAACACACACACCATTGAGGATGAAGAGCTCCTTTCTTGATATAACACTAATTTATTCTTAGAAACACATACCTCTGAAGAGCACATTTACATCTAGAACTATTCAGAGATGCAGTCAAAAGAGTACTCAAATTTAGAAAAGTACCATTAGAAAGGTGTAAATTATACCTCAATAAACCTGACTGAAAAAAGATAGCACTATAACTTAAAAGATGACCTAAATCTAGGAAAAGAAAAAATAAATTCTTTGGGGTCCAGACATACCCAAACAATCCATTCTCTGTTTAGAACATTAAAATATCGTAAAATTTAAAAATTCACAGTGGAAGATTTTATATAGCTTTTAGTTTTCCTGGAATTTCTTCTTTTGGTCTTCAAAATAGATGTGTCACTTTTTATAGACCAGAGGATACATGATTTTTCACACTCTATAATATCTCATACTAACCCACTAAATTGTTGAAATATGATATATGAGCTCTCTCCTTCATAGGGCTTGAAATCCACACAGGACTTGAGGCGGAACATTTCAAAGGCATAGAGAATGGCTCCTTTAGCATTCAGCCCTGCAGAAATCAGTAAAAAATGAATGAGCATTATTTAGACCTTGATAACAGACATAACTTATAGTTTATAGAAAACCATGCCACTACATGAAATCCACAGGGATATATATATATTTACTTTGGTGCTGGGTATTGAACTGCCCAAGGGCATTTAACCACTGAGCCACATTCCTAGCATTTTTTATTTTTTATTTTGAAACAGGGTCTCACTGCATTACTTAGGGCCTTGCTAATTTGCTGAGGTTTATCTCAAACTTGCAATCCTCCTGCCTCACCCTCCCAAGCCACTGGAGTTATAGGCATATGCCACTGCATCCAGCACATTACATATATATTTTAGTAGTGAATATATTACTTAGAAACCAAAACTGCAAAATTAGTTGTGGACATAAACATTATGTGCATACTTTAAATGTACAATGTAAATATGACTACAGAATAGGGACACACATATATATAAAACAACCTCCCCATTTTTTCTTTTCCTTTCCCCCATTGGAGTAGAGATTTTGAGCACCTTGCCTCAGGAGAGTCACATAGTAGAGATTTCTCTACCCCAAGTTGGAACCCAAGAAGCAGAAGCCTAATGGACCTGAGGAGTAGGAATGATAGATGCTAACCAAAGAGTGAATGCCTTTCCTTTCACCCCAGAGGCTCACACCTGGGCACCCCCTGACAAGGATGGGTAAAGAGGAAAGATACTCCAGAGAACTGAGAAATTGTGTGCAATTTCTCCTTCCCATCAACTCATCAAAGGTTGAGATTCCGGTTAAAAATTAAACCAAGTCATATAAATCATATTTCTTGCACATTTGATTTTATGCATACACCTAAAGAATTTGTAATTCTTGGCAGTTTACCAGGTAATAGTGTCATGGATTTTTGACCCTCATTTCATTGAGGTCTATCATACTGGAGATTCCACAGATAGCTCTGATGAGATTTATCAAGATCATTAAAGAAATAATTATAGTTGCCTTTGCCAGGAATCAGTCGACTGTAAATACATGGGGTTGTTCATGGGCACTGTATTTTGTTCCATTGAACAAAACATTCATTGGAGAAAGGACAGCTTCTTCAATAAATGACACTGAGAAAACTGAATATTCACATCTGAAAAATTGAAATTTGATCCCTATCTCTTATCTGATATAAAAATCAACACAAAATGGATCCAAGATCTAAATAAAAGACCTGAAACTATGAAACTACTAGGAGAAAACATAAGGGAAGCATTTCAATGCATCAATATAAGCAAATATTAAAAAAAAAGGATCTCAAAAACAAGGGCAACAAAGGCAGAAATAGACAAACTTAGAAGCTTCTGTGCAACAAAGGAGCGATGAATAGAGGAAAAAGACAACCTCCAGAAAGGGAAAAAGTCATCCGATAAAACACTAACACCCATAATATATAAGAAATGCAAAAAAAATCAAACAACAAAAAAATCAAATAATCCAGTTTTAAAATGGGCAAGTGGTATGAACAAACACTTCTCAAAAGAAGAAATTCAAATATTCAACATGTTTATGAAGAAATGTTCAACATCATCAGCCACAGGAAAATGCATATCAAAACTACAATGAGATATCTTCTCACCCTGGTTAAAAGGGCTATTACATGAAAGACAAAAATAGCAACTGCTAGAGAGAATGTGGTGAAGAGGGAGTTCTTATACATTGTTGGGAAGGTGAATTAGCAGAGCCACTATGAAGAACCGTACAGAGGTTGCTCAAAAAACTAAAAATAAATCTCATTTCTAGGTATAATTCCAAAGGATATGATATCAGCTATCAAAGGAATACTTGAATGACCTTGCTGCAGCATTCACAATAGCTAAGGCATAGAATGACGCTCGATGTCCATCAATAGATAGATAGATAGATAGAGAAAATGTGCTGTGTGTCTATACTGGAATATTATTCCATCATAAGAAATATTCAAACATTCACAGCAAATTTATTCTAAGTGAAATAAGACATCAAAAGACAAATACTGCATGTTCTCTTTCACATGTAGATGCTTAAGAAAAAGTTGATCTGAATGTAATTATTAGACACTAGGAAGGGAGAGGTAGAAGGAGATTAGAAGGAGGTTGAATAACACAGTTGGATGGAAGCAATAAGTTCTAGGGTTCCATAGCATGTTGAATGACCATAATTCACAATGACCTACCTGTTACATATTTTTTGAAGAACTAGAAGAGAGGAGCTTGAAGATGCCAAATACAAGTGATGATAGAAGTAGGAGATAGAAATATTAAGTAGCTGAATTTGATCAGTATCCATTATCTACAGATATTGAAATATCCATTTTGTACTTCATAATATGTATGATTATTACATAATCGTACATAATCTTTGACTAACATAGTCAGATATTTTAAAAATCTTTAACTAAATGGAAATTCTAATTATCCTGATTCAATCATTACATATTTATACATGTATCAAATTATTGTATTGTACCCCATAATTAGTACATAAAGTAAGAATTTATGAAATTAAAACAAAACAAGTAGTCATTGGGTAGTCAATAAATTACTTGTGGAAATAACACAAATAACAATAAATCTAGAGTATTTGTATACACATTTACCTATTTTTACTTAGTTATAATATGAAGAAATACAACCAAAACAGCTGAGTAAGGTGTAAGAACAACAACAAAAAATTATTATACTGAAGGCAAGCTATCTAGGAAGCTGTACTGCTTTTGTTTTCCTGAAGCCCAATACTCGGGGTTCTGTGAGTGGCTAATATCAAAATCATACCTTTTCTTCCCTCTCAACTCCTAAATAAGAAAACTACTCAACTCTATAATAATTTTGTGAAAATTAGCCCAACAACACTGAGCAGGGGGACAAAAACAAAAGTGAAGCCTCCCTTTTTTCTAGCCTGCAGTGCTTCTCCTCTCAATATAGGAACCACACCTGATTTTTATGATCTGTTGTCACATAAATTATCTGTTCCACTTGGGACACTATTAGTTCCTTGAAAGAAAGGAGCTTATTGTTTGTCTCACTGTATCCCTCATTCCTAGCATAATATACTGACATAGTAAGTTTTTATATGGTTTTCTCCTGAACAAAACATTAGTTTTGGAAACCACTAGCTCTCCCTAACCCTGGATCCAATAACATGAAAAGAGTTAACTGCAGGCACTAATTTCTGTGTACAGTGGAAGATGAACATAGGAAGGTTAACTGTATTCTGTTAAAGTATCCTTTGAGTTTCATAGGCTGTAATGGTGGAGGAGGTAAATCTAATCTTCCCACAGATAACAGTTATAAACTTTCAAAAATTAAAAGATCTTTGCATACACTGAAAAAGGACCAAACAGGAAAACTGGAAAAACTTTTATCCATGAAAGGAAATTTCACTGGGTAAGATTCACACTTCTACAGCTTTTTGTATGAGGATACTTCCGAGTTCTTTCAGTGCAAGTAAAAGAGAACTTAAGCATATTTACTGTTGTATTTTCTTAACATATCAGACGGAAGAGTTTGGGACTGAGTTTCAGCCTGAGTAACTGAAAATCAAAGGACGAAGTATGAAAAAGGAAAGTAATGGTTGATGAGGAGGGAAAGTGATCCCCAAATCTATGCGTAAGTGACCCTATCCTTGTCTGACTCATGAACTCTACATAAATGGGAGAAGGCTAAGAGCAGCTTAGCGGAAAGTTGATCAAAATGGACACATAATTCAGCTGTTGCCCACCACAGTGGAGAAAGAATTTGGAGTTTGAGTCATGCCAAAATAGAGAGGCTGGGAAAATTCCTTGGAGAGACCACAGCTTAAGAGTACAGACAATGTTCTGTTCAAAACACTCAGGGATTTGCTTTGAACTAAGGACAAGACCAAAACAAATCCTCCACAAATCCCAGATGATCAACCAGTAATTTAACTGCTCTGACAAAAATTAACACAGAATGTAGCATCTCTACGATGTAGCATCTACAAATTTCTAATATAGAACTAAAAATTACTGGATCTGTGAAGAAACAGGAAAATATGATCCATAGATGTAGTGACAGCAGTCAATAGAGAAACAAACCCCCAAGAAGAGCATTATTATATATTTGTTCAAAGATTTAAAGAAAAAAACAACATACAAAGAATCTCAGCAGAAAAATGGAAATGATATAAAAGAACAAATGAAAATTCTATCAGCATTATATCCAGAATAGAAAATTTACTAAATGAGTTTAACAGAAGACTAGAAATGGTAAGAGTCAGAGAGAAAATATTTCAAAAAAATGAAGAGAGCCTAGCAAACAATGCATTAAATACTGAACAGTCTATTGTGTGCAATTAGAACCTCTGAAGGATGGGAGAGACATAGAAAAATATTTGAGAAAAATAATGGCCCAAGGAGTGGGATAGCTGGGTCAAATGGTGGATCCATTCCAAGTTTTCTAAGGAATTTCCAGACAGCTTTCCAGAGTGACTGCACTAACTTGCAATCCCACTAGCAATCTATGAGTGTACCCTTTTCCCCACATCCTCGCCAACACCTGCTGTTGCCTGTATTCTTAATAAAAGACATTCTAATTGGGGTAAGATGAAATCTTAAGGTGGTTTTTATTTACATTTCTCTTATAACTAGGGATGTTGAACATTTTTTCATATATCCGTTGATTCCTTGTAGATCTTCTGTAAAGTGTCTGTTCATTTCCTTGGCCCATTTATTGATTGGGTTATTACTATTCTTGGTGTAAAGATTTTTGAGTACTTTGTAGATTCTGGAGATTAGTGTTCTATCTGAAGTGTGTGTGGCAAAGATTTTCTTCCACTCTGAAGGCTCTCTCTTCACATTGCTGATTGTTTCCTTTGCTGAGAAAAAGCTTTTTAGTTTGACTCTATCCCAATCATTGATTTCTGCTTTTATTTCTTGCGCTTTGGGAGTCATGTTAAGGAAATCTTGTCCTAGGCCAACATGATGAAGATTTGGACCTATTTTTTCTTCTGTTAGGTGCAGGGTCTCTGGTCTGATTCCTAGGTCCTTGATCCGTTTTGAGTTGAGTTTTGTACAGGGTGAGAGATATGGGTTTAATTTTATTTTGCTGCATATGGATTTCCAATTTTCCCAGCACCATTTGTTGAAGAGGCTGTCTTTTCTCCATTTTGTGTTTTTGGCTCCTTTGTCAAGTATGAGAAACCTGTATTTATGTGGGTTTGTCTCTGTGTCCTTTACTCTGTACCATTGATCTACCTGTCTATTTTGGTGCCAATACCATGCTGTTTTTGTTACTATTGCTCTGTAATATAGTTGAAGGTCCAGTATTGTGATACTCCCTGCTTCGCTCTTCTTGCTAAGAATTGCTTTAGCTATTCTGGGTCTTTTATTCCTCCAAATGAATTTCATGATTGCTTGCTTTATTTCTATGAGGTTCGTCATTGGGATTTTAATTGGAATTGCATTGAATTTGTATAACACTTTAGGTAGTATGGCCATTTTGACAATATTAATTCTGCCTATCCAAGAACATGGGAGATCTTTCCATCTTCTCAGATTTTCTTTAATGTCTTTCTTTAGTGTTCTGTAGTTCTCAATGTAGAGGTCTTTCACCTCTTTTGTTAGATTGATTCCCAAGTATTTTATTTATTTATTTATTTATTTTTTTTTTTTAGACTATTTTGAATGGGGTACTTTTCCTAATTTCTCTCTCGGAGGATGCTTCACTTACATATCCCACTCCTTGGCCTATACCCAAAGGACTTAAAATCAGATTACTACAGTGATGCAGCCACATCAATGTTCATAGCTGCTCAATTCACAATAGCTAGATTGTGGAACCAACCTAGATGCCCTTCAATAGATGAATGGATAAAGAAATTGTGGTATATATACACAATGGCATATTACTCAGCCATAAAGACGAGTAAAATTATGGCATTTGCAGGTAAATGGATGATGTTGGAGACTGTCATGCTAAGTGAGATTAGCCAATCCCAAAAAACCAAAGGCCGAATGATCTCTCTGATAAGTGAGTGATGATGCATAATGCAGGGTGGAAGGGAGGCAAGAATGGAGGAAGTATAGATTGCATAGAGGGAAGGGAGGGGTGGGGTCAGGGTGGGGGTTAAAAATAATAACAGAATGAGACAGATACCATTGCCCTGTGTACATGTATGAATACACAGATGGTGTGACTCTACTTTGTGTACAACCAGAGAAACAATAGCTGTACTCCATTTGTGTACAATGAATCAAAATAAATAAATTTTAAAAAATGAAAAAATGAAAAAATAAAAAGATAAAATAAAATGAGAGGTCTATAGTTTATTCCAGATTTGGCTGGACACAATGAGTTTTAATAAATTACTCCTCAATTTGAAAAAAAATAATGGCCCAAGATTACTAAGATTTTGTTATTTTAAAATTACCCTACAGATCTAAGAAGGTTGGTGAATCCAAGTAGGATAAATACAAAGAAAATCAGCATAAGCATATCCTGGGGAAACCATCACAGAAATACAAAAACAAAAATAAAGAGCAGTTAGAGAAAACAATGGACACATTACATACAGGGGAACCATCATATGGAGACGGCTGATTTCTCATCAAAAACATTGGAGACCAAAGACAATGTAACTGGGGCAGAATTCTTGCCAAATATATAAATATATCTGATTAAAGACATATCTAAAATACATAAATATTCCTACAACTCAACAATAAACAGAAAAACAACATGATTTTTTTAATGGCTAAACCATTGGAACAAATATTTCACAAGGGAATATAGGGAAATAACCAATAAGTAACTGAAAGGAAGACAACATCATCAGCCAGCATGGAAATACAAATTAATAAATTAATAAAATAGCACCTCATGCAATGATTACAATTAAGAAAACAGCACTACACATCCACCAGTCCACTGTAATGGCCAAAATTAAAAAGAATGTCAATACCAAATGTTGGCAAGGCTGTGGGTGTCTGAACTCTCAATGGTACAAGCACATTGAAAAGGCTAACACTAAACCTACAGCTATGTTAGACCCAGTAATTCTGCTCTTAGGCATTGATTCTGAAGAGATAAAAATATATTTTTAAAAACCATGTGGAAGGATATTTGTAGTAGGTTTTTGTTGTCTTTTCTTTTGCTTGTTTTGTTTTGTTTGTGGAGCTGTGGTGTAGAAGCTTTATTCAGAGTAGCCAAAACATAGAATCAACCCCACATGGTTACACAAGCTGTGATAAACTAAATCATATAATGAATGACACTCAGTATTAAAAAGGAACAAATTGCTGATGCACACCACCCTGAGGATCTCAAGAATATTCTACTGAGAAAAAGAATCCTTAGTCAAAGGAAGATGATACCAAAACATATGAATCCATTTACATAAAAGTCTAGAATATGAATATGAAAATCTATGAGTCAAAAAGACAAATATAGAATAGTTTTTGTTTTCTTCAATAAATGTTGGAGCAACTGAGAAGGGCATGACAGAACAATGTTCCATCTCTTAAGATTAAACTGTACACCTGAAGTTCTTATATGTTTTACCCTATGTACATTTTATATTAAAAAGAACCATTGACAAATATTGGGCTCCAGATAACAATATGAAAGCTGAAATATTTGATGTAACATGTACTAGTGCCTGAAAATTGTTTATGTAATTTATTTATGTTTACTTTTTATTAATTTAATTTAGTTATTTTTTGTGGTGCTGGGGCTCAAACTTAGTGCCTCATGTATTGGACAAGGTCTCTACCATACTACATACTACATACAATGCATGTATGTATGTATGTATTCAGATGCTGGGAACTGAACCCAGGGTCTTAAGAATGCTAACCACACACTCTACCACTGAGCTATACCCCCAGCCTTTGAAAGTTACTTTTAAACCTATCAAAATTAGAATGGATTGGATATTGAGAGATGGATAGGATGGACAGAAGAAATAAAGCAAAACACAAAATGTTAGATCTGTAATCTAGGTGGTGAGTATGTAAGTATTCATTGTAGAATACATTTAGCTTTTTGCATATTTCAATTTCTTATAACAAAATGTTGGAAAAAAGACAAAATGAATTTCAACCTTAAAATGCTGAAATTAAAAAATGGAAACTACAAATCCAGATTCTATTTCCAATAAAAATATCCTGCAAAATAAAGGCTATTTTCAGGTGAAAGTAAGAAGAGAATTTGTCGCTGACACATCTGCTCTTCAAGAAACGCTACAGAAAGTTCTTCAGACTGAAGTGAAATGACAAATGACACTAGATAGGAATTGAGATGTATAGAAGGAATTAAGAGCACCAGAAGTTGCTGTATGAAGGTAAATGTGAAGACTATAATTTCTATTAATTATTTCAAAAAACAATGCAGTGAAGCAAAAATAATAACAACATTTTGTGAGACTAATAAAGTATATAGACTAAAAATATAGCTCAATAAGAGCACAAAGGGCAGGGTATAAATGGTATTATACTATTGTAAAATGCTTGTATTTCATGCAAAATGGTATAATATTCAGTCTAAGAAGACTATCACATATAGAGGATTCATGTTGTAACCCCTAGAGCAAAACCTCAAATAATAAAACAAAGAGTTTGAGCTAATAAGCCAATGGGAGAATTAAAATGATATGTTAAAACTGTGATTAAATCAAGTCAGGAAAAAGGAGATAGATGTCAGATGAATTGAAGATATAGCAAAAAGAGAGTTCCAAATCAAAATATATCAATAATAGTGTTGGAGTTGTAGTTCTGTGGTAAAGTGCTTGCCTAGCATACATGAGGCACTGGGGTCAATCCCCAGCATCAAAATAATAATAACAATAATAATAACAGCAACAACAACAATAAAAATAAAAGAAAATGATGTTGATGATAATGATAATAATGATGATGATGATGATGATGATGATGATGATGTGTGTGTATGTATATAAAATGTTTTCATAGAAAATTCTAAGAAATCTATGGAGCAAAAATGAAAACTATTGAAAATTAGCAAACATTAGAACTAATGAATATATTTATGTTCATATATGAATGCATAACCAGTATAACTCTACATCCGTACAACCACAAGAATAGGAAGTTATACTCCATGTATGTATAGCATGTCAAAATACACTCTAATGTCACGTAATCTAAAAAGAACAACCACAAATTTTTTTAAAGAACTAATGAATAAATCTAGCAAGTTAGCAAGATACAAAGTGATTATATACAAATCCATTGTATTTTATATAAGAAAATAATTGAATAAAAATTTTACAATTCTATTTCAATAGCATCAAAGATAAAATGCTTAGAAATAAATTTAACCAAAGACGCATAATATCTCTATGCTGAAAATGATAAAGCATTGATGAGAGAAATTAAACAGGCCTAAATAAATAGATATGCCATATTTATGACTAGAAGACTTGATACTTTTAAGAGATTTATTTTCTAAAATTTTTATGTATAGATTCAACACAATCCTACCAAAATCTTAGCAGCCTTATTGGGGAAATTAATAAGTTCATGCTAAAATATATATATAGACAAACAAAAGATCTGGAGTAGGCTTAACTATCTTGAAAAAGGAGAGCAAAATTGCAGAACCCACTTCAAGAGTATCTACAAAACCAGAGTAATCAATACACAATGATACGGACATGAGGAGAAGACTGTAACAGAGATTCCAGAAATAGATCCACGGCTAAATAGTCAATTAGTTTTGACAAAGGGGCCAAGTCCCGTAATGAGGAAAAGAAAGTATTTCAGCAAATGGTGCTGGAACAAATGAATTAATGGATGTAAATCAATCCCAACTTCTCTATCCTACTATACACAAAATATTAGTTTTTGATAAATTATAGACAAAAAGTTGAAACTATAAAAACACTGGAAAATGTGATTTTGACTTCGAGTAAAGCAAAGATTTTTTAAAATATAAAAGCACAAAGCCATAAGTCTAAACCTGGATAAATCCAAGTGGGTCGGAATTAAAATTTTTGCCCTGCAAAATATACTACTTAAAAAACACACCACAAACTGGAAGAAAATATTCACTATATATATGACAAAGGACTTCATAATATATAAAATTATTCTACAAACGAAAGACAATTAATAAAAGAACATAAAAGACACTTCATAAAATTAAAATACACAAATAGTCAACAGCATATGAAAACATGCTAAATATCAATAGTCATTAGGGAAGTGCAAATTCAAATCACAAGATACCATTTCACAATCATTAAAATAACTATAATTTAAAAAAATCAACACCAACAATTTTGGTGAGAATGTGGAACAGACAGAACACTTACACGCATTCTTAGCAGGGATGCAACCTGGCACAGACACTTTGGAAAACTGGCATTTTCTTATAATATTAAACATTCACTTACCATATATTACTAATCAATTCTATTCCTAAGCATTTCCCCCAAAATTTAAAAAAGTATATCCAAATTTTAAAAAGTGTAACAATAATCATAGCAGGTTTCTGCATAATGACCCCAAATATAAAACAACCCAATGCTCATCAACAGGAAGACAGATAACTTACAATATATTGATACAAAGAAATACTACTGAGTAATAAAATTTTTAAAAAGAATTAATTAGTAAGAGGGAGGTGGGATAGAGGAGTGATTACCAGAGGCTGGGAGGGTAGAAAGAAGGGGCCAGGAAGAAGGTGAACTTTTTCTTAACATTGCAGGTGACTCTCATGTGGTACTACTTGAGAAGCACTGCTATGACCTTACTGGCACTGTCTTATTTCAGGCTTATTTCCTGTCTCTATTATTTTTTACCTACTTTGCAGCTAGAGATGCTCTGCCACTCAAGTGGGGGGTCTGCATGAGACTGACAGCATCAGCATTACCTAGGAGACCATTTGACAACCAGAATCTCAGGCCTCACCTTGGCTTATTCTGCATGTTATAGGTTCTCAGGTGGACCTCATGCACACCAGAGTCTGAGAAACACTGACTTAAACATCACACAGGCATTATGAGGACTCCACAAAATTCCTGGTGGAGATGCAGAGCCAGGCATGTGACAGGGTGGTGCAGATACAACAAATAGGAGGAACGATTTTAATGGGGAAGAACCCCTTTCGAAGTTGTTATTGCTCCAATAAATGTTGGTATTCCATGAATTTTCAAGTGTGCTGGAAAACATTGGGGAAAAGAACTCAATTTCCTAGTAAATGAGGACAATGGTATTTATCCAGGAAGAATGGGTCTTGCAAGCATGGCTTCAGCTGGATGTTCAGCTGTCAGTTAGTCATGGCTTCTGTTACTTATTTCTACGTATGATTTTTAACAAGTAAAAAAAAAAAGTAGAAATTATTATTGTGAAAAAGGACTATGAACGTGTGAAATAAACAAGTTTTTATTTCTCAAACATATGGCATATTACTCTGGCAAAATACCATTCACCTAAAAAAAAAAAGTGCAAAATTTTCATGGCCAAGATGCCAAATTTTATCTCATTGTGCTTTCATTTTTGTTTCTCTTGGTTTTATTATCATTTTCATGTGTGCTGCAATTTCAAAATTATTCTTTGACACTCTCAGACTGGGTAAGCAGCCCTGGTTTTGATATAAGGTCATGTCTTTCTTCCCATGAGATAAAGAATGATCAGGGCTGGGACATCCTCCTATACATTGATGGTAACTCCCAGACTGAAGCCATTGAACAGGAGGAAGGAGAGAAAGAAGAGTTAAACCAGACACTCCTAATTAAGAGCTTATATTACCCAGATTGTCAGCCAGGATGTAAGGAATAGGAAACGTCCATCTGGAGGTTGGGTCTCTCAGGGCATTCCTGGAATTCTGTGAAAACACAAGCAAAGATGCCTGGGAAGCTTGGTGCTCAAGGTCACCCTGACCTTCTCCTTCACTAAATTCTTACACCATATACAATCTATCAAGTGAGTCAAACAATCTAGTGACATTTGTCTTCTCATTATAAAAACAATAGAGAGTTCCTAGAGATAATTTGGAAAATTCAGAGATATCATTAAGAACAAAATAAAGGGGGACTACAATTCCCCCAAATGGACAGTGAATACCTACCTTGGTGCATTTCCTTTTTTCTCATTCTTGGTTTAATAGGAAAAATGAATAAATAAACCATTAAATAATTGCAGACTCTTCTGCCATTGGTTTAGTTTTCCTGTTTTTGTCACTAGCAAAGACAGTGCAAGTCATTGTGAATGTGATTATCAGTTAGAATCCACCCCAGGGCTGGGCACAGAGCACAGGTTCACCCCCCTCACCGTGGTGCAGCAGTCCTGGGGCACATTATTGTGTCATTGGCAGGTACTCACCTGTAGAAGGATGTCCCCTTGAAAGAGGTTTAAGCCCGCAGCTAGAAATGGATTTTAAAATTAAGAAAAAAGTGTAAATGAACATTATTAAAAGGCATCTCCAACATTAGAATTGTCATTATAAATCTTTAATTTTAATCTTTATTGTGGTTAAATTCTTTTTGAACCAATGCAAAAAGTCCCTCTGAGTACATGTGAATAGCCAATAAAATATCACATATTATTATGTTCTCTTTTCAATTTTGGAATAAGACTTTGACTAAGAAGCCTAGAGGTAAGTTAGAAGGGATCTTATTGACCAGTGACTCTGAACTTCTCATACTTCAAAGGAAGATATGGAACCTACAGGCTAGAAGTGACAAACCACGTGGTCAGTGGCCGAATGAGCAATGAAACTCTGACTTCCCATCCAGGGCCCTTTGTGCTGTTGTACTTTTCTGCCTCTGTCCCTAGGTCAATAGGCTGGTTTTGCTTTCTTCCATGATGAAATATTGGTGCCCTCCAAAATGAAGCCTAAGTTTCTGCCCTTGAAATAAGGAAGGCCAGGGGATTGTGGACAGATCTGTTCAAAACAATCTCCAAAGACAGACTACCAGATGCTTTGCAGAACAGTCCCTCCCACTGCTGCTATTGCTTAATCCTGGCCTCAAATTTTTTCTGAAAATAAGATTCTTAAAGGGCATATCCTTATGAGAAAACTTTCCAAGCATTTAAAAGAATGTCACTTCTTTTCGTAACCCTCATGTGACAAGCAGCATTCCCAGTAAAATGCAAACGACCTCAGACAGGATCAGTGAGTTTGTACTTCAGTCTGAGGACAGCCCCTGTTTTACAGCTGGGAAGACAAGCCAGAGAATAATCAGCTGGGCCTCACAACCTCACGTGGTAGCAGAAGGCCCACCTGGCAAAGCTCCTTTAAAAGTTGGGTTCAATCTCTCAAATGACAACAGAGAGGTGTTAAGTATGAGGAGACATCATGGTTTCACCTGCTAGTGACTACATCCCCTTCCTTATGCACACATTTCCTAGATTTGTTTAATGTCCTTCATACTGATCTATTCCTATAAAAACAATATCATCAGAAACAAACAAACAGAAAGGACTCCACTGTCTCTGGGTTCTGAGTTATCTTTTTAGTAAGGGCATTTTGGGCTGGTCCATCCTTCTCTTACCTAGGCTTGACAGGAGCAAACGTATGCATTTCCTGGTACCTGGCCTAGACTGGGAATAAGTTGAGAGGAGAACTCTTCCAGAGTGATGTGAACAAGTTCACTCAGACCTGGGCTTAGCACTTGGTCAGCATGGCCAGAATTGGGGGTGGAGAGCACTTTCCATGGAAGTACATACCCAGGGAAACCAAGCCTCAATCTATTCACTACCCAATTGGTTCATGGAGCACATACTAAGTGCCTAGTGTATCTCAGGCTTTGTTCTAGATGCTGGCGGTTACCACAAAGAATAGATAAAGCCCTTAAGATGATGTTATTCTTAATTGAGGGAAAGGGGAGATGCATGAACAAACAAAAGTAGAGTAAGGCAGATGGTAAAAATTTATATATACATGTATATATATAAACTTTTATATATTTATTTATGTATATAAATATATATTATATATAAAAATTTAAAAAGAGAGAGAGCAAGTGAGAAAGAGTTCTGAGATGGGAGACAGTTGCTATTTTACAAAGATAGGGAAGGCCTCCCTGAGGATGTGGTATTTGAACAGAAACCTGATGAAGATAGAAAGGAAGCATGTTGGAGCCAGAAGCAGAGGCAGGAAAGCCTTGATGTCCTAGAGCAGGTGCTCAAGTTTTAGAATCAGAGTCCTGGAGGGTTTGTTAAACACAAACACATAAACCAAACCCTCAGAGGTTTTTGATTCAGTAAAACTGGGCAGGGCCTGAGAGCACTCATTTTTGACATGTTTCCTGATGTGCCAATACTGCAGGTTGTGGAAGGGCACGCTGGACAGACACTTTCATAGAGGAATGGTTATGTGATCAGCATCCCTGGAAAGCTCACGTAAGAAAGGGGAAGAGCTGTAAGAATGGGGTCAGAGAGGTAGCCAGGGTCTGATCATCTGGAATCACCTGGGATCTATTAAAATGGAGATGCTGATTCTGTAGGCCCAGAGTGGGGCTCAAAGTGCTGCTTTGCTGGGGAAGGTCCTAGGTGATGCAGGAAGTGTTGGCCCGTGGACCATGCTTTGGGAATCAAAGTTGTAAGGCTGTCATTGTGTGTTGGAATAGAAGTCCTTAGAAGGTTGGACCACAACATGATCTGAAAACTACTAAGAGGAGAGTTCTGCCCATGTTGCGTGGTATGGTCTGGATGGGATGAAAGCAGAAAGGGAGAAGCAGCAATGAGCTCGCTGAAAGGACAGGCCAGCTGTGAGGGGACTTGGACCAGGGTGGAGCAATAACAGCATGGAAATGAGTCAGCTGTGATCCAGTCCGTGTGTATGTGTGGCAGCACAGAAAGACATGATTAGGGAAAACTGAGGTTTTGAGCCTGAAATCAAGGAGAAGCAGCTGCATTTCCTGAAATGACAGACTTAGAGGAGTCAGTCTGGGATGGAGAATAGAAAGGTTGAATCAACCTCACGAGTCTTGGAGAAAAGGAAGCAAAATTGACCACTTGTCTGTGTGATTTTCCCAACACATCTGTGAGGTTGGAATCTAGCCACGTGGCTAAACCAATCAATCCTAGAGGCTTCGCTGGAATGGACTGAAAAAGAGGAGGGATACATAGTAGAGAGATTTCTTCATTGGGGTCACAGTTCAGGGGTGGTGATGAAGCTAAACAGTAAAAATGGCTCAGAGGTAAAATAATTAACTTTTACTAGATAAATAAGGAGGAGGCTGGGAAATTTCTAATTCTAAACCTAGTCCTGTTTTAGAGTGGGTCCTCTGGATTGTTTACATTCAATCATCCATTTACTTCACTAAGCCCTCTCTACCCTGCCCAAGCAGACATTCTCAAGCTATTTCAATTAAATATCAACTAGCTGCCTCTCTGTGAATGGAAGAACAAAGTCATAGAGATTTAACACTTAGGTCTGGGTTTTTGTATCTTGTCATCTTCAGCTAGCACTGAGCTATTGAGTTATGTCAGAAGACCTGAAGGAGAGCCTCATTAGTGTAACCTGTGATCTGAGGTGAGTCAGCCTCACTGTGAGGCGCTTCCTGTCCTCCTGCAAAAGGAGGACAGCATTTAGTTCAAGACTGAACCAGGAAGTCACTGGATAGAAAGCTGTGGCAAACTCCAAGGTGCTTATTATGGTCATGAATGTCTCTACTTCCATCACTCCTGGCCAAAGACTAAAATGTAAAGGCTTTCCTCTCCTTTCAGAAGCAAGACACAGGGAAAAGACACAACTACTCTCCTCTTCTCTCCCTCCAGTAGTGGATGAGATCATGGATTTCTCCAAGAAAAGTACTTGCGAGCATGATGTCTAACCAGAAATTCACTGACAAGCTGCTGATAAGTCCCAACCAAACGGTCAGTATGTGATGGGCAATAAGTAAGGTGATAGAAAAGGTGGGGTCTTTTCCCCACTAAATATAACCACAATCTTACTCCTTTCAATTTGCTTTAGCAAGCAAAACAATCACTGATTTTTTCCTCCTTTTAAAAAAATAGAAACTGGTAATATGAAATATTTATGAACAGAAAATTATGTTTCTAGATCCAGCGAGACTCACAAACTCCCCTGAAAATCTGATCTTTCTCTTGCCATATTGCCATTTTTCAGTAATTGCAAATCCCAATACAGTACCAAGAAAGATGTCCCCACAAAGGCATGCAATGAAGTAAGTAAGAAATTTTCAGCAATCTTATCACTGTTTTAAATTATTTCAAGAAATTAATAGTGTAGAAAATTGAACCCACCTAAATTAATTTCTGAAATGTCCTTCTGTTCATCAAAATCTGCATCTGATACTTGTTAAAAGTAGAAAAAAAATGTATTAATCTTCCTGAACAAGAGAGAGAAAGTTCAGAAACATTATGTACTTGAATTGATCCTTACCATCTTTAGGAATATGCTTAATCTGAAAGGTAATAAATACAGAGAAAATTGATAATTTGTACTAGAGTTGGTATTTTAAAATATTTTGAGGAGCAGAGTGGTACTTACCGATATAGCTGCTATGTGAGCAAAAACCAAGGTAAAAGAAAGAACACAAGTAGATCTGACCCAGACCATTGTTGCAAATGAGCTGATTTTAGCAAAGACACCTTGTCATAAATACCTATTGAACCTTGCCCTGATTGTCATATTAGCAACTTTGACCCTTCCCTATATCCTGTAGTTTTAAAAAAGGTAGACAGATAATGTCATTGACCCCTTGAAGGACAGAGACTAAGTCTACTTGAAAAACTCATGCAGCAGAGCTGGGAAAAAGTTTGAAAAAATAATACTGAATAAGCATATATTTCCATACAGCATAAACTTTATAATAGAGTAAAAATAATATCTAAAATGATTATAGTATGGTTAAATCCAATAAAAGATGAATTAAAATTTTATGGAAATGCTATAAAGCAATTATCAAAGGATATAAAAGAAATATGATCCTCTCTCTCGTCCATATATTCCTTCTCCCTTTGTCTCAGTGTGTGTGTGTGTACACACATATATAAAATATTAAATATTCAAGGATTATTCTGGTATTAATCTGTAAATTCTATGTCATTTCAGTAAAAATCTTAACAGGATTTTCAGAAGAATTTGCCAAACTGACAAAATGTTTTTGAAATTTACATAAAAGGGTAAATGTCCCAGAATAAATAAGAAAAATATGAAAAGAAAGAATAAAGAGAAAGGAATTGCCAAAACACAGATATCAAGAATTTTTACAAAGTTATGGATAATTAGAGAGTGTCATATTGCCCAAAAGAAAGATCACTGAGTGCAATAGAGAGTATCAAGAAATGCAAGTTTATATGAGATTTTCATATGTAGGAGGAACCAACATATTAATAGGGAAACTTTGGTTTCTTTAATAATAATGTTGAAAAAATAGCATTTCCATATGAGGAATAAATTAAATTCTTATCCCCACACTATTTGCAAACATAAACTATAGATAAATTAAAGGTATAGATATAAGGTCTAAACTTTGAAAAAGAGAACAGGAAAATCTCCTTAACTTTGAGGCTAGGACATATTTAAACAAGAAAGAGGCTTAGAAATCATAAAAGTAAAATAATAAGTTGGACTGTATCAAATTTTAATCTTCTTTATGATAAATACACAACAACACAATTCAAAGACAAGCCACAGATGAAAGAAGATATTTATATTGCAAAAAATTGGATAAAAATAAATATCTAGGTGGGGCACGGTGTCACACCCCTATAATCCTAGTGGCTCAGGAGGCTGAGGCAAGAGGATAGAGAAATCAAAGCCAGCCTCAGCAACAGCGAAGCACTAAGCAACTCAGTGAAACCCTGTCTCTAAATAAAATACGTAATAGGGCTGGGGATCTGGCTCAGTGGTTGAATGTCCCTGAATTCAATCCCCAGTTTCAAAAAAATAAATAAATACCCAGGAAATGTAAGGATTTCCTACCAATCAACAAGGGGGGAAAAAGAGACATATCATGTAAGAGAAAAATGGGTAACAAATATGAATAGGAAATTGACAAAGAAGAAAACTCAATAAACATAAAAAAGATTTTCAACCTCATAAGTAATCAGAAAAATGTAAATTCAAACAACAATGAAATGCCAGGCCAACCTCAGATGGGCATAAATTGAGAAGGCTGACAATACTAAGTGTCAACAAGAATATAAGGACATAGGAAATCTCAACACTACAGGTAGGAAAAAGTTAGGCATTTGAGACTACCTAATGAAGTTGAAGCACACATAACTTTTAGGCTAGAAGTTCCACTCCTAGTTAAGTACACTAGAAAGGCACATACATATACACAAAGTACCCACAATATCTTCCATATAGTCCTTTATCATAATAGTAAAAAACTGGAAAAAGGTGTTCATGTAGAAGAAAAAATAAACAACAGGGTATTTTCAGTCAGTCCCAGATAAATGTGTAACAATCAGCTCTCTAAGAAACCAGGCTTCGACTGTAGTAGTTGTTGATTTCCCTGGTGTAAATATTCTCATCATGGTTGAGTTCAAGCCAAAGCCCCAAGTCACTGAATGAAGTGGTGGGAAGAGATGTGCATAATGGCGCCATCTGCTCCCGCATAGCACTTCCTAGATGTCCAGACTCTCCTATTCTTGCATTCACAAGGTGGAAGAATCTTTGCTGTCAGAGCAAGCCTCTAGGTCTAGAGCCTGCATCTCTCCATCTCAGATCCACTGCCCAAAAGAAGAGCATTTCCTGCCTCAAGCACATTCCAGGAGGCAGAGATATAAAACAGGAGGCTGTCAGCTGGGGACCAGTTTCCAAAGGGGGGGAAAATGCCAACATTTATTTTATAAAAACAATCTGTGTAAAAGGGAATGGAAAGCCATCCCCTGCCATCTCTAATTGCTGAAATTAGGGATGCTTTCCAAAAGAACCAGAACTTGCTCAACAGCTAAAATAGC